>CM053275.1:74519122-75115578 GCA_028583415.1 Protea cynaroides
TCTTTAAATAAATTAACTGAGTATTCTATTGATAATTTAAATAAATATTCAATTATCCAAATTATAAACATAATTAAATATCTTTACATCACTTTAAAAATAATTGAAACAAATAAAATAAAATCAAAGGTACACGCAGAAAGGGCACTCGCATGAAGCGTCATGCTCGTCCTCTCCTGCTTGCATATCCAGAGCAGCAACACCTCCATACGCCAAAACGTTCATGTAGTCGTCCACCGTGTAACCTGCATCAACATCTAAAATGGTGTGTACACAAAGGGTGAGCTCACAACATAGCTCAGTAAGACAATCAGACAGTGTATCAATATTATATGCATGAGTAACAATCATTTTATGCTGTGGTCTGGTTTAAGTTTGCAATGTGCTATAGAAAGGTTCGGAGGTCGCCTCACCTCTATACATGAGTGTGTAGCATCGCACAATAGATCACACTACCACCGACCCACATGCACCCATCATGGAATAGAGATAAAGCTAAGGCATCCACTACCTCCCCTGATACTCCACCCATACTAATACATAAGCCCCTACTGGCTAGGGCTTGCAAACTGGGCTCGCAACTAACCAATCCTATATGTCATCACTGTAGGCTCTATCCCAGCACAGCTCCCTACGGCATAAAGATAGAGCTAGAGCATGGTGGCCAGGCCGGAGACCACAATGCCACGACCTCCCCCTGATACCCTACTCACACCAAGCATACTAAGACAGAACAATACGCAAGTCGACTCTATCCCAACACCACTCCCTACGGCATAGAGATAGAGCTAGAGCGTGGTGGCCAGGCCGGAGACCACAGTGCCACAACCTCCCCCTGATACCCTACCCGCACCAAGTATGCTAAGATAGAATACTACAAAAAGGTGCCAATGTGAGGAATGATCCCAGACCCCAGGCCCTTCCCATTCCACACACCAACGAAAACAATCACATGTCTAGCAATAACATCCTAGCATAGCGAGTATGCATGAACAATATAAATAGCTGAAAGTAAAGGATGACATGCAATATGCACAAACACCAATCCATATATTCATTGTTATTTACAACAGTTTATTGTCCATTAATTATTAGGGTTTAGGTCCGATTCCCTTACCTGATGCTCGTTTGATAGCTTGCTCCACGTCGCAAGATCCAAACGTGCTATCACAAAGTCATATACAATATCAGGGTTCAATTAGAATAGTTCTTAGGGTTTACGTTGGTCGGGAACCAACGATGTTACAAAATTACACTAACAGAGATGACCGGTTGCATGTACCGGTCACGGCACTGTGGGGAAAACTAGCGACTGGTATGGTCAGCCGGTCCCCACAGACCAGCTCCCGGGAGGTACCGGTCACAACATACCGGTCGCACAGGATGCAACCGGTATAGTCGACCAGTATGTCTCCGGAAGACTATACACTTGGTTTTTTGACTGTCGTCGATCATTCTCTATTGATTCTAGGGTTTCCCCTACCCATTCTAGGTCTGAGCTTTGAGTTAGAGTTGTTTCCATCTCCATTCAAGTCTAGTTTTGATGGTATTCATCCTAGAACTCGAATCTAGGGTTTATCGACTAAATTAGGGTTCGACGGTAAAGTAGGGTTTAGGTCAATACCTGCTTTGCATGGTATTGATCCAAACAACCCATCCATCATAGAGTCATAATGTGAGAGGAAAGGTTTAAACACTTACCGTCGACTGGCGTAAGGTGTGCGTCGTCGAACGACAACGGCGGCTCTTCCTTCTTCTTCCTAGCTCCTTCTCCTTCTCCAATCTCCTCTCTATGGTTTGTGAGGATTAATGGAAGGGATTCTAGGAGGCTTAGAAGGGTTTAAATAGGCTAGGAATTAGGTTTAGGAAGCCTCTTAGGATTAGGAAAGTCTTAGGATTCGAAATTGGAAAAGTGAGACCCGTAGAGATCCAATTCCAGATCTTGGTAGTCTGCTGCGCAGACCATACCGGTCGACCGGTACCATCGACCGGTGTGAATGAAATTCAAACTCAAGTTGGTCTGTTTGGTTCGATTTCATACCTTATTGTCATCCGCTCATCCCGTCTGGCCCGGTGATGATCGAAAGACTTGTTACGACATGAAATCAAGGTTTAGATCGGGTTCACGGAGTGCGGGTCTTACAACTCCCCCACCCTTAAAAGAAATTTCATCCCCAAAATTTGCATGTAGGTCTCACAACTCCCCCACCCTTAAAAGAAATTCTGGCCTCGAAATTTGAACGTACCTTGATCATCGAAAAGGTTAGGGTACTCCTTTCTCATCGCGTTTTCTTCCTCCCAAGTAATTTCTTTGACATCTTGGCTTTTTCAATGCACTTTCACATAATAGATATCCTTGCTTCGAAGTTACTGTACCTTTCGGCTTGAGAGCATCACAGGTACCACTTCAAATGTTAAGTCCTCTGTCAAGTCTGGTGGGTCTACTGTCAAGATGTGCGATGGATCCCTGACATACTTCTTCAATAAAGATACATGGAACACATCATGAACGCTTGACATAGATGGTGGTAGAGCCAATTGATATGCCACATTACCACGTCTGGTCAATATCTCGTATGGTCCCACATACCTGGGGCATAGCTTCCCCTTCTTACCAAACCGTTTCAGACCTCGCACCGGTGATATCTTCAGGAATACCTTGTCACCCACTGCAAACTCCAGATCTCAACGTCGGTTATCCGCATAGTGCTTCTGTCGAACTTGAGCTGTCTTCACTCTTTCCTTGATCTGATCAATTACTCGACAAGTTTCTTCAACGAACTCTGGTCCTACAATTCTTCTTTCTTCTACCTCATTCCATAACAGAGGTGTACGACACTTCTTCCCATAGAGTGCCTCATATGGAGCCATCTGAATTGTAGCCTGGTAGCTATTATTATAAGCAAATTCGATGAGCGATAACTTCTCGTCCCAAGCTCCTTTGAAATCTAGGGCGCAAGCTCGGAGCATATCTTCTAAAATTTGAATAGTTCGTTCTGACTGTCTGTCCGTCTGAGGGTGAAAAGCTGTACTAAACTTCAACTTTGTTCCCATAGCTTTCTATAATCCTTCCCAGAACTTTGATCTCTATCAGATACTATACTCTCTGGGACGCCATGAAGTTTGACTATATTATCAACATAAAGCTTGGACAGCTTCTCCCTGGTATACTGAGGTCTAACCGCAATGAATCGAGCTGTTTTGGTAAGTCGATCGACTATAACCCAAACTGCATCCACCGACCTTGGTGTCAAGGGTAGGCCAGTGACGAAATCCATTGTGATACAATCCCACTTCCATGCGGGTTTCGGTAATGGTTGTAGTAAACCTGTGGGTCTCTACCTTTCCGCTTTAACTTGCTGGCAATTCAGACATTGGAATATGAAACGAGCTATATCTGCTTTCATACCCCTCCACCAATATAATCTTCTTAAATCATGGTACATTTTGGTGCTTCCTGGATGTACCGAGTTTGGAGTGTAATGAGCTTTTGTCATAACTCGATCTCTGATATTTAAGTTCTCACTCTCAGGTATACATAATCGTCCACGATACCTGAGTACCTTGTCTGAATCCAAGGTAAAGTCTGGATTGCTGTTACCCTTCTCTAGATCTTCTTGTACCATCTTGAGGTGTGGATCCTGTAGGATTGTGACTTTGACCTCATCTATGAGATCCGATGAGATCTTCAAAGTTGAGAACATCAAGGTGAACTTATGAATTAAGCCCTGTTCCACTGGATCTCTTGTAGTTTCTATTATATACTCTTCATCATTCTCTGGTGTGCTCGAGGCTGCAGCACATAATGCAGAATTTGTACTTGGTCCTGCCTCAGGTTTCAATGCCCACTTCCTGCTTAAGGCATCAACCACAACATTTGCCTTACCCAGATGGTACTGGATGTCATAATCATAATCTTTTAATAACTCCAGCCATCTCCTCTGTCTCATATTCAGGTCCTTCTGAGTGAAAAGATAGGTTAAGCTCTTGTGATCTGACTTAATCTGAAACTTCTCACCGTAAAGGTAGTGTCTCCAAGTTTTGATTGCATGTATCACCGCTGCTAACTCCAAATCATGTGTAGGATAATTCTTCTCATGCTCTTTCAACTGTCTTGATGCGTAGGCAATCACTTGTTCTCCTTGCATCAATATACATCCAATACCCAACCCTGAAGCATCCGTATATAAGGTAAATGGTAAGCTTGGTGCTGGGATGGTCAAGATAGGTGCAGAGACTAGTCTTGACTTTAAAGTCTAAAAGCATTTCTCGCACTCATCTGACCATATAAATTTCTCTCCATTCTTAGTCAGTCGGGTAAGTGGAACAGCGATCCTCTAGTAGTCTTCCACGAATCTTCTATAGTAACCAGCCAATCCAAGGAAACTACGAATCGCCGCAACTGATTTTGGTGCTTCCCATCCTACTATAGTAGCTATCTTACTTGGATCTACCTTGATACCGTCTTCAGATACTACGTGGCCCAAGAAAGCCACCTCCTTCAGCCAAAATTCACACTTCTTAAACTTGGCATAAAGCTTCTCCCTTCTCAGCCATTGTAGGGTTGCTCTCAAATGTGTTGTATGAGCCTCCCTATCCTTTGAGTAGACCAATATGTCATCGATGAATACAATGACCAAAGTGTCCAACATGTCATGAAACACTCGGTTCATCAGTTCCATGAACGACGCTGGGACATTGGTCAACCCGAACGACATAACTAGAAACTCATAATGCCCATACCTTGTCCTGAAAGCAGTCTTTGGAATATCTCCAGCCTTGATCTTCAATTGGTGATACCCTGATCTGAGATCAATCTTCGAGAAAACCTTTGCACCCTGTAACTGATTGAACAGGTCACCGATCCTAGGCAAAGGATATCGATTCTTGATGGTTAACTTGTTCAGCTCTCGGTAGTCGATACATAGCCGTACACTACCATCCTTCTTCTTGACGAACAATACAGGTGCTCCCCATGGTGATATGCTTGGTCGTATGAAACCCTTATCTAGAAAATCTTGTAACTGGGTCTTCAACTCCTTTAATTCTGTAGGGGCCATCCTGTACGGTGCTTTAGACACTGGTGCTGACCCTGGCATTAGGTCTATTACGAACTCTGTAGCCCTGTTTGGAGGTAGACCTGGGAGATCCTCTGGAAACACATCCAGAAACTCTCGTACCACATCTAGATCTTTCATCCTTGGCACCTCAACAGTGATGTCCACCACAGACACTAGGTACCCCACTCCCCCCTTCTCTAAGCATCTCTTAGCTTTTAGGGCAGATAGGATCAGCTTCCGCTTCCTGGGTAACTTGGTCCCGGTGAAGCTAAACTTTTTTCCTTTCTCATCTCTAAGCACAAGCTTCTTTTCACCACATAATAAGCTGGCTGAATGCTGGCCTAACCAATCCATTCCCAAGATGACATCAAAGTCTGCCATCTCGAGTTGAACCAGATTAGCTTCTAGATCTCGCCCGTCAATGCTAACTGTACATGGTCCAAAATATTTGTTCAATGCCACTTCGACTCCTAGTGGGGAGCGAACTATCAAGCTTGGGTTTAGGTGCTTGACAGGTAATTCCATTCGCTTCCCAAAAGAAATAGAAACAAAGGAGTGCGTGGCCCCAAAGTCAAAGAGTACTCTGGCAGGTATACCAGCTATATTTATAGTTCCTGAAATTTAATTATCCCTTAGTTCTACATGCTCACATACACAATTAAATAGTAAGATAAATAGGAAGGGATAAAATCATACCAGTGACCACCTCAGGTGATGTGGCTGCCTCTTCGGTGGTGGCTGCCAATACCTTTCCTTGTTGTGGAGTTTGTTTCTTAGGTAGAGTGCAGTTCTTTGCAATATGACCCAGTTGCTGACAGTTGAAACATTTAATGCTCGGGTTTTGTCCAGCGAACTGTGGCGGTGGTGGTGCAGTAGTGTTTCTTACAGGCACCATGGTGGACTGAGCCCTGTATGGGCGGAATGGTCTATTATTACTGCCACCTGAAGTCTTAGTAGCTGGTCTCTTCAGTCCCCTGTTCTGTGCAAAGAAACTGTCCTTTTGACTTGATTCAATAACTTTGGCAAACTGTACAACTTCATTGTATACCTTTTTCTCCAGACCCAAGATATGCTCTCTAATGCTCCCTCGTAATCCCATAGTGAATCTACGAGTCTTGGTTTCTTCTTCTTGCATGCTTGCCGGTGCAAAGAAAAATAGCTCTTCATACCTTTGCTGGTAAGCATCCACAATCGATTGAGACTGCTGTAGATTGAGGAATTCTTTCTCCATCTGATCTCTAAAGCTCTTTGGAAAATATTTATCGAAGAAGGATCCCTTGAATATAGCCCAATTGATCTGAGCGTGCTTTGTTTCCAAATATGCTCGTGTAGAATTCCACCAGGCGTTTGCATCCTCTTTGAGCATATGTGTAGCAAACAGTACCTTCTCATCCTCAGAACATGTCATCAGACAGAAAGTCTTCTCCATCTCAGCAACCCATTGTGCAGGCCACAACAGTTTCCCTGGCTTCACTGTGAATGTAGGGGGTTTCAGTTTTAAGAATCTATCCAATGCTCAACTCAGATCGTGCTTTCCCTGTGTAATCATTTCGTACCATGGTGGTGGGTACAGGTAGGCACCCTGGTAAGCAGACGACAATGGAATGATGCGATGGTTGTAAATTTTGTCCATGGCCCATTGGCCCTGGGCTACCATCCATTGGCAGTGTAGTATTATTCCTTCCAGACTCAGGCATACCTTCAGTGGGAACATAACCCGATGGCCTGAACATCTTCAACATCTCGTTCAGGAATATCTTCTGCTGAGCCTCCATCTGGTAAACCAGATTCGTCACTATCATTTCAAAATTCGTGTGAGGTGGGCCGGGCAAATTGGTGGGTGCCCTGGGAACCTGCTCTTCTTCACTCTCTGGATTCTGGTTTTGTTCTTCAACATACCCAGCTTCCACATTTTCCTCAGTTTGGTGCACCCTGGAGTGGTGACACTTTCGTGAGCCTCTTCAACCATTTCCACCTACCATCTTAGACTAGTCTGTTTGGATCTGAGGCAAAGACATAACACATAAGGTACCTTCAAATAATCATCATAGTGTTAGTCTTTAACAAACAAGGTAGAAAGTCGAAATATTAATAATAAAATTTTTCGAACCAAAAATATTTTCTGGTTTTTTTTTCAGTTGACCGGTCGCGACACTGTAGTGGGTTGGGCGACCGGTATGTCGACCGGTCAGAATTTTTATTCTAACCGAGACATAGCGGTCGCGGCCCCTATGGGATACCGGTCGACCGGTATGGGCAAAATCGTCGACCGGTATGCCCATATTGGCCCTTAAAGTCGTGAAAAAGTGAGTTTTTCTCACTTTTTCTCTCTTCTTCTCTCCGGTGGCGATTTCTCTCTGGCTCCTGAGTTGCTACAGTCCGACCGGTGATCCTAGAAGTCATTTTCTTTCGATCAAGACATAAAATATCGCCTCCAAGTAAGTTCTCTCCTTCCATTCACCATTTTCATATCATTTTTTCATGGTTTTAAGCTTAAAAACTATGGTTTTCATTGATTGGAAGATTTTAACCGTAGAAACTCTTTTCCGTCGGTTTAGAAAGAGTTTAGGGACCCCTAAGAGCAAAATCCCTCAACTAATTTGAGGTTCCACCGAACGGTTTTGGAAAAATCGAATTTTTCTAGTTTTGACCTAGGTTTTGTCAAAAAATCGATTTTTGATAAAATTTCTAAATTTCTTGTTGTTTGTTCTATGTTTGGCTTCCATGAAATGTGTGGGGGTTAGGTAAGTCCTCCTCCCCATGTTTTTGGGTGAGTTCGAAGGTTTTTCTTGATTTGCTATCGTTATGCTGTCAAAATTTTGACAATTTCTAACCATTTCTACTTGTTTTTCCTTATTTTGCAGCTCTAATGGCTCCAAGCCCGCCTATACCTTCCCCACCCGCCTATACCACAGCTCGATGAACGTTGGTTTCGATCTGAGGTGGCACAAGCCCTCTTCCCTTGGTTCGAAAGGAAGAACATCGAGTCTGGACGGTGTGTAAATTTGGAGTAGTTGCAGCGGTTCGATGTGGAGGCCGCTTTTGGCAGACTTGGTTGGTTGCCGGTCATCACATACACGAAGACTACCCGTCCCAACCTCATCAAACACTTTTATGCCAACTTGAAAATTGATGGGGATGTCGACGACTTCAATCAATGTCGAGCACTCCGCATCACTAGTTACGTCAAGGGTGTTCCCATCTCCTTCGACACCCATCATCTTGCTGATCTTCTGGGGATTCCCAATGATGGGGACTTATTCTACTGTGCCCCTAAGATGAAGGGCTTTCTTACTGACGATCTACGCCAGGAGATCTTCGAACAACTTCTCAACCCTGGGGCACCCATGAAGGCTGCTAGTCTGAAGCCCCTACCTCGAGTTTATAGCCGCATCATCCAGTTCAACATTGTGCCCCAGAGCGGCCATTATAGTGAGTTATCTTAGCTCACTCAGTACCTGACTTACTGCATTTGCACTGGGGAGCAGGTTTGCCTTCCCTATATCATCATCAGGACCATGCATCAGGCTACACTACCCGGTCAGTCCAGTAACCTTCCTTATGGTCGGCTCATCACCACTCTTCTACAGCGGCTACGAGTGAACATGAGGGGTGAGATTGCTGTGGAGGACACTATGACCTCTGACATCGACTAGGATGCCATCCTACAGATGCAGATGGATAATCTGCCTATCAGCGATGAGGATTTGGAGGCTCGTCCTATCTCACTCAGGGTAGCAGCCGCGGCAGCAGCAGCTAATGTTGTTCATGCAGCAGAGGCAGCGGGTGATGACGAGGGTGGCGATGATCATTTGGAGGATTTTTTAGTACCAGCACCACAGCCCACCTATGCAGCGGGACCATCCCAGCCTCTTCCCGACACCGTGATGGGTATGTTCACGGAGCTCAGGGAAGCTCAGCGTGAGATGAGCCGTGACTTGGGGCACTTGGCTCGCAGTGTAAGAACCGTACTTTGAAAACCTGGTCAAATCCACGGTTATATATCATGACAGGTCCCCCAATCATAACTGGACCGGAAGGCGAAGCTGGGTGATGAGCCACTCAAATTTCAGGTAAGAGAACTGTGAAAAAAAATGCCTAAGTCTCATATCGGTTTGACTATACCGGTTGCGGTCAGTGCAACCGGTATGTGCAGGTATGGTATACCGGTCGGACTATACCGGTTGCGGGCACTCCAACCGGTATGTGCGACCGGTATTCCTATTTTCTGCGGGAGATGGACTCCAGCGGGCCTTTCTCTCCAAATGGAAACTTGGAAAGTTTCCAACTGAGGAAAACCTTCCCATGAACAGCCTCCCTCTATTAATAGAGAAGGAGACACTCCATTGCTTCTTCTCAAAAACCCTAGCTGTATGGAGAAAAGTTAAGAAGGAGCAAGGAGGTAGAAGCCGCCCAGGAAGGAGGAGCACGTCGCCAACCGACAACCACAGCCGGTAAGTGCTCATACTGTATTGTTATTTAGAGGACGGATCGGAGCCGCGAAGCGACGCATCGAATCCAAAACAGAACTAAACATGAACCTAAATCTCTTTTGGATTTGATTTGGCTTGATACGGCATTACAGTCGAAATCAGAAGTCCATTAAAATGCTTGGACCTTAGTATGGAATAGGAGAAACCCTAGAAACCTAACCGTTAGCCGACGAGGAAGGGAGATCTGAGATCTCGCTCTCAGATCCAAACCGCGGTGTATACCGATTGGACGCAAGGTCCAGCGGTATAGGCCTACAGTATACCGCAGACACATACCGGTCTCACTCAGTGAGATCTGAGTGAGACCGGTAAGTGCAATCGATATATACCGGTTGCACATACCGGTTGCACAACACTGCAACCGGTACCTACGACCGGTATGGTTTCCGAGACTAGTTTGGTTGGCCAAACCTGGTTCTGACCTCTGTAACCTTAATAAATAAATTCTAACTTAAATTTATGCTTATGTAGGACCTGTAGACAACGTGAGTGAACTCTCTGATGCAGAACGGGATTGTTATCACGTGTCAGGTAAGGGACAAGACCCCAAACCTAAATAACTAATTAACAGTAAGCCTTTGTGATTTAATTTGTATCTGGATATATTGTTTGATGTCTGTGCATCTCACATGCCATGTAGTTGTTCTTTTATTATTATATATTCATGCATTTCATATGCTAGGATTTGTTGGATGTTAGGCATGTGTATGTTTTAGTTAGTGTGTGGAATGTGAAGGGGGTGTGCCCTGGATATATCCACAGCTAACACTTTTCTCGTATCACCTTCTACCTTAGCAAACTCAGTGCGAATAGGGTATCAGAGGGAGGACGTGGGATTGTGGTTCTTCCTGCCCACCAGACTCGAGCCCTATCTCTATGTCATAGGGAGTTGTGCTAGGGTAGGGTCATATAGCCTTTTACTTTAGCAGACTTGGTGCGAATAGGGTATCAGGGTGTGGGATTGTGGTTCTTCCTGCCCACCAGACTCGAGCCCTATCTCTATATCGTAGGGAGCCGTGCTGGGGTAGGGCCATTGATACTATATTGACATTTAAGATTGGTTAGAAACGGAACCCACTTGCAAGCCCTTGCCATTAGGGGTTTAGGTACTGGTACGGTGTGGGGTATCAGGGGAAGGACGTGGGATTGTGGTTCTTCCTGCCCGCCAGACTCGAGTCCTATCTCCATACCGGAGTGAGTGATGTGGGGCAACAGCAGTAGTGTGGTAGGTGTCTGACTATTGGGTGTGCTCACACTCTCGTGCATGGAGGTGCGGTGGCCGCCAAACCTTACCCTAACATATTTGCAAGTTATACCTGACCCAATTTGTAATGTTATCTCATGCATTTTGTATGTTGCATTGGTCTTGTACTTACTGAGCTAAGTTGTGAGCTCACCCAAAAATATATATATTTCTTTTCAGATCTTGATGCAGGGTATACGGTGGAGGACTTTATGACTGCTCCATCTTACAGCACAGTGGCTGCCCTGGACTCCCAGATAGTGGAGGACGAGCATGATGCGTCATGCGAGTGCTCGTTCTGTGTCTTTTCTCAGTGATAGGTTTATTTTCAGTTAAAGCATTGTAATAATTATTATTTAAATTTAGATGGATGATGGAATAAGTTGAATAATTATTTTAAATTACCACTTAGATCTCAGTTCAGTTATTTATATTCCGCTGCTATGTATTAATGTCTGACTATGTTAGATTGCTTGGGAATGATTGGTTGACACGGTCTATTGAGATCCTGGTGTGAACCGTGGTTTAGAGCCGGTTCACTCACACTTCTGGTTCAATCGGAATTGGGGTGTAACAACTTGGTATCAGAGCCCTAGGCTCTGTCCAGCTAATCATTCTGCATCTAACTGTGTCCAATGAGCTGAGTTAGGAAAAATAAAAAAAAAACTTTAATAAGAACACACCATAAGCTTGTTTGATGCCTGAGACTTAAGAAAGATGCATAATATACTAATAATGGAAGGACAATTATAGACACTGAAGAATTTAAAGGAAACCAATTAATCATTTCATAAATTTTCTTTAGTACAAGTGAACAACAGAGTACAGTCCACAAGTCGGACAGTTACTCTAGTAACAAAATAAAACACATGAAAATAAAATAAAAACTACATCTGCCTAAGGTGGTGTAGCGGGCCTGGATGGTACCGGGTCTGCAATATCATAGTCCCGCTCGTACACCTCTCTGAGCCAATGAACAAGGTCCTGTGTGACCCGTAGGCTACGAGCTAAACGCCCCAACTCCTTACCCATCTCTCGCTGAGAATCCATGAGTCCTCTCTGGGTATCTAGGATGCCTCTCTGAGTATCAAGGATGCCTCTCTGGGTGTCTCTGATCTCTGTAAGCATGCTCATCACTGGGTCCGAAGGGGAATGAGATGGTCCAGCAACTGGAGAAGGCCTAGAAGGACCTGCAACTGGAGAATGCTGGGGTGCAGGTGCTGGGATGTCCTCCATGTGTGCATCCCCATCATCTCCCATCTCGGCTACCTCTGCTGCTGCTGCAGCTGCTGCTATTGCAAGGGCCGCATGGTTCCTAGGTAGGAGAGGACGAGCCTGTAACTCCTCGTCACTGAGCTCTAGATCGTCCATCTGCATCTTATAGATGGCCTTGGCATCTATATCAGAACTCATGGTAATCTCCCCAGCCAATTCACCCTGCATATCCACACCCAGACGCTGTAACAAAGCTGTGATCAACCTACCATAGGGAAGATTGCTCGATACACCAGGCATGACTGCATAAATCATAACCCGCATAATCAAATAAGGCAAGAAAACCCGTTGCCGAGTATCCACACAGTAGGTGAGGTATTGAGTCAACTGGGATAACTCTCCATAATGTCCACTCTGGGGAACAATGTCATGCTGAATGATCCGGCAGAAAAGGCGAGGCTGGGGACGTAGGTTGGAAGCCAACATGACTCTACTAGGTAATAAAATCTGCGCGGCGATGGCTGCCCGCAAGTCCTCAGTGAGATATCCTTTGACTCTGGGCGGACAATAAATGAGTTCCCTGTCATCAGGAATCTCCAGAAGAGCCGCTAGTTCGGCTACGTTAAATGAAATCATCACCCCTTTCACATAGCTGGTGATGCGAAGATCTCTAGCATGCTCCCAATCATCTAAGTCACCTTCCACTTCCAGGTTGGTGAAAAATAGTTTTACCAAGTTGGGACGAGTAGTCTCCCTATACTGGATAAGGGGTAACCAACCTACTACCCCAAAAGCAGACTCCACATCAAAGTGGTGAAGATGCTCCAAGTTGACAAAACGGCCTGATTCGATATGCTTTGCTCGAAACCATGCTGAGCGTGAAGCGGCCACCTCCGACCGGAAGAACTTCTCATCATATAAGATAGGAGGGGGATGTGGCCTGTGCATACCAGGAATATAGGATCATTTTACCGCTCCACGGCGTCCAGACATAGTGTATCTGTTAAACAAGGAACCAGAGTTAGTTAGAGACAAATTCAGAAAAATTTCAACAGTATAACGATAGAAAATGGTGAAAAATATTAAAAACACACTTAAAATGAATGGAACAATTTATGGTTATGGTACAATGCTAATATAGGTCAAACAAATTCATCAAAATAGAGAATGGAGGCATATTAACAAAATTTGTCAAAAATCTAGAAACCTAGGTTAAAAGTCAAAATTTTGAGATTTTCTTTAAACCAATCGATAGAACTTTGAATTGGTTGAGGGGTTTTACACATTTAGACCCCTAAAACCTTTCTCAAGCGAAGAAAGAAGTTTTCTATGGCTAAAAACTTTCAAATCAAGAAAAACCTAGAATTTGGTATAAAAGACGATGAAATTTTTTTTCAAAAAGAGAGAAGAGAAGGATGAGCTTACTTAGGAGACGAGATTGGTACCCAAGGATGAAGTAGAAACAATCTTAGGAGCATCGGATACACTGTAGATACTCGGAGATCCAGAGAGAAATCACCACCGGAGCAAAATATAAAGAGAAAAATTAGAAAATGAGACCAAAATCGTGATTTTAAAGGTTTTTTTTGGGATACCGATCGCACATCTGGGCTGGACAGTGCGACCGGTACCCCCTGCGGTATGGTGCGACCGGTACGGTTGCACATAAATATGGGCTGTGCGACCGGTATTGCCTGCGATATGGCCAGACCGGTATGAATGGTCAGCTATACCGGTCTCACTCTAGGAGAGACCGGTACTGCCGCCGGAACCCGATGGGGTTTGGGAATACAAAACCATTTTGAGAAGTCGACTGAACTCAAATCCAGACCTCACGCCTGCATGATAAGACTAGAATAAAGGATTGTACATGTGAAAATTTTGAAAGATAACTGAAAATTTTGCTTATGATTCTTTCCCTGTTGATGAATACTTATGCTGCATATGTTGAGACTAAATAATGCTGGAATAATTTTCTAAATTGTTCTATGTGTTTCTATGTATTCAGATATCTTACAGGGAAATTAAGTTGCTTCAATGGTGAGAGGAAATGGACGTAGAGTTTATTGCAGGCACCGTCACTCAAGGGTGCCTACCATGGATAGAAGTTCAGGTACAGAAAACTCGAAAGAGAATGAAGAGAGGGTGAGTGGGGAAGAACTCAACCCCCTAAATGACACTGAGGATCTGATGAAGGAAAATGAAGAATATCCGTCACAAGGGCAACCCTCTACTAGCTCCGAAACAATGATGACGAATTTGGTCACTAATATGGAGGCTCAGTAGAAGAAGTTTTTCGAAGAAATGCTAAAAATGTTTAGGCCACCTGGGCCTGTGTCGACACCTGCAAACATGCCATCCACAAATGCTAAGAATGTTCAAGCGGCACCAGTAGGGGTTACCACAGCTAATGAAGGACCACAACAACAGGATCAACCCAACACAGTACCCCACCCGGTTACAGGGATGCCAATCCCTAACCAAGATCAGGGAGGATATAAGGGTCCGTATCAGGGTGCATACTATGGTGGATATCAGGGAGGAAATCAGAGTGGCTACCCATATCAGTCACAATGGTATGGACATGCACCATATGGGCAAGTTCCTTATGCTCAGAGTAGCCTTTCCAAGGCAGTGGATGGATTCTTAAAGCTCAAACCACCGACCTTTACAGGGAAGTCAGGGAGAACACTGTGGCCAGCGCAGTGGATAGCTGAAATGGAGAAAAACTTTCGGCTACTGGAATGTCAGGATGGGGACAAAGTATTATATGCGACCCACATGCTGAAGGAAGAGGCCAATGGATGGTGGAATTCTACTAGATCGTATCTGGAAACAAAGCACCAGATCATCACTTGGCCCATATTCAAGGAAGCCTTCTTTGACAAGTACTTTCCCAGGAGTTTTCGTGATCAGATGGAGAGGGAATTCCTTAACCTACAGCAATCACAGATGACCGTAGAAGCTTACCAACAGAGATATGAGGAGTTATTCTTCTTTGCTCCAACCAGTATGCAGGAGGAAGAAACAAAGGCTCGCCGTTTCACTATGGGTCTTCGGGGTGCTATCAGAGAACATGTGTTGGGACGAGGGTTGAACATTTATAATGAAGCTGTACAGGTGGCTCGAGTCATCGAGTCAAGTCAGTGAGAAAGTTTCATAGCACAAAGTAGGGGTCTGAAGAGGCCTAATCCTGAGACCCAAGGCGGAAGAAACAACAGACCATACCGCCCGTTCAGGCCACTAGCTATCACAGTGCCTCCCAGACCGGCTCTTGCAATGCCACCACAGGCAACGGGGCCGAACCCTAATGTAAAGTGCTTCAATTGCCAACAGGTGGGGCATTATGCCAGAACATGCCCACAACCAAAGAGGGAGCAACAGCAAGGCAAGGTGTATACTGTTACCACAGAAGAGGCAGCCGCATCACCAGATGTGGTTACAAGAATGATTCTATACTTCTTCCTTAACTGTTACATTAATTGTTTGCGCATTTGAAACTAAAGGAAAATTTTAAAAACCTCAGGTACAGTAAATATAGCAGAGGTATCCGCAAGAGTTCTGTTTGACTCCGGGGCCACCCATTCCTTTATATCCGTGTCATTCAGAAAAGGACTAGATCAACCCACCAAGACTCTACACCCAAGTCTGTTAGTTCGGTCTCCCATGGGAATGGAGGTGATATTAGAAGAGTATCATGGTCCTTGCCCAGTGCATATTGAAGGACGAGAGTTGGAAGTCAATCTAGACCAATTGGAGATGTCAGATTTTGATGTCATTCTGGGAATGGACTATGTGAGGACAATGGGAAATAGAGATGATCCTCCTCGAGATGGATGTGTATCATGTATCGATGAAGATGGATCGTATCTATTGGAGTCGCCACCTAGATTAAGGTCTAGGACCTCTAAAAATGTAGCGTCACCCTAAGGTAAGACTTCTATTGACTCGTGACCCAATGTATCGGTTCTTTGGTCTGCAAGAGATCGGGTAAGTATTCAGGGTACGGTTATGGGAAGGTGTTAGGCACCCAAACCGCCCGATCAATATCGGCCTCCTAAACTTTCCTTAAATTCTAATTTTGACTATGCTTGGTCAACTGGATGACTAGGGTTCAATGGGGGATGTCCTAAACCAAGTTGCTAAGTTATTCTAACCTAGGGTTCAGCCAATCATGTTTTAAAGCAAATAAACAAGCAAATGTAATGTACAATATTATACAGTGAACCGGACCAAAGATGGTTCGGTCTTGCACTGAATCTGAGATGTGTAAGACATCTCAAACTGCCTACGTATTCCAATCCTGGAAATCAAGTCCAAAACATTGTTCGAAATAGTTTGTGTGATTAATGATTATGGAAGTGATTTATGCATTTGCTTCAATTAGATTCTTTGTTGTTCAAGTTGAAGTTTATGTTGGATGTATGGTTGATGGGTGGCTTTGTACCGTATTTGGGATTCCCAAATTGCCTATGTATTCTAGGGTGTGCCCTAGACATTAGGTACGACGTAGTTCGAAATTTTTGTGAGAGTCAGATTTGGAATGTGTACCAAAATCCTTCTATTTTTTGTCAATAGGATCTAGGGATGAGACCTAAATTCCTACCATTTTTATTTGGGATGTGTACCAAATTATTTCCATTTTTGTCAATAGGATCTAGGGATGAGACCTAGATTCCTACCATTTTTAATTGGGATGTGTACCAAATTCTTTCTATTTTTGTTAATAGGATCTAGGGATGAGACCTAAATTCCTACCATTTTTATTTGGGATGTGTACCAAATTCTTTCTATTTTTGTTAATAGGATCTAGGGATGAGACCTAAATTCCTACCATTTTTATTTGGGATGTGTACCAAATTCTTTCTATTTTTGTTAATAGGATCTAGGGATGAGACCTAAATTCCTACCATTTTTAATTTCTTTCTATTTTTAGGGTTTTATACCCTAATTGCTATTTTCTTTTTATTTTTAGAGTTTTCTATCCTAATTGCTATTTTTCTATTCTTAGGGTTTCCTACCCTAATTATTGTATTCAATGATAACAATGTAAGCAAATCCAATATAGTAATGTGAGCTCAAATATAGCAGTGTAAACATCCAAATATGGCAATAAGTATTTAATATAGCATGTGAGTATGATCATTCCAATCATGGCAGTGTGATTATTCCAATTGTGGAAGTGTGTGCATATAAGCATCCAAATATAGCATGTGAACAATATAGCATCAAATATGGTATGTGATAAACAACCAAAGCATGTGAGTCAATCAATCAAAACATATTTTCAGATCGGTCTAGATTCAATGCATCGATTATCAACAATGTGACTGAAATCACATTTGATCGATGATTGAAAGTAATTCAAGATCTTAAATCAACAGTTCAGATCATATAACATCAGTTAATCAGACTTTAATGACTCAAATTAATTCATCATTAAATCATCATCAAATTAAAATCAATGGTTTAGATTAATTAATCATCCATTCACATGATTGGATCTTAAAGATCAACGATTCAGATTAAATTCACATCAATTAGTCAAATTCATTTATTCAAATATTAATTCAATATCAATGGACAAATTTTCATCACATGATCAAAACAAATTTCACATTCAATGGATCAGAGTTTTAATGGGCATCATATCAACACGATAAAGAATCAAAATTCAGATTTTTATTCAAGCATATCATGATCATAGGTTCAATCAATGGCCCATATTTAATGGAAAGATCAAGGGTAAGATGAGGAATATTGATCCAATGGTTAAATGAGGGGAACTGGTCTAGGGCTTGATGGACAGGTTCGGGTATTGTAACATGGCTAGATTCAGGTAAGTGGTGTGAGGTGTTGGTTGATTCAGTAGGAGATGGAAGTGAGTGGGATTACGGGTAGGTGGTAGCACAAGGCTCATGATTGAAGTATGAGATGAAATCGGTTAGAGTGCTGGTTGTATAGGGATTGAAAGCCAAGTGTAGGCTGGATTGGTGATGGAAATTGGTTAATGGTGAGGTGGAGTGGTTTATGAGATGGGGATTTGTAGTTAAGCAAAACAATAGAAGAAAAAAATAGAAGTAGAGACAGCTTACCTAGATGCTCGTTGGTTCTACTTGCTCCTCCCTTCTTCTTCTTTCTCCTTCTTTTTTCTCTCAAAATCGAAAGCCCAAACTCTGTCAAACTCCCTTTTCACATTTTTCTCTCTTTTTTTTGGTTTTTTCTTCCTCTTTTCTCTCTCTTCTTCCCTTACTTTTCTCCCAAAACCGAGCTCTCCCCTCTTCATGTTTTTTTTTCTTTATTTCTCCCTCTTTTTTCTCTCTTCTTCCCTTCTTTTTCTCCCAAAACCTAGCCCCAAAAGCTTTTCACGTTTTTTTCTCTTTCCCCTCTTTTTTCTCTTTTGGAAATCCTCTCAAAAAACCTCCCCTCCTTCTCTCTTTCACGTCTCTTTTATCTCCCCCTTTTTTCTCTTTTGGAAAAAATCTAAAAACCCTAAATATTCTCCCTTTTCACGTCCTCTCTCTCCCCTTTTTTTTCTCTTTTGGAAATCATCTAGAAACCCTAAATCTTTTCCCTTTTCACGTCCTCTCTCTCCCCTTTTTTTCTCTTTTGAAAATCATCTAGAAACCATAAAAAAACTCCCTTTTCACGTCCTCTCTCTCCCCCCTTTTTTTTCTCTTTTGGAAATCATCTAGAAACCCTAAAAAAACTCCCTTTTCACGTTTCCTCTCTCCCCTCTTTCCTTTTTCTTCTCAAAATCTTTTGGATTATCTCAAAACCCTAAATCCCCCTTCTCTTTCACGTTTCCTCTCTCCCCTCTTTCCTTTTTCTTCTCAAAATCTTTTGGATTATCTCAAAACCCTAAATCCCCCTTCTCTTTCACGTTTCCTCTCTCCCCTCTTTCCTTTTTCTTCTCATAATCTTTTGGATTATCTCAAAACCCTAAATCCCCCTTCTCTTTCACGTTTCCTCTCTCCCCTCTTTCCTTTTTCTTCTCAAAATCTTTTGGATTATCATTTACATATAATAATATATATTATATACATATATACACATATATTTAATAACATACAAATATATATATAGAACTAGAACATACAAATATATACATATATACAAATATATATATATATATATATATATATATATATATATATATATATATATATATATATATATATATATATAGTATACAATATATATAATATATAAATATTATGCACATAGATGAACTGATTCGAAATGGGTTGAGACTGACTTGGGTTGACTGAGTTAAACTGATTGGGTTGAGCTAGGTTGAACTAGAACTGGCTTGAACTGAGTTGACCGGATTGATTGGAATTTATTGGATTTTCTCTCTCTATTATTTCATGGGTCACTTTCGCTGTCATCCCGCACGAGATTTTTTGATAACTTTTATTCCAAATTTTCTACGTTCACTTTGTAGAACATTAAAAATGAGGAATATTAGAACTTGAATCACCTCATTTGGAAATAAAATGACCAACTTATGACCTTCTGAAGTTTAAGCAGGCCAATTATCGATAATTTGACTGACCATTCTGTATGAGATCCTTCGGAGGCTTCTACTGGAAATATTTAATGTCCACTTTGTAGAGCACTAAAAATGGAACATAATGAGACTGGAATCACCTGATTTGGATATGGGATGATCAAAATATGAGTTTTTGAATATTAAATGACCATTTCCATATGTAATTTTGCATGGGACCCTCCGGAGACTTTTACCTGAGATTTTCCACGTCCACTTTGTAGGACATCACAAATGAAGAATAATGGCCTTGGAATCGTCTGAATCTGACGTAGAACGGAAAAGATATAAAACTTTGAAGTTCTAACGATAATTTTGCATGAAAGCTTGCATGGGACCCACTGGTGAATTCTACTCGGGATCTTTTACGTCCATTTTGTAGAACATCATGAATGAAGAATAATGGCCTTGGAATCATCTGAATCCGATGTCGGATGATGAAGATACGATGATTTGAAATTCAAACAATTCGACTTACGATAATTTACATGAAGGCCCCTGGGATTATTTATAATAATTTCTTAAACCTCCCTTATATGTGTCATCCGACTAAAATGGTCATATCTTCTTCATTTGATATCAAAATTGAGCAATTCTGGTCTCATTTCGAAGATAATTCTATGACCTATGCATCCATGCAGAATTATAACCCATGACCTTGCTGTGGACCCATTGAAAACTTCTTCGAATTCACAGAGACCCATTGAAAACTTCTTCAAATTCACAGTCAAAAATCCAAACTTTCGATCATCTTTCTCCTTTTGTTGTCCACACGCCAGCAGGACTTTGTTTAGCTGGGATGACAAAAATGGGGTGCTTACAAATGCCCCTCTTCGGCCGAGATTGTGGGCAATTGAGACCGAAGACAAAAGTGACCCATTTTTGCATTATTCTGCACTTGATCTGGATTCTACCGTTGCTCCCTTGAACTGGATACTATAGAAGGTTTGTGGAGGACTATTCCAAGATTGTTGTTCCACTCACTAGGTTGACCAAAAAGGGGGAGAAATTCATATGGACTGAAGAATGTGAGAAATGCTTCTAAACATTGAAGTCAAGACTAGTATCAGCACCTATATTGACTATTCCAGCTCCAGACCATCCATTCACACTATATACAGATGCATCAGGTTGGGACTGGGTTGTGTGTTGATGCAAGGAGAACAGGTGATAGCCTATGCCTCAAGACAGTTGAAAGAGCATGAGAAGAACTACCCTACACATGACCTAGAATTGGAAGCGGTTATTCATGCTATCAAAACTTGGAGGCATTATCTGTATGGTGAGAAATTCCAGATTAAGTCTGATCACAAAATCCTGACCTATTTTTTCACCCAAAAAGACTTGAACATGAGACAGAGGAGGTGGTTAGAATTACTCAAGGACTACGACTGTGACATTCAGTATCACCCTGGTAAAGCTAACATTGTAGCTGATGCTAAGCAGGAAATGGGCATCGAACCCTGAAGCAGGACCAAGTACAAATGCAGCATTGTGTGTGCTGTATCTGACTCATCAGAGGATGAAGAATAGCTCTTAATAAAGTCAGCAGATGATCCTATTGAGCAAGGGTTAATACATCAATTTACCCTTATGTTTGCAGCACTGAAGATTTTGCCTGATTTGAAGGATGAAATAAAGGCAGCAGTCCTACAAGACCCATACCTCAGGACAGTTCAAGAAGACTTGGAAAAGGGTCGAGCCAACCCTGATTTCACCTTGGATGAAGACAAGGTACTCAGATATCATGGGCGTTTATGTGTACCTGAGAATGAAGATCTGGAAATCAGAAACCGAATCATGTTGGAAGCTCACTCTACTCCATATTCAGTACATCTTGGGAGCACCAAGATGTACCATGACCTAAAGAGATTATACTGGTGGAGGGGTATGAAAGCAGATGTGGCCCGATATGTGTTCCAATGTTTAAACTGCCAGCAAGTCAAAGCAAAAAGACAGAGACCTACAGGATTATTACAACCGTTACCTAAGCCGGCATGGAAATGGGATCGTATTACCATGGATTTTGTCACTGGTCTACCTACGACTCCAAGGTCAGTGAATGTTGTTTGGGTGATTGTAGATCGCCTCACCAAGACCGCCAGATTTATCCCAGTCAGACCGCAATATACTATGGACAAATTGGCAAGATTGTATGTGGACAATATAGTCAGACTGCATGGTGTTCCAGAGAGCATAGTATCTGATAGAGATCCACGCTTCACATCGAAGTTCTGGGAGGGGCTACAGAAGGCAATGGGGATGAAATTAAAGTTCAGTACAGCCTTCCACCCTTAAACGGATGGTCAGTCAGAGAGGACCATCCAAATCCTAGAAGATATGCTTCGCGCATGTGTTATCAACTTTAAGGGGGCTTGGGATGAGAAGCTTTGTCACACCCCTATTCTATACTATTCAAGAATGGTGTGATGAATCTCTAACAAACCAATGGTTCAACTAGGATCTCGTACAGGCGGTATCTGGCTGATCTAAACCTCATACATACACATTCATAATCAGAGTAAATACACAATAGCAAAAGTCTTATAGTAAAACGAACTGAGAATCTATTGTGATATTAATATTTAAATAGCAAATTATTTTATATCAACTAAGACATAAATAAGTATCAAATACATGTCTTCAATAAATCCAAACAAAGAAAACTAAAAAAATCTAATCGAATACACATGAGTTGCACTCGCAAGAGGAGTCATGTGAATCCACTGCATCTTTAACTTCCATCGCCGCCACATTCCAGTACACTGGAGAGTTTATATAATCTTTGACGGTAATACCTGCATCATCAACTAAAAATATTCGACGTCGAGGGGTGAGCACACATCATGGCTCAGTGAGCAAACAAAACAATGCAACAATACATATGCATGCAATCAATTCATATCTTTGGTCCGGTTTAAAGTTTGCAATGTGCTATAGAAAGGATAGGTGGCGCCGCACCTTTATACACGAGTGTGTGGAAACTCCCAACGAAAATGGCACCGTCGCCCCACATGCACCCAGAATGGCACAATATACACCCCATGAAGAACGGTCATGGTTGTACCGGTTGACACCATACCAACAAATAAACCCCTGCTGGCTAGGGTTGCAAACTGGGCTCGCAACTAACCAATCTTAAAGCCAAACAGTGTATCTAAGGCCTCACCCCAGCATCCCTCAGAACATCCATAGAGATAGAGCTAAGGCCCCCCGGTAGAGTCAGAGACTACAAGGACCGAGACCACCTCCCCTGATACTCTACGACATAATAGTTCTGCTAAGGTAATGGCGATACGACAACGTCAGTAGACATGACTTGAGTAGAACCATGGCACAATATACCCTGATGAAAACGGCATCGAAGTACCGGTTGATACCATCCCTACCCGCATCATATACACTGGCCAAACACAAACATTCACATGCCTATTCCTATCATCATCATCATCATCATGTCATAAACAATAAAGTAAATATGCATGAGCAAATAATAAAAATATTGGATGACATGTTGAATGCACATACAAGCATATACGCATAGAATCAATATGGCATTAGACTCAAGAAATAAAAATAGTTTGTTATTAACCAATTAGTTTAGGTCTTGTTCCCTCACCTTAGTTTGTTAATACATCCTCTTTAAAGCTTTAGAATCACCTTTATATTGTTATTATATTGGTAGAAGACCTACAAAGTCGATAGAATTTATTTAGAATTAATTCTGAATTTAAAAACCATACTGTTAACTGGGGGTCGGAGGTAGGGTCAGAGTAATGATCGACCCTGGGTGCGACCACCCCTATTCTGAACTTCCCGAACACTAGGGGTCGATGCTCAGGGTCTGGAAGGGTCGGTTGGCCATCGACCCCCATGTGACCCCTGTGGGTTTTGGTCGATTTTCTTCCTTTCAGTCCATTCTTCGTGTTTGGGGTCCTATGGCTTGCTCCTATAGTCCATTCTACACACATTCTATGGTCTAAAACCATGAATCATTCACCTATATAGCTTTCATGAATTCCTCCATGGTTTTCCATGAAAACTTAACCATGGGTTGATGGTTTGGGTTTCTTTGAGATCATACACTCTGCATTATCTAACCTAAGGTCTGTAGAAACTCATGGAATTAATATCTATACCTGAGAAGAATACTCCTTCTCTGCAACTCTTCTCCTTTTTGCTTTCTTCTCTTCCTTGCTTTACTTTTTCTACTCTTCCTTCTCTTCTCTTTCTCTTGATTCAATTAGGGTTGTAAAAGGAGTAAAAAAGGCTTAGGGACGTCCTATTTATAGAGTAGAAACTCCTAAAATAAGTCCCATTGAGATTTGGAAAGAGTCCAATCGAAATTAAGAAACCTTCCTAATTTCTGTTTTTGGCGGCAACTAGGGGTCGATGATCCCATCGACCCCTGATTCCTACAGTGTCCGACGCCCCTGTAAAACTGGGGGTCTGACTTTCTGTCTTGGGGGTCCGACCCTCCCTTGCTGGTATGCAACCCTCCCCTTAATTTAAGTATTTTTGGGTCTGTTTAATACCTGAGATCACGATCTCCTTCACGCCCTTGGTCCATTTTGCTCAACCATGATGGGTAGACCTGGTTCAAGGTAGTAAGACCGTGTTAGTTTGATACGGGTCTTACAACTCCCCCCCTACTTATAAAAATTTCATCCTCGAAATTGTACGTACCTTCTGAGTCAAATAAGTGAGGGTATTGCTTTCGCATCGCATTGTCTTCTTCCCATGTAATTTCTTCCATGTTTCTACTTCTCGAAGTGACCTTAACATAATAGATATCTCGGTTGCATAGTCATTGAACCTTTTGGCTGGTGATTTCAGTTGGTGTTACCTCAAACGTCAAATCCTCAGTCAAATCCGGTAGATCTACTGTCAGAACATGCGTTGGATCCCTGACATACTTCTTCAATAAGGAAATATGAAATACGTCATGCACACTTGACATAGATGGTGGTAGTGCTAATTGGTAAGCCACTTTCCCACGCTTAGCTAGAATCTCATATGGCCTGACATATCTTGGACTTAGTTTCCCTTTCTGTCCGAACCGTTTCAGACCTCGCATAGGCTATACCTTCAAGAATACTTTATCACCCACAACGAACTCAAGATCTCTGCGTCGAGTATCTGCATATTGCTTCTCACGATTCTGGGCTGTTCTCACTCTTTCCTTGATAATGTCGACCACTCGACAAGTCTCTTCAACAAATTCTAGTCCAACGAGACTACGTTCTCCAACTTCATTCCAAAATAAAGGGGTTCGACACTTTCTGCCATACAGTGCTTCATAGGTGACATCTGTATCGTAGCCTGATAGCTATTGTTATAAGCGAACTCGATCAGTGGTAGCTTTTCATCCCACGAACCTTTAAAATCAATTACACATGCTCATAGCATATCTTCTAGAATCTGAATTGTACGCTCTGACTATCCATCTGTCTGTGGATGGAATGCGGTACTAAACTTCAATGTTGTACCCATAGCCTTTTGCAATCCTTCCCAAAACTTGGAAGTAAATCGTGGATCTCTATCGGACACAATGCTCTCTGGTACACCGTGTAATCGAACAATATTATCCACATACAGCTTTGCTAACCTCTCCAGTGTATACTGAGGTCGTATCGGAATAAAGCGAGCTGTTTTAGTCAAACGGTCTACAATCACCCAAACTGCGTCAACTACTAGAGGAGTCAATGGTAACCCTGTGACGAAGTCCATGGTGATGCAGTCCCATTTCCATGCAGGTTCCGGTAACGGCTGTAACAGTCCTGCAGGTCTTTGTCGTTCAGCCTTTACTTTCTGACAATTTAGGCATTGAGACACAAACTTAGCTATGTCTGCTTTCATTCCTCTCCACCAATATAGTTTCTTTAGATCATGATACATTTTTTTACTTCCAGGATGTATCGAATAGATGGTGGTATGGGCTTCTTTCATCAGTCGGTGTCTAATGTCCACACTTTCTGTTTCCAGTACACATATCCTTCTTTTGTACTTCAATACCTTTTCTTCGTCCAAGGTGAACTCAGGATTAGTCTGACCTTTTTCGATGTCTTCTTGTACCATTCTCAGGTAAGGGTCTGATTTGATAGCTGTCTTCACTTCATCCATTATATCTGGTATAATCTTCAATGCAGTGAACATATTTAAAAACTGATGAATAAACCCTCGGTTGGCTGATCCATCCGTTGTATCTATCACATACTGCTCATTGCCGTAATTGAATACCATTCCAGTAGTACACATTGCTGCAGTTGTGCTACCCTCTCCTTGAGATTTTATCATTGTCTTTCTGATCAACGCATCCGCTACTACATTAGCTTTTCCCGGATGATATTGGATATCACAATCATAGTCCTTCAATAGTTCTAGCCATCTTCTTTGTCTCATATTCAACTCCTTCTGATTAAATAGATAAGTAAGGCTTTTATGGTCTGATTTAATCAGGAATTTTTCTTCGTATAGGTAATGTCTCCATATCATGACAGCATGTACTACTGCTGCTAACTCCAAATCATGAGTGGGATAATTTTTCTCATGTGTCTTCAACTGTCTTGAGGCATAAGCAATTACTTGTTCTCCTTGCATAAGCACACATCCTAATCCCATCCTGACGCATCAGTGTACAAGGTAAATGGCTGTCCGGGAACGGGAATAGTCAAAATCAGAGCGGATATCAATCTGGTCTTCAATGTCTGGAAGCTCTTCTCACATTTATCCGTCCACACAAACTTTTCACCTTTCTTAGTCAAACTGGTGAGAGGTACGACAATCCGGGAATAGTCTTCCACAAATCTCTGATAATAACTAGCGAGACCTAGAAAACTTTTAATTTCTACAACGCACTTTGGTGCTTCCCACTTAACAATATTCTCGATCTTGCTGGGATCCACTTTGATTCCTTTAGTGGATACTACATGGCCTAGGAAGGCGACTTCACTTAGCCAAAACTCACATTTGGTAAATTTGGCATATAGCTTCTCTTTCCTTAAACGCTGTAGGGCGGCGTTTAGGTTCTTAATATGGGTTTCCTTGTCCTTGGAATATACCAATATATCATCAATAAATACAATAACCGACGTATCCAACATATCGTAGAAAACCCGGTTCATAAGTTCCATGAAGGTTGCTGGTGCGTTTATTAGTCCAAAAGACATGACCAAGAATTCATAATGTCCATATCTGATCCTGAAAGCTATCTTAGGAATATCACTATCTTTAATCTTCAACTGATGGTAGCCTGATCGAAGATCGATCTTAGAAAATACTTTTTCTCCTTGCAATTGATCGAACAAGTCATCGATCCGTGGTAGTGGATATCGATTCTTGATTGTCAGTTTATTCAACTCCCGATAGTCGATACATAATCGAATGCTACCGTCCTTCTTCTTTACAAACAATACTGGCGGCTCCCCATGGTGATATACTGGGTCGAATATAACCCTTGTCCAGCAGTTCCTGTAGTTGTACTTTCAATTCCTTTAATTCCTTAGGATCCATTCGGTAAGGTACTTTTGATACTAGTGCGGCTCCAGGTATAAGATCTATCACAAACTCTGTGGCTCGGTCGGGTGGTAATCCCGATAGTTCTTCAGGAAATACGTCGGGGTAGTCCCGCACGACATCAATATCTTCCATCCGTGGTGCTTCCTTGGTGAGGTCGACCACTGATACTAGATACCCGACTGCCCCCTTCTCAAGGCACTTCTTAGCCTTTAGTGCTGAGAGTATGAGCTTGCGTTTACGGGGAAGTTTGGTTCCCTCAAAACTAAATTCTGCTCCTTCTTTGTCTTTAAATGTTAGCTTCTTTTTGGCGCATAGTAGGTTCACGGAATCCCGAGCTTACCAGTCCATTCCCAAGATGACGTCAAAGTCTGCCATCCCAAGTTGGATCAAGGTTGCATCTAAGGTTTTCTCGCCAATGAGAACTGGACATGGCCCATAACCTTTCTTTAACTCTACTTCTAGCCCCATCGATGACCGTACAAGTAGTGTGTAGTCCAATGTTTTGATGGGTAGATTCAGCTTCTTTCCAAATGACACAGATATAAAAGAATGAGTAGCTCCCGAATCGAAGAGTACTCTGGCAAGTATGCCATTTATAGGTACGATACATGTGATTTATGATACTTAGTCTACATGCTCATACAATGTAATACAACTTTAAAGGTTTCGGTCATACCTGTGACCACATCGGGTGATGCAGCAGCATCCTCGGATGTAACAGCATATACTCATCCTTGATGTAATTGCTTTTTGGGCTTAGGACACTCCCTTGCCATATGTCCCGTTTGGCTGCAGTTATAACATCTCGGACCTTCAAAATTTGGCTTTGGTTGCTGTGGAGTTACTGGGGTAGTCTTGGATGCAGCAGTAAAGCCTTGAGCACGGAAGGGTTTGAATGTCTTATTATTCCCTTCGTTATAAGCATTTTCAACTGGCCTTTTCATACCTCTGTTTTGTGTATAATAAGTTTCCTTCTGGCTCGATTCTATAACTCGAGCAATTTGCACAGCTTCGTTGTATATTTTCTTCTCCAAACCCAGAACATGCTCTCTGATGCTTCCTCTAAGTCCCATGACAAACCTACGGGTCTTAGTGTCTTCTTCTTGCATACTCAGTGGTGCAAAGAAAAACAGCTCCTCATAACGCTGTTGGTATGCATCCACGGACATCTGGCCCTGATATAAACTCAGGAATTCCTTCTCCATAGAGACTCTGAAGCTTCGGGGAAAATACTTTTCAAAGAAAGCTTCTTTATAAATGGCCCAAGTCAATAGAGCGTGCTTGGTCAATAAATAGGCCCTGGTAGATTTCCACCAATGATGTGCATCGCCTTTTAGCATGAAGGTGGCACATAATACCTTTTCTTCTTCTGTAATAGTCATCATAAGAAAATTTCTCTCCATCTCGTCGATCCAATGTGCTGGCCATAGAGGATCAGACGGTCTACCGTTAAATTCCTTGGGCTTCATCTTCAAGAATCTCTCAACCAGTCGAGAGTGATCCATCTGATTTTGGGGGTATGCCCCAAACATAGGTGGTGGATACTGATAATTAACCTGAACTGCTTCCGGACCTGGTACTAGAATCTGTGCAGCTGGTGGTTGGGGTGTTTGGGGTGCTGGGTGGTTACCCACCGGTGCTGCACTGGATTGTCCAGTCGGCATGGGTGTAGCATGTGCTGCCTAGAACATAATCCCCAGTGCTGCCTGCATTTGAGCCTGTGCGTATTGCATTTGTTGCAACTGTTGCGATAAATTCATAACCACAGTTGCTAACTTCGGTGGTGGAGGTGGCAAGTTTGTAGGATTTGCCTGACTCGGATTTGCTGGTGGTGCAACCTGCGGATTTCCCTGTGCATATATTTCTTGACTGGTTTCCTCCATAGGTGGTGGTGGTGGAAATGCATTTCGGCTTTGCCTGGTTACTCTACGTCCAGCCATATCTTTCTTTGATAATGGTGATGCCTGAAAATCATTAAAATACGTGAGACAATCATTTATACTTCATGTAGGCATGCTAACTGATGTTATTTTCAAATTTTTAGGTCATTCTATAAAAAAAATACTATCTTTTCTATGTAGGGTCGATGGTGGGGGTCTATGGTATGTCCGACCCTTAGTATCCAACCCTGGGAATCACCTGTTCTTCTCGAGAGCCGGGGGTCGATGCGGGGGTCGATGGGTGTCCGACCCCCAGGTGCGACCCCTGGTTTACTGTCAAGTTCCCCAGAGCTGGGGGTCGATATGGGGGTCGATGGATGTCTGACCCCCAGGTGCGACCTCTGATTTTCTGTCAAATTCTCGAGAGCTGGGGGTCGATACGGGGGTCGATATGGGGGTCGATGGTCCTAGTCGAATTGTCCGACCCCCAGACCAAAAATCAGAAATTTAAGTCCGATTCTGGTTTCATTTCCCATTATTCCTTCCCCGTTTCGACTCGTCTCCCACCTCTGAGTTGCTACAGTGCCACTCCGCTATATTGGTCATTTTAGTTCCGTGTTTCGACGTCCACATCGTTCTTACAGGTATGTTTTCTCATTTTTACCTGTTTTTCAATTTCCATTTCTAGGTTTTCGCCCATTTATCTTGTATTTTTCAAATTAAACTTTTTCCAACCGTAAAAATTCGATTATTAGGGGCTTTTGTTATTGGTGACTCGAGGAACGAAAGCCCTCAAAAAGTTTTGAGTTTCATCGGTTGGTTATCGAGAAACTTGGATTTTTGCTCTTTTTGCCCTAATTTGTCGAAATTTTTGATTTCTCGCAATTTCTTCAAATTGGATTCCATTAATTATGATTTCCTACTGTGTGTGTAAGACCCGCACTCTGAAAACCCGGTCTAAACCTTGGTTTTGTGTCGTGACAGGTCTTCCGATCATCACCGAGCCAGACGGGGCAAGCGGATAACAAACAGGTACGAAATCGGACCAAAGTCGACCAATTATACCTGGTTTTAGGTATACCGGTCGATGGTACCGGATGATGGTACCGGTCGACCGGTATGGCCTGCACAGCTATGTGCGGGAATTTGGAAATTAGTCTCTACGGGTCCCACTTTCCTGATTTCGAATCCTAGAAGTTTCCTAATCCTAGTAGGGTTACTAAACCCTATTTCTAGCCTATAAATACACCCTTAAACCCCTCAAATCCTTTCCATTGTCTCTCACAAACCCTAGAGAAGAGAAAGAGCTTGGAAAGGAGAAGGAGCTAGGAAGAAGAAGGAGGTGCCGCCATTACCGTTTGACGAAGCTCTCGCTACGCCTGTCAACGGTAAGTGTTTGATACCATCTTCTTACCCTATGTTAGTTATGTGGGTGGATCAATACCACGCAAAGTAGGTATTGATCTAAAACCCTAGATTGGCCAATAAACCCTAAGTTGCCGTCAAACCCTAGATTCGAGTTTCGAGATGATATTCATCGAAACGAGACTTGAATGAGTTAGGGATAGCTCTAACTCAAAGCCTAGACTTAGAATGGATAGGAGAAACCCTGAAAATCTGTGGAGGATGATCGACGGCAGTCGAAGAACCCATGTATGGTCTTCCGGAGACATACCGGTCGACTATACCGGTTGCACATAGTGCGACCGGTATGTTGCGACCGCTACCTCTCGGGAGGTTGGTTGTGGGGGACCGGCTGACCATACCGGTCGCCAGTCTTTCCTACAGAGCTGCGACCGGTACATGCCACCGGTCAGCTCTGTGAGGGCAGTTGTGATCCATGTTGGTTTCCGACCAACATGAAACCCTAAATAATATATTCTAATGAAACCCTAATAATATTGTAGGACGCTGTGACTTATCGTTTGGATCTTGCGACGTGGAGCAAGTTATTGAACGAGCGTCAGGTAAGGGAATCTGACCTAAACCTAATAATTAATTGACAGTAAATCGTTGTTAATCATTAAGTATCTATGATGTGATGTTTGTGCATATTCACATGCCATCCTTTATTTTCAGTTATTATTATTGTTCATGCATTCATAGGATGTGATTGTTAGGCATGTGATTGTTTTTCGTTGGTGTGTGGAGTGGGGCATGGGCCCGGGATCGCTCTTCACACCGGCACCTTTGTAGTATTCTATCTTGACATGCTTGGTACGGATAGGGTATCAGGGGAAGATCGTGGTACGTTGGTCTCCGATATTGATGTTGTCCCGACCATCGTTGGGTGGTACTGAGGGTTCCGAGTCGACGCTGCCTTGTCCACGATGCTTTAGCTCTATCTCTATGCCGTAGGGTGTCGTGTTGGGATAGGGTCTACCTGCCCGGTTTGCGAGCCCCGGCCGATAGGGGCTTAGGTACCGGTATGGGTAGAGTATCGGGGAGGTGCGGGTATACCTTAGCTCTATCTCTATTCCATGATGGGTGCATGTGGGTTGGTGGTAGTGTGATTACTGTGCGACGCCACACACTCGTGTATAGAGGTGCGGGGGCCACCAAACCTTTCTATAGCACATTGCAAACTTAAAACCGGACCACAAAGATAAAATGATTGTTACTCATGCATAATCTTGTGAAACTGTGTCGATTGCCCTATCGAGCTGTGTTGTGTGCTCACCCTTTGTATATACATTGTTTTAGATCTGGATGCAGGTTATACTGTGGACGATTACGTAAACGCTCCGGCGTATGGTGGTGCCGCGACGTTAGACGTACAGGCAGGACAGGACGAGCATGACGCTTCATGCGAGTGCCCTTTCTGCGTGTACCTGTGATGGATTTTATTTATTGGTTTCAGTTATTTTTGGTTTGTTATTAAGAGATGTAATAGATTATTATTTTATGGTTGAATTTGAATAATGGGATATTTATTTAAATTATCAATAGATGCTCAGTTCATTCTATTTAAAGTCTTCCAATTGTACATTTATATTCTGATTGTGGTTATGTGTAATTGGTTTGTATGGGTGGACACGGCCTATTCGAGATCCTGGTGTGAACCGTTGGTTCAATGACGGTTCACTCACACCGTTCTGGTTGGATCAGAATTTGGGGTGTGACAGTGTGAGTGTTGTAAGATGGTTTAGAACCTATGTAAGTCCTCCTGCCCACGTGTATGGGTGACAAGTGAGGCTTTTGGCCACTTACGCCGTTATAATGTTCCAAATTTTTGGTTTTTACTCTCTACTAACCCATTATCGGTTTCTCTTTCTTATTTGCAGATATCATGGCCCGTACCAAAATACCTAGAGTTCGTGATCCTCTTCGTTTCCCCTCTAACGAAGCCGAGGCACAGTATGCCCACTATGCTTGCAAGAAGGTAGAGGGAGGTCGTAAGGTGAACTTGGCTGAGCTAGCCCTGTTCAATGTGGAGAGAGCATTTGGTGATATGGGATGGCTCCCTGTCATCACATACGATGCGTGTACCCGTCCAGATTTGGTATGCCAGTTCTATTGTAACCTCCAGGTGGTAGGGGGTTACAATGATGTTGAGAGGGGTCACGAGTTGCGCATCACGAGTTACGTCAATGGGGTGAACATCTCGTTTGACTATCGTCAGCTGGCCGACCTACTGGGCATTCCCTATGATGGACCCATGATTTTCTGTGCCCCTGGAGAGCCCAAGTTCTTCTCTTTACAGATGAGAGTCGAGATCGATAATCAGCTCCTACGACCTGATCGCTGGCAGATGAGGGCATGCTATATGCGTCCAGCTCCACGGGTATTTTGCAAGATTATTCAGCATAACCTGATCCCACAGAGTGGCCATTACGAGAGGGTTTCCCAGCTGCCCCAGTATCATTAGTACAACATTTGCACTAGACAGCCCATCTGCCTTCCGTACATCATCATGCATACCATGATTACTGCTACATTGCCCAGTCACACTGGTAACCTTCCCTACGAACGTATGATCATTGTCTTGCTTACCCGCCTGGGGGTTGATTTAGTGGATGAGAAGATTCAGGAGAAGTCCTTCTCGTCGCCTCTAGATTGGGAGGCTATTTGTAAGATGGGCATGCGGGATTCCCAGGTCAGTGATGAGGAGAGAAACGCGATGGAGCGCCTCACACTCACGTAGAGTTAGCTGACGCTGAGGCAGCTGCCGCCGCCGCTGGAGTTCATACAGAGCCTGTTGATGATGATGACTGTATGTACATGGATGTAGACTCTATACCACCTCCTTCACCTACACATGCAGCTAGAGCTAGTACTTCATTTGCGGCTGGTCCTTCTCATGCGGTTGGTCCTTCTGATATGATGGAGATATTGCATGAGATCAGAGAGGCTCAGGGCATATCTGATCTGAGGATGGGGGAGTTACTAGACACTCAGCGGGTGAGAGTGGATGAGTTACTAGACACCCAGCGTACATCAGACATGAGGATGGGAGAGCTCATAGAGGCTCAGGCCGTACTGATCAGCGGGTGGCTGACCTTACAGCTAGTCTTCAGACGACCCAGACTCAGATAGCCTGGTTGACTAGAGTCTATGCTGAGGATTATGACAGAGATCGTGAGGCGCTGCCTCCTCCTTCATCTCCAGCTTCATGATTGTATTTTCTTTCATTGTACTACAGAGTATGTTCGGGTTGTGGACTGTACTCTGCTTTTAGCTATTTGTATACGTTTGTTTCTCTCTCATTGTATTTAAAATTGTTCTTTCATTAATAGATGCGTTATTGTCTTTTCAAATTTGGTCTCAAACATCACTTGTGCTTATAGTGTGTTAATATTATAGTTTTTACTTTTATCCTATCTCAGTTCACAATTCGTCATGAATGTATGCTAGTTTAGCGGACACGGTCTGAGAAGCTCTGATACCAAGTTGTCACACCCCAATTCTGCACTATTCAGAATGGTGTGATGAACCGCTAGCAAACCAACGGTTCAACCAAAATCTCGTACAGGCGGTATCTGGCTGATCTAAACCTCATACATACACATTCATAATCAGAGTAAATACACAATAGCGGAAGTCTTATAGTAAAATGAACTGAGAATCTACTGTGATATTAATATTTAAATAGCAAATTATTCTGTATCAACTAAGACATAAATAAGTATCAAATACATGTCTTTAATAAATCCAAACAAAGAAAACTAAAAAAATCTAATCGAATACACATGAGTTGCACTCGCAAGAGGAGTCATGTGAATCCACTGCATCTTTAACTTCCATCGCCGCCACATTCCAGTACACTGGAGATTTTATATAATCTTTGACGGTAATACCTGCATCATCAACTAAAAATATTTGACGTCGAGGGGTGAGCACACATCATGGCTCAGTGAGCAAACAAAACAATGCAACAATACATATGCATGCAATCAATTCATATCTTTGGTCCAGTTTAAAGTTTGCAATGTGCTATAGAAAGGATAGGTGGCCACCGCACCTCTATACACGAGTGTGTGGAAACGCCCAATGAAAACGGCACCATCGCCCCACATGCACCCAGAATGGCACAATATACACCCCATGATGAACGGTCATGGCTATACCGGTTGATACCATACCAACAAATAAACCCCTGCTGGTTAGGGTTACAAACTGGGCTCGCAACTAATCAATCCTAATGCCAAACAGTGTATCCAAGGCCTCACCCCAGCATCCCTCAGAACATCCATAGAGATAGAGCTAAGGCCCCCCGACAGAGTCAGAGACTACAAGGACCGAGACCACCTCCCCTGATACTCTACGACATAATAGTTATGCTAAGGTAATGGCGATACGACGACGTCAGTGGACATGACTTGAGTAGAACCATGGCACAATATACCCCGATGAAAACAGCATCGAAGTACCGGTTGATACCATCCCTACCCGCACCATATACACTGGCCAAACACAAACATTCACATGCCTATTCCTATCATCATCATCATCATCATGTCATAAACAATAAAGTAAATATGCATGAAAAAATAATAGAAATATTGGATGACATGTTGAATGCACCTACAAGCATACACGCATAGAATCAATATGGAATTAGACTCAAGAAATAAAAATAATTTGTTATTAACCAATTAGTTTAGGTCTTGTTCCTTCACTTTAGCTTGTTAATAGATCCTTTTTCAAGCTTTAGAATCACATTTATATTGTTATTAAATTGGTAGAAGACCTACAAAGTCGATAGAATTTATTTAGAATTAATTCTGAATTTAAAAACCATACTGTTAACTGGGGGTCGGAGGTAGGGTCGGAGTAATGATCGACCCTGGGTGTGACCACCCCTATTCTGAACTTCCCGAACACTGGGGGTCGATGCATAGGGTCTGGTAGGGTCGATTGGCCATCGACCCCCCTTGCGACCCCCTGTGGGTTTTGGTCGATTTTCTTTCTTTCAGTTCATTCTTCGTGTTTGGGGTCCTATGGCTTGCTCCTACAGTCCATTCTACACACATTGTCACACCCCAATTCTGCACCAACCAGAACGGTGTGATGAACCGTCAATAATTCAACGGTTCAACCAGGATCTCAAATAGGCTATCCCACATATAATAAACCAAAACACATTCCACATTAATCAGAGGTATTAAAGTAAATAGCAGAAGTCTTACAAATAATGAACTGAGAAATCTAGAAGTAATAATCATATTTAAGTAGCAAATTATTCTGTATCAACTAAGACATAAATAAATATCAATTACATGTCTTTACTAAACCCAATAATCAAAATAAAATCTAATCGAATACGCACGAGTTGCACTCGCAAGAGGAGTCATGCATATCCACTAAATCTTCAGCTTCCATTGTCGCCACATGCCCGTAGACAGGAGCGTTCATATAATCTTCAACGGTGGTACCTGCATCATCAACTAAAAGTATTCGAATTCGATAGGTTGAGCACACATCACGGCTCAGTGAGCAAACAAAACAATGCAACAATACATATGCATGCAATCAATTCATATCTTTGGTCTGGTTTAAAATTTGCAATGTGCTATAGAAAGGATAAGTGGCCGCCGCACCTCTATACACGAGTGTGTGGAAACGCCCAATGAAAATGGCTCTGTCGCCCGACAAGCACCCACCATGGACAATATACACCCCATGAAAACGGCATGGCTGTACCGGTTGCCCATACCAACACGTAAGCCCCTATTGGCGAGGGCTTGCAAACTGGGCTCGCAACTAACCAACCCTAATGTCAAACAATGTATCCAAGGCCTCACCCCAGCATCCCTCAATACATCCATAGAGATAGAGCTAGGGTCTGGTGACCAGGCTCAACCACAATGCCACGTCCCCCCTAATGCCCTACGACATAATAGTTCCGCTAAGGTAATGGCGATACGACGATGTTAGTGGACAAGACTTGAGTAAAGATAGAGCTAGAGTCCGGTGACTAGGCTGAACCACAATGTCACGTCCTCCCCCTGATGCTCCACTCGCATCAAGCACACTAACACATGCTGAGTGGACATGACTTGAATAGACCATGGCACAATGTACCCCGATGAGAACGGCATCAAAGTACCGGTTGATACCATCCCTACCCGCACCATGTACGCCAGCCAAACACAAACATTCACATGCCTATTCCTACCATCATCAACATCATCATGTTATAATCAATAAACTTAAATATGCATGAACAGTAATAATAGAAATATTGGATGACATGTTAAATGCACATTACAAGCATACACGTATAGAATCAATCATGGTATTGGACTCAAAAAAAATAAAAACTGTTTGTTATTAACCAATTAGTTTAGGTCTTGTTCCCTCACCTTAGCTTGTTAATAGATCCTCTTCCAAGCTTTAGAATCACCTTTATAATGTTATTATATTGCTAGAAGACCTAACAAAGTCGATTGAATTTAATTAGAATTAATTCCGAATTTAAAAACCATGCTGTTAACTGAGGGTCAGAGGTAGGGTCGTAGTCATGATCGACCCTGGGTTCGACCCTCCCCAAATCTGGACGTCCAGAACCCTGAGGGTCGATACTCAGGTCACATAGGGTCGGATGGTCATCGACCCTCTGTGCGACCCTCGGTGGGTTTTGGTCAATTTTTCTCCTTTTAGTCCATTCTTTGTGTTTGGGGTCCCATGACTTGCTCCTACAGTCCATTCAACATACATTCCATGGTCTAGAACCATGAATCATCCATCTATATAGCTATTATGTATTCTCCCATGGTTTTCCATGGAAACCTAACCATGGGTTGATGGTTTGGGTTCTCCGAGATCATACTCTCTTCATTACCTAACCTAAGGTCTGTAGAAACTCATGGAATTAGTATCCATACCTGAGAAGAATACTCCTTCTCTGCAACTCTTCTTCTTTTTGCTTTCTTCTCTTCCTTGCTTCTCTTCTTCTTCTCTTCCTTCTCTTCTCTTTCTCTCAATTCAATTAGGGTTGTAAAAGGAGTAAAAGAGGCTTAGGGATGTCCTATTTATAGAGTAAAACCTCCCAAAATAAGTCCCATTGAGTTTAGGAAAGGTTCCAATCGAAATTAGGAAAGTTTTCTAATTTTCGGTTCGTGCTGTTTTTCCCAAATACGGAGGGTCGATGGGAGGGTCGGACAATTCGTAGACCCTCTGTGACCCCTGGTCACGGGTCGATGGGAGGGTCGGACCTGCCTGTTAAAACCTGCGACCCTACCCTCATTTTGACTATTTTTGAGTAAATTTTCATATTGGGTCTTGGTTTTCTTCACACACTTGGTCCACTTGGCTCGACCATGATATGTAGACGGGTCACGACACAAAATGTAAGGTTAGACCGGGTTCGTGGCTTGTGGGTCTTACAACTCCACCACCCTTAAAAGAAATTTCGTCCTCGAAATTTGAACGTACGGATCTTACAACTCCCCCATCCTTAAAATAAATTTTGTCCTCAAAATTTGAATTTACTTCGGAGTCAATATGTGGGAATTCTATTTCTGCATTGCATCTTCTTCCTACTATGCACTCTTCTCCACGTCTTGTCTTTGCCAGGTTACCTTCATATAATAATTATCCCGGCTTTGGAAACATTGTACCTTCCCACTAGTGAACTAGGCTGGTACCACTTCAATAGTCAAACATTCTATCTAAACCAGTGGTTTCGTGGTCTATACCTTTGATATGGATCTCTAATGTACTTCTTCAATAGAGACATACGAAATACATCATGCACACTGACATGGATAGCGGTAACGCTAATTGATATGCAACTTTTTTACGTCTCTCCAGAGTTTATAAGATTCGACGCATATATAGAATACAACTTTCTCTTCTTGTCTAATCGTTTCAAACTGTGCATACGTGATATCTTCAAAAACAACACTTTGTCACTTATGGCGAACTCGAGGTCATGGTGTCTATTCTGACAATCCTGAGCTATCCTACCCCTTTTCTTTGTTTTTTTCTGCCACTCGATAGTTTTCTTCATTAAACTTGGGTTTCTAAAATTCTTCATTCACCAACTTTATTCCAAAATAAAGGAATTTGACATTTCTATAGTACCATGCTTGATAGGTGACATTTACATGGTAGCTTAATAACAACTTCAATTCACGGTAACTTCTCAACTCAAGTTCCTTGAAATCAATTTCATAAACTTGGGGCATATCTTTGAGGATTTGTATAGTCCGCCCTGACCATCCGTCGGTTTAAGGTAAAATGCGGTACTCAACTTCAACTTTGTCCCCATTATTTTCTGTAGATCCTCCCAAAACTTTGAGATAAGGCATAAGCCTCTGACCGACACTAAGCTCTCATGCATACCATTCATTCTGGCAATATTATCTACATATAGCTTATTTAGCCGCTCCACAGCATACCGAGGTCGTATAGCAATGGAATGAGCTATTTTCATAAGACGATCAACAACCACCCAACCATGTCAACCGATTTGGGAGTCAGTGGCAAATCATTGACATAGTTCACGATACTGCAGTTCTATTCCCAAAACAAAAGTCAGGGTTTGGTTTTTCTTTTCTAAGTCTGCTTACATTGTTCCTATATACAGACCTAACAAAATTACTACTTCTACTTCATCCATCAATTCAGAGATGATCTTTAATGCCACAAGCGCAACCGACGAACTATTGCTCCATAAATTCATCCATAAATTCTTGCTTAATTGGATCATCACGAGTTTCTATTATATGTTACTCTCCTTCCAAATCTGAATCTATTGCTACAAAACATAAGGTAGCATTTATACTGGGTCCTTCCTTGGACTTCATAATTCTCTTTTTGCTTAAGGCCTTAGCTACTACATTAGCCTTGCTTGGGTGACATTGAATATCACAGTCTTAATCTTTCAAGTATTCCTAACCATCTCCTTATCCTCATGTTCAAATCTTTCTAATGAAGATATAAATAAAACACTTGTAATCCGATCTAATCTATATTTCTTCTTCGTTTAAATAATGTCTCCAAGTCTTGATTGCATAAATCACAATTGTTTACTCTAATCATGAGTTAGGTAACTCTTCTCATGCTCTTTCAGTTTTCTTAAATCATATGAAATCGCTTATTTACCTTACATTAACCCGCATCCTAAATCCAATCCGAAAGCTCCGATGGATAGGGTAAAAGGTTTCCCTGGTGCCGGAACGATCAAGATGGGAGCTGATACCAATCTTACTTCAGAATCTGGAAATATTCGTCACCCTTGTCAGTCAAATTAAACTCCTCTCCTTTCCTGGTTAGCTTGGTAAGAGGTTTTGCGATCTTAGAGTGGTCCTCCATTACTTCATCTGAGGTTCATTGGCTATGGAATTTAATCTGAATCCAATCATCTTTCTTCCAATAATTCCTTATTCACTAAACATCTTTATCAACAAAGGTCAGGGGTTGAATAAATCAGCATGTTTATCCAAAAACAATTCATTTCCTTCTTTCATTTTAGTATAATGACGAACACTTGCTTTTTCTAGTGAACTTAGGTTTAAAGATCAGGAGTAAATATGTGGTAATCCAAATACATGGAAATAGAGGTTTTACAACTCTTAACCTCATCGTTACAGGTTCTATATAATGCCATTGGTCAAGGCATTACAGGAATAAATCTGAAGAAGATTTCGTACATCAGTAAATCAGGTATAAATCAGAAGATGTACGCTTAACATGATTAAACATTTAACTGTTCATTCAGTTCATATCTCTGTTCATGTTGTCGACCATGAGAGTGGTTTAGATTGGTATAATCAGGACTAACACTAAAGAAATAATATCTATAACTCCAATTGACAGGTTAAATCAAGAAGGTATCCTGTCAAGGTCCAAGAAATTAAAATCTGGTATGTGCATCCTCTATAATCATAAGAGTAAATTAATAATGCACCGCATCCTATATAAACATATCCAGTTATATGGCCACAATTAGATTTGATCCTCTACTGAAAACATTTAAGGCTTCGTCTTCAGAAAATATTCCTCAATCCTTGGTCAGATCATTGCAACTATCCCATACATCAGTGGCTAATAAGGTTAACCACATTGATATACTGCTTGTTGTGCACCAGACTTCTGCACTGGGATATGCATTACTGGGACTTGCTATGTGGTAGGCACCGTGTTATGGCTAACAGGTGTTGGGGTACAGTGATGCTACCAATTGGTACCATACTTGGTTTGACCCGGAGGTGTTGATGTAGCATCAGCAACTTGGGTAGTGATTTACATAGCAACTTCCATAGTCGGTCTCATCTGTTGTTGCACTTGTATTTTATTGGATCAAGTTTATGACAACCATAACCAAGGTACTTAATAGTCCAAGTGGTTGGCTGGAGTGGTCTGGTTGTTCACCTCCTTTGATTCGCTCTAATCTGATTATCATTATCTAGCATCTGCTCAGATGAGTTTTCATTATCCATTCTCGACCCTGATAGTGGTGGGGTCAAGTTGCAACATCCTCTTCTTGCTTAGTGGGCAATAGATCAGCTTGTAATGGATCTCACTCTGAGTCTCCACGTCACCCAGGAGTATAGCTTTACTCTTTTATAGTTACTCTCATCTTTGGTGTATAGCTACTGTTCTCCTATCTCTGTTGGATTCGGCCCGAGATCTTTCCCTTTACCTTTGAAGGGAATTAGGCATTACTAGCCATTTTCTCCTTCCTTTCTCATACGTCGAGTTTTACATCTTGTGAGTACCAACTCGGCATTCAATTTTCTACTTTACAGAAGCTCCCTTCTTGCTACTGTACTATATCCTTGTATACTTGGATAACTACCCAACTTATAGGTAATACCCTATATTATTTAATTATTAAGATAATTTTTTGGTCTTCTCTTTCTGTTTGAGTGTATATATATGGTTCCACCTTTTATATGTACATTATCGTCTTGTTTAATTTCTGTCTCAACCAACCCAGGTGCTTATGGTGTGTTTGTATTAAAGCTTTTAATTAATCCTAACTCAGATCATGGACTCCAGTGGTAGTATTCAGGTTTAATGGGTAAGGCCTACGAGAGCTCTGATACCAAGTTGTCACACCCCAATTCTGCACCAACCAGAACGGTGTGATGAACCGTCAATAATCCAACAGTTCAACCAGGATCTCAAATAGGCTATCCCACATATGATAAACCAAAACACATTCCACATTAATTAGAGGTAATAAAGTAAATAGCGGAAGTCTTACAGATAATGAACTGAGAAATCTAGATGTGATAATCATATTTAAGTAGCAAATTATTCTGTATCAACTAATACATAAATAAATATCAATTACATGTCTTTACTAAACCCAAATAATCAAAATAAAATCTAATCGAATACGCATGAGTTGCACTCGCAAGAGGAGTCATGCATATCCACTAAGTCTTCAACTTCCATTGTCGCAACATGCCCGTACACAGGAGCGTTCATATAATCTTCAACGGTAGTACCTGCATCATCAACTAAAAGCATTCGAATTCGAAAGGGTGAGCACACATCACAGCTCAGTGAGCAAACAAAACAATGCAACAATACATATGCATGCAATCAATTCATATCTTTGGTCTGGTTTAAAGTTTACAATGTGCTATAGAAAGGATAGGTGGCCGCCGCACCTCTATACACGAGTGTGTGGAAACGCCCAATGAAAATGGCACTGTCGCCCGACATGCATCCACCATGGACAATATACACCCCATGAAAATGGCATGGCTGTACCGGTTGCCCATACCAACACGTAAGCCCCTGTTGGCGAGGGTTTACAAACTGGGCTCGCAACTAACCAACCCTAATGTCAAACAATGTATCCAAGGCCTCACCCCAGCATCCCTCAATACATCCATAGAGATAGAGCTAGGGTCTAGTGACCAGACTGAACCACAATGCCACGTCCCCCCCTGATGCCCTACGACATATTAGTTCCGCTAAGGTAATGGCGATACGACGATGTTAGTGGACAAGACTTGAGTAAAGATAGAGCTAGAGTCTGGTGACCAGGCTGAACCACAATGTCACGTCCTCCCCCTGATGCTCCACTCGCATCAAGCACACTAACACTTGCTGAGTGGACATGACTTGAATAGACCATGGCACAATATACCCCGATGAGAACGGCATCGAAGTACCGGTTGATACCATCCCTACCCGCACCATGTACGCCAGCCAAACACAAACATTCACATGCCTATTACTACCATCATCAATATCATCATGTTATAATCAATAAACTTAAATATGCATGAACAGTAATAATAGAAATATTGGATGACATGTTAAATGCACATTACAAGCATACACACATAGAATCAATCATGGTATTGGACTCAAAAAAAATAAAAATAATTTGTTATTAACTAATTAGTTTAGGTCTTGTTCCCTCACCTTAGCTTGTTAATAGATCCTCTTCCAAGCTTTAGAATCACCTTTATAATGTTATTATATTGCTAGAAGACCTAACAAAGTCGATTGAATTTAATTAGAATTAATTCCGAATTTAAAAACCATACTGTTAACTGAGGGTCAGAGGTAGGGTCGGAGTCATGATCGACCCTGGGTGCGACCCTCCCCAAATCTAGACTTCCAGAACCCTGAGGGTCGATACTCAGGTCACATAGGGTCGGATGGTCATCGACCCTCTGTGCGACCCTCGGTGGGTTTTGGTCAATTTTTCTCCTTTTAGTCCATTCTTGATGTTTGGGGTCCCATGGATTGCTCCTACAGTCCATTCAACATACATTCCATGGTCTAGAACCATGAATCAACCATCTATACAGCTTTTATGTATTCTCCCATGGTTTTCCATGGAAACCTAACCATGGGTTGATGGTTTGGGTTCTCTGAGATCATACTCTCTTCATTACCTAACCTAAGGTCTGTAGAAACTCATGGAATTAGTATCTATACCTGACAAGAATACTCCTTCTCTGCAACTCTTCTTCTTTTTGCTTTCTTCTCCTCCTTGCTTCTCTTCTTCTTCTCTTCCTTCTCTTCTCTTTCTCCCAATTCAATTAGGGTTGTAAAAGGAGTGAAAGAGGCTTAGGGACGTCCTATTTATAGAGTAAAACCTCCCAAAATAAGTCCCATTGAGTTTAGGAAAGGTTTCAATAGAAATTAGAAAAGTTTTTTAATTTTTGGTTCGTGCAGTTTTTCCCGAATACCGAGGGTCGATGGGAGGGTTGATGGGAGGGTCGGACCTGCCTGTTAAAACCTGTGACCCTACCCTCATTTTGACTATTTTTGAGTAAATTTTCATATTGGGTCTTGGTTTTCTTCACACACTTGGTCCACTTGGCTCGACCATGATATGTAGATGGGTCACGACACGAAATGTAAGGTTAGACCGGATTCATGGCGTGCAGGTCTTACACACATTCTATGGTCTAAAATCATGAATCATTCACCTACATAGCTTTCATGAATTCCTCCATGATTTTCCATGAAAACTTAACCATGGGTTGATGGTTTGGGTTTCTCTAAGATCATACACTCTGCATTATCTAACCTAAGGTCTGTAGAAACTCATGGAATTAATATCCATACCTGAGAAGAATTCTCCTTCTCTGCAACTCTTCTCCTTTTTGCTTTCTTCTCTTCCTTGCTTCTCTTCTTCTACTCTTCCTTCTCTTCTCTTTCTCTCAATTCAATTAGGGTTGTAAAATGAGTAAAAGAGGCTTAGGGACGTCCTATTTGTAGAGTATAAACTCCTAAAATAAGTCCCATTGAGATTTGGAAAGAGTCTAATCGAAATTAGGAAACCTTCTTAATTTTTGTTTCTGGCGGCAACTAGGGGTCGATGCGGGGGTCGATGATCCCGTCGACCCCTGGTTCCTACAGTGTCCGACCCCCTTGTAAAACTGGGGGTCAGACTTTCTGTCTTGGGGGTCCGACCCTCCCTTGCTGGGTATGCGACCCTCCCCTTAATTTAAGTATTTTTGGGTCCATTTAATACCTTGGATCACGATCTCCTTCACGCCCTTAGTCCATTTTGCTCAACCATGATGGGTAGACCTCATTCAAGGTGGTAAGACCGGGTTAGTTTGATATGGATCTTACAAGCTTTCCCTCATTGAGTTTGCCTACAACAACAGCTACCAATCTACGATCCAGATGGCCCCATATGAGGCCTTGTATGGCAAGAAATGCCGAACACCATTATTATGGGACGAAGTTGGAGAAAGAAGGATCGTCGGACCAGAATTTTGTAGAAGAAACCTGCAATGCAGTTGATCAAATCAAAAACCGAGTAAAGACAGCTCAGGTGCGTCAAAAACAATATGCTGACAACAGGCGTCGAGACCTGGAGTTCATGATTGGAGATAAAGTTTTCTTGAAGGTGTCACCAGTAAGATGACTGAAGCAGTTCAGCAGAAAAGGAAAACTATGTCCTAGATATGTGGGACCATATGAAATTCTATCCCGATGCGACAAAGTGGCCTATCAACTTACATTGCCACCAGCTATGTCTAGCGTCCATAAAGTCTTTCACGTGTCCTTACTAAAGAAGTACGTGAGAGACCCTTCACACATTCTTGTTGCAGACCCCCCAGATTTGACAGAAGACTTAACCTTCGAGGTGGTGCTAATCCAGCTCATTAGTAAAAAGGTACAACAGCTTCAAAGGCGAGCTGTCCACTATGTCAAGGTAGTTTGGAAAATTCTGAATGTAGAAGAAGTTACTTGGGAGGAGGAGGATGCCATGCGACAAGAATACCCTCATCTTTTCGACTCTGAAGGTACGTATGATTTCGGGGACGAAATTTTTTTTAAGGGAGGGGGAATTGTGAAACCTGCATGCAAATTTTGGGGACAAAATTTCTTTTAAGGGTGGTAGAGTTGTAAGAACCGTACTTTGAAAACTCAGTCTAATCCATGGTTATATATCATGACAGGTCTCCCAATCATAACCGGACCGGAAGGCGAAGCCGGGTAACGAGGCACTCAAATTTTAGGTAAGAGAACTGTGAAAAAATGCCTAAGTCTCATACCGGTTTGACTATACTGGTACGTACAATTTTGGGGATGAAATTTCTTTTAAGAGAGGGGGAATTGTGAAACCTGCATGCAAATTTCGGGGACAAAATTTCTTTTAAGGGTGATAGAGTTGTAAGAACCGTACTTTGAAAACCTTGTCTAATCCATGGTTATATATCATGACAAGTCTCCCAATCATAACCGGACCGGAAGGCGAAGCCAGGTGACGAGCCACTCAAATTTCAGGTAAGAGAACTGTGAAAAAATGCCTAAGTCTCATACCGGTTTGACTATACCGGTTGTGGTCAGTGCAACCGGTATGTGCAACCGGTATGGTATACCGGTCGGACTATACCGGTTGCGGGCACTCCAACCGGTATGTACGACCGATATTCCTATTTTCTACGGGAGACGGACTCCAGCGGGCCTTTCTCTCCAAATGGAAACTTGGAAAGTTTCCAACTGAGAGAAACCTTCCCATGAACGGCCTCCCTCTATTAAGAGAGAAGGAGACACTCCATTGCTCCTTCTCAAAAACCCTAGCCGTCTGGAGAAAAGTTGAGAAGGAGCAAGGAGGTGGAAGCCGCCCAGGAAGGAGGAGCACATCGCCAACTGACAACTACAGCCAGTAAGTGCTCCATACTGTATTGTTATTTAAAGGACGGATCAGAGCCGCGAAGCGACGCATCGAATCCAAAACAGAACTGAACATGAACCTAAATCTCTTTTGGATTTGATTTGGCTTGATACGGCATTATAGTTGAAATCAGAAGGCCATTAAAATGGTTGGACGTTAGTATGGAATAGGAGAAACCCTAGAGACCTAACCGTTAGCCGACAATGAAGGGAGATCCGAGATCTCGCTCTTGGATCCAAACCGTGGTGTGTACCGATTGGACGCAAGGTCCAGCGGTATGGGCCTGCGGTATATATCGCAGGCACATACCGGTCTCACTCAGTGAGATCTGAGTGAGACTGGTAAGTGCAACCGATATATACCGATTGCACATACCGGTTGCACAACACTGCAATCGGTACCTGCGACCGGTATGGTTTTCGAGACTGGTTTGCTTGGACAAACCTGGTTCTAACCTCTGTAACCTTAATAAATAAATTCTAACTTAAATTAATGCTTATGTAGGACCTGTAGACAACGTGAGTGAACTCTCTGACACAGAACGGGATTGTTATCACGAGTCAGGTAAGGGACAAGACCCCAAACCTAAATAACTAATTAACAGTAAGCCTTTGTGATTTAATTTGTATCTGGATATATTGTTTGATGTCTGTGCATCTCACATGCCATGTAGTTGTTCTTTTATTATTATATATTCATGCATTTCATATGCTAGGATTTGTTGGATGTTAGGCATGTGTATGTTTTAGTTAGTGTGTGGAATGTGAAGGGGGTGTGCCATAGATATATCCACAGCTAACACTTTTCTCGTATCGCCTTCTACCTTAGCAAACTCAGTGCGAATAGGGTATCAGGGGGAGGACGTGGGATTGTGGTTCTTCCTGCCCACCAGACTCGAGCCCTATCTCTATGTCGTAGGGAGTTGTGCTGGGGTAGGGTCATATAGCCTTTTACTTTTAGTGCGAATAGGGTATCAGGGGGAGGACGTGGGATTGTGGTTCTTCCTGCCCACCAGACCCAAGCCCTATCTCTATATCGTAGGGAGCCATGCTGGGGTAGGGCCATTGATACTGTATTGACATTTAGGACTGGTTAGAAATGGAACCCACTTGCAAGCCCTTGCCAGTAGGGGTTTAGGTACTGGTAAGGTGTGGGGTATCAGGGGGAGGACGTGAGATTGTGGTTCTTCCTGCCCGCCAGACTCGAGTCCTATCTCCATACTGGAGTGAGTGATGTGGGGCAACAACAGTAGTGTGGTAGGTGCCTGACTGTTGGGTGTGCTTACACTCTCGTGCATAGAGGTGTGGTGGCCGCCAAACCTTACCATAGCATATTTGCAAGCTATACCTGACCCAATTTGTAATGTTATCTCATGCATTTTGTATGTTGCATTGGTCTTGTACTTACTGAGCTAAGTTGTGAGCTCACCCAAATATATATATATTTCTTTTCAGATCTTGATGCAGGGTATACAGTATACGGTGGAGGACTTTATGACTACTCCAGCTTACAGCACAGTGGCTGCCCTAGACTCCCAGATAGTGGAGGACGAGCATGATGCGTCATGCGAGTGCTCGTTTTGTGTCTTCTCTCAGTGATAGGTTTATTTTCAGTTAAAGCATTGTAATAATTATTATTTAAATTTTGATGGATGATGGAATAAGTCGAATAATTATTTTAAATTACACTTAGATCTCAGTTCATTTATTGATATTCCGCTGCTATGTATTAATGTTTGATTATGTTAGATTGCTTGGGAATGATTGGTTGACACGGTCTATTGAGATCCTGGTGTGAACCGTAGTTTAGAGCCGGTTCACTCACACTTCTGGTTCAGCCAGAATTGGGGTGTGACACGCAGCCTCAGAGTCACTCAGGATCAGGTGCACTGGCTTAGGGTCGCTTACGAGCGAGATTATGACATTGTTGACCCTATTCCTCCTTGGCCCCCTACCCCATGATTGTCTTCTTATATTTCTTCTCTTGACAGTTTATATAACAGGGTAACTGTCCGATTTGTGGACCGCACCCTGTAGCACTTTTAACTTTATCACTCTTAATCTTTAATAGAATTTTTATGGTTCTTCCTAACTAGAGCATGTGCATTATTAAATTTCATATTTAATATAGTATATTATGCTCTTTCTTAATCAGTCTCAGGTATTAAACAGTGCTTATGGTGTGTTTGTATTAAGATTTTTAATTTTCCTATCTCAGTTCATCGACTTAGTTAAGTGCAATATGGTCTGTTGGACAGAGCCCGAGAGCTCTGATACCAAGTTGTCACACCCCAATTCTGAACCAACCAGAATGGTGTGAGTGAACCGTCACAGAACTAATGGTTCACACCATAATCTCAATAAGACCGTGTCCACTCATACAAACCATTGCACATAACCACAATCAGAATATAATAAATACAACGGAAGTTTTTAAATAAATAAACTGAGTATTCTATTGATAATTTAAATAAATATTCAATTATCTAAATTCCAAACGTAATTAAATATCTTTACATCACTTTAAAAATAATTGAAACAAATAAAATAAAATTAAAGGTACATGCATAAAGGGCACTCGCATGAAGCATTATGCTCGTCCTCTCCTGCTTGCATATCCAGAGCAGCAACACCTCCATACACCGAAACGTTCACGTAGTCGTCCTTCGTGTAACCTGCATCAACATCTAAAATGGTGTGTACACAAAGGGAGAGCTCACAACTTAGCTCAGTAAGACAATCAGACAGTGTATCAATATTATATGCATGAGTAACAATCATTTTATGCTATGGTCTGGTTTAAGTTTGCAATGTGCTATAGAAAAGTTCAGAGGCCGCCTTACCTCTATACATGAGTGTGTAGCATCGCACAATAGATCACACTACCACCGACCCATATGCACCCATCATGGAATAGAGATAGAGCTAAGGCATCCACTACCTCCCCTAATACTCCACCCATACCAATACATAAGCCCCTACTGGCTAGGGCTTACAAACTGGGCTCGCAACTAACCAATCCTATATGTCATCACTGTAGGCTCTATCCCAGCATAGCTCCCTATAGCATAGAGATAGAGCTAGAGCATGGTGGCCAGGCCGGAGACCACAGTGCCACGACCTCCCCCTAATACCCTACCCGCACCAAGCATACTAAGACAAAACAATACGCAAGTCGACTCTATCCCAACACTACTCCCTACGGCATAGAGATAGAGCTAGAGCGTGGTGGCCAGGCCAGAGACCACAGTGCCACAACCTCCCCCTGATACCTTACCCGCACCAAGTATGCTAAGATAGAATACTACAAAAAGGTACCAATGTGAGGAATGATCCCAGACCCCAGGCCCTTCCCATTCCACACACCAATGAAAGCAATCACATGTCTAGCAATAACATCCTAGCATAGCGAGTATGCATGAACAATATAAATAGCTGAAAGTAAAGGATGACATGCAATATGCACAAACACCAATCCACATATTCATTGTTATTTACAATAATTTATTGTCCATTAATTATTAGGGTTTAGGTCTGATTCCCTTACCTGACACTTGTTTAATAGCTTGCTCCACGTCGCAAGATCCAAACGTGCTATCACAAAGTCCTATACAATATTAGGGTTCAATTAGAATAGTTTCTTAGGGTTTACGTTGGTCGGCAACCAACGATGTTACAAAATTACACTCACAGAGCTGACCGGTTGCATGTATCGATCACGGCACTGTGGGGAAAACCAGCGACCGGTATGGTCTGCCGGTCCCCACAGACCAGTCCCCGGGAGGTACCGGTCTCAACATACCGGTCGCACAGGGTGAAACTGGTATAGTCGACCAGTATGTCTCCGGAAGACTATACACTTAGTTTTTCGACTGTCGTCGATCATTCTCTATTGATTCCAGGGTTTCCCCTACCCATTCTAGGTCTGAGCTTTGAGTTAGAGTTGTTTCCAACTCCATTCAAGTTTAGTTTTGATGCTATTCATCCTAAAACTCAAATCTAGGGTTTATCGACTAAATTAGGGTTCGACGACAAAGTAGGGTTTAGGTCAATACCTGCATTGTATGGTATTGATCTAAACAACCCATCCATCATAGAGTCATAATGTGTGAGGAAAGGTTTAAACACTTACCATCGACTGGCGCAAGGTGTGAGTCGTCAAACGGCAATGGTGGCTCTTCCTTCTTCTTCTTAGCTCATTCTCCTTCTCCAATCTCCTCTCTAGGATTTGTGAGGATTAATGGAAGGGATTCTAGGAGGCTTAGAGGGGTTTAAATAGGCTAGGAATTTGGTTTAGGAAGCCTCTTAGGATTAGGAAAGTCTTAGGATTCGGAATTGAGAAAGTGGACCCGTAGAGATCCAATTCTAGATCTTGGTAGTTTGTTGCGTAGACCATACCGGTCGACCGGTACCATAGACCGGTACCATCGACCGGTACCATAGACCGGTACCATCGACCGGTATGAATGAAATTCATACTCAAGTTGGTCTGTTTGGTCCAATTTCGTACCTGATTGTCATCCGCTCGTCCCGTCTGGCCCGTTGATGATTGGAAGACCTGTTATGACATGAAATCAAGGTTTAGATCAGGTTCACGGAGTGCTACATCTGTAGGTGCTATTTGATATGGAGCCTTAAACATCGATGCTAATCCTGGTAGTAGGTCTATCACAAATTTTGTTACTCGATCTGTTGGTAGTCTTGGTAGGTCTTTAAGAAATACATTAGGAAATTCCCTTACTAACTCTAGGTCTTCTAGCTGAGGCCTATCTGCAGTGACATCTAGGATAGATACCAGAAATCCTACTCCCCCTTTTGTAGACACTTAATTACTTTAAGTATAGAGTGTGAGACCCACACCCAAAATCCCTTTACTAACCCGGATTAGGTGAGTCTTCACTATGTACACTTGGTAGTATAGGGTGTCCTAATAGATCTTTGGTGAAAGGCATGCATTCCAAAACATCTGGGCCAAATTTTTGGCCAATAAATTATATTTTAGCTCAACCGATGGATCATACTGGTGTAACGTTCATCCAATTGGCATAAACCAGTTGAGCTTGAGCCAGTCACTCTTTCTCTTCGATTTCCTAAAAAAAGGGGGACCAAGCCCTCCTTCCACTCTTTTAAGACCATGGGAGATTGTGAGAGAGTAGAGAAGAAGAAGAAGAGGAGAGTTAAAGTTTGGAGCTCAAGGAACTCAAGCCCTAGCCTTTCCTTAGAGGTAAGAACCATGAGCTTCCTCCTTCCTTGTGTTAATGGCTAGCAACCATGGTAGTTGAGTACCATTAATGGTGTCCACTATAATGACCTATAGAAACTTAGGATTAGGTTTACCCAACTCCATTAAGGGAGTTATTGAAGGTAGGGTTTCCTTCCTTCCTTCTCCCTTGGGAAATAAATGCAAGGATGCTTAGTTGTTGAAACTCCATTAATGGAGATTGCATAATGACCTAGAAATCCTAGGGTTGGTTCACCAACTCCATTGGGGGAGTTATTGGAGTCATAAATGGCTCCCATTGTGCCTAATAATGGTGGAAGTGAGTTTCCCACCAATTAAAAGGGAAGTTTAATAGTGGAAACAAGTCTCCCGAGCATGGAGACCAAACTCGATTCGTGACTTGGTTTCTAGGTCTGAACCGGTGTCACGTACCAAATCCACGATCATGACCGTTCGACCACTTAACCTAAACCGTAGTTCCGCCAAGGTCAATGCCTTGGCTTATTAATTAGTGACTTAACCGGAGTCTCGTCCTGGAGGCACGATCCTCTGCATTAGCCCCAACCGTTCGACCGATTCCCGGTGGATCCGCTTGGTTCAGATTCTTTGTTTAGGCTCAATGTTAAGCAGAGCCATTGTCAGATGACCGATCACCCGGCCTAGCTTCCAAAAAAATTATTGGAATCCCAAGGTTTATACCCATATACAAATTGGATGACCAACCGGATGGTCGAGCATCTACTCATCCTTTCGCTGCCGCCTACTTAGAAAATACTTAAGTGTTTACCGGTTGAACATACCAATGGAACCCTTTATTTGTTTCATCTACCAGTTCAGTTTATATTGACCTATAAGCCTAGTAATGATTAAGAAGACCATCCTTTTGGTTCCTGGCCTTCCGTGGGACACGTGTATGGACATGTAAGGCTTGTCCATGTTGATTAAAATCTATGAAACCAAACTAATGAATCCTTATATGTTAAATAGGTATTGAACAAGGTTGATTATTGAAGCCTTCACTGAAGAATATGAACTTTCTACTTATGATCGTCACGAATTAAATTATAATCAACGTGGCTTTGGATTACTACTGTACCTATTGTGCAATGAGGTGAATGGTCTAATCCGTAGACATAGGACATTCTTAATAACATGTCTACTTTCCAAGTAAAATGCTTAAGTTATTATTTAATTGTACGTTTTTCATGATTGCTATATATGAGCATGCATTTGCATTATAACAACTATGAATGTTTGTATGATTGTTCCGGTATGGTGGACATGTGGAGTATGGGAGTACAATATACAGGCCACGTTGTTGATGCTAGGCTCTAGCTGAAGCACGGTGATCCATGGGAGTGGTGATCCAAGGTTTACCATTAGGGCATAGTTTTTAAAAATGCAACCATGTATGATGGCTTGTATGATGCATAGGAGTGCGAGTGCACGGGTTATGTTGGATTGCAACCATGTATGGTGGTTTATGTGACGCATGGGAGTGCAGGCACATGGATCACGTTGGAATATGAACACATTAATGGTAGACACAGTGATCCATAGGACTGGAACCAGGGTTCTTTGCTAGTGGATAACACGATAGTTATGTCAACATGCTAGTGGGGGCACAGTGATCCATGGGAGTGGCGATCTAGAGACTTCTGCTGGCAAGCAGCCAAAGTGAAATGAATGAACATAATAGACATAGGTGGTGCCATTCCCTATTTCCTACGCCCCTTCAGTAGGGGTAAAGATACTGACATAGCTTTGCACTCCCAAAGGTTGGGCGACCTCAGGGGGGTCAGTGACGTATAGGTGTACAGTAATTGGCATATGTGGGGTCTATGGCTGTAAGACCCGCACTCCATGAACCCGATCTAAACCTTGTTTTATGTCATAACAGGTCTTCCAATCATCACTAAACCAGACGGGACGAGTGGATGACAACCAGGTATGAAATCGGACCAATTGGACCAATTCAGTGTATGAAAAATTAGATATCGATCGATGGTACCGGTCTATGGTACCGATCGATGGTCGACCGGTATAGCCTGCACAGCATGGATCCAAAAATGGATCTCTGTGGGTCCCACTTTTTAAATTTCAAACCGAAGGACTTTCCTAATGTTAGGAGGCTTCCTAAATCTAATCCTAGCCTATATAAGGACCCTTAAACCTCCTAAAACTTCTTCCATTGATCCTCACAAACCCTAGAAAGGAGAAAGAGGTTGAAGAAGGAGAAGGAGCTAGGAAGGAGAGGGAAGAGCCATCATTATCGTTCGACGAAGAACACATTACCGCAAGTCAACGGTAAGTGCTTAAACCTTCCTCTACATTAAGTACTAGGATGGTTAGTTGTAGTTGGATCAATACCATGCAAAGCGAGGTATTGATTTAAACCCTATTTTCCGTCAAACCCTAAATTAGTCGTAAACCCTAGATTCAAGTTCTAAGTCGAAGATCATCGAGGCTAGGACTTGAATGGAGTTGGAAACAACTCTAACTTAGTATTTAGACCTAGAATGTGTAGGAGAAAACTCTAGGATCAATAGAGGGTGACCGACGAAAGGAAAAAACCAAGTGTATGGTCTTTCGGAGACATACCGGTCACACCCTATACGACCGATACTACGATCGGTACCTCCCGGGGACTGGTCTGTGGGGACCGATCGACCATACCGATCGCAGGATTTCCCCATAGTGCTGCGACCGGTACCTGTGACCGATCTGCTCTGTGAGAAGTGTTTGTAACCCCGTTGGTTTTCTGACCAACGTAAACCCTAAGAAAACTATTCTAACTAAACCCTAATATTGTGTAGGACCTTGTGATAGCATGTTTGGACCTTGTGACGTAGAGCAAGATATCAACCAAGCGTCAGGTAAGGGAATCGAACCTAAACCCTAGTAATTTAATAAATAGTAAATCGTTGCTAATAACCATGATTCTATGGTATGATGTTTGTGCATACTCGCATGTCATCCTTTACTTTCAGTTATTATTATTGTTCATGCATACTTGCTATGCTAGGTTGTGACTGTTAGGCATGTGATTGTTTTCGTTAGTGTGTGGAATGGGAAGGACTGGAGGTCTGGGATCATTCCTCACACTAGCACCTTTTCGTATCGTTCTTTCATAGCATGCTTGGTGCGGGTAGGGGATCAGGGGGAGGAAGTGGCATTGTGGTCTCCGACCTGGCCACTAGACTCTAGCTCTATCTATATGCCGTAGGGAGCTGCGTTGGATAGGTCCTACTATGATGACATATAGGATTAGTTAGTTGCGAGCCAGTTTGCAAGTCCTCACCAATAGGGGCTTACGTGTTGGTATGGGTAGAGTATCAGGGGAGGTGTTGGCGGTGTTTGATCTAAACGCCTTAGCTTTATCTCTATTCCATGATAGGGTGCATGTGGGACGACAGTGGTGTTTGATCCATTGGGAGGCTTCACACACTCGTGTATAGAGATGCGGTGGCCGCCAATCCTTTCTATAGCACATTGTAAACTTAAACCAGACCATGATGTGAATGTTACTCATGCATATGTTTGTTGCATTGTCTGATTGTCTTACTGAGCTAAGTTGTGAGCTCACCCTTGTGTACACACCATTTTTTAGATGTTGATGCAGGTTACATGGTAGAGGATTACATGAACACTCCGGCGTATGGAGGTGTTGCTGCTTTGGACGTGCAAGCAAGAGAGGATGAGCATAACGCTTCATGCGAGTGCCCTTTCTGCGTGTACCTCTAGGATTTGATTTAATTTGTTTCAGTTATTTTTCGGTTGGAAATACAGTGATGTAAAGATATTTACTTAAGTTTTGGGAATTTGAATAATTAAATATTTTATTTAAATTTATTAATAGATTACTCAATTCATTTTATTTAAGACTTCCGTTGTATTTATTATATTTTGATTGTGGTTATGTGCAATGGTTTGTATGAGTGGACACGGTCTTATTGAGATCCTAGTGTGAATCGTTGGTTCAGTGACGGTTCACTCACACTTCTGGTTCAGCCAGAATTGGTGTGTAACAATGGCGGGAGGTGACGAACCCCATAAGGATAGGTGTCTCCAAGGGGCGAGTTTACCTGTAGAAGTCATTTAGCGACCTGAGGTCATTTATTCGACTTCTATTTTCACCAAGGATGTAAAAACACAAACCTAAGATATAAAATAAATTGCATTGCATATCATTGGATGTTGTATGTGCATAGCATGTGATATTAGATTTCTCACTGGGCTAGGATGTGAGCTCACCCTCGTGTCCACACTATTTTTTAGATCCTTCTGCAGGGGATTTCTCTATTACTGAGTTTATAGAGTCCCCTATGGCTAGTGTGGTTGCTGGTACCGAGGATATTGGTGGAGAGCACTGCGAGGGGCACCTGTAGCGACTGCGTTTACGCATGACGTAGCCCTCCCTTTACTTTTCCACTTCCCTGATATGCTCTGGATATTATGATTATTTTTGTTGGTAGATGAAGATATCTATCAAGAATAATGTAACATATTTATTCTTTTGTTTTTGGGTATGAATATATGGATATTATGGTATTTTGTATAAAATACTAGTTTTTAATTGGATAAATTGGTACATAATATGGGATATGTTATCGTTAGTTGCATCTATCTATATTAAATGCTTTCACTTATATTATTAATGTTTATGGATTATTGTGGTTATTGCATGTATAGAATGTGAGATTTATTCTATAATCATTGCGGTAGCAATCTTGGATGTATTCGGGTGCCATACGGGTTGACCCGGATATCACGTTCGATTCTCTAGGATGGGCTGTGACATGGAGAGAAATAGTTTCCTCTTCTTGGGATTTCTATCCAATATGAACTCGAATGTATTCCCATCTTTTGAAAAAACAGTGAACCAAAGCGTTGCCCCTTCTTTTCTACATATTGGAGACTTACCTTGTATAGAAACAACCAGTCCATACCCAAGATTACGTTGAAGTTTGATATCTTTAGTTGAATTATATTTGCGTCCAGACTCCTGCCATCTATTTGAACTGGGCATGATCCTTGGTATTCATTAAGAATCACTTAAATACCAAGAGGTGATCGGACAACTAGTCGCCTCAAGGTTTTTTTTTATCACCTTTGATGCTTTCTCCAAATGATAAAGATACAAAGGAGTGGATAGCTTCTGAATCAAAGAGTACCTTTGTTGGAACTCCCGCTATGGTTACAATATCTAAGGTAATTACTATAATTCAGCTCATGTACAAAATCTACAATATAATAATTTTAAATACATACCTATCACCATGTCAAGGGAAGCTTCTAAGTTGCTTTAGGAGGGTGAGGACCAATCCTAGAAAAATGTCCTATCCCCCCATAATTGTAACATTTGAAATTTGTGGCCTGTGGGATAGCTAGACAGTTTTCCACGGGTGCTATCTTAACCATAGCAGGCCTTGTCGTGGTCTGAGTGGTACAGAAGGTTTTGTTAGTTGCCCTCCCACCAGTGAATTGGTTGTTCTCTGATTGGTTCCCTTTTGTACAAAATAGTTGTCCCTTAGACTGGCTTCTATGATCTTGGCCATTTGAATGGCCTCAGAGTACACTTCCTTCCCTAGTGCATCCATGGTAGCTCGAATGTTGCCTCGCAAACCCTTGGTAAACCTATGTGCCTTGGCCACTTCTTTTTTCATACTGGCCGGAGCAAAGTAGAACAACTCTTCAAATTTGTATTGCTATTCATCCACAGGTAATTGTCCCTGGGACACATTCGGATATTCAACCTCTTTCTTGCCCCTAAAACTCCTTTGAAAGTACTTGTCAAAGAAGGCTTCCCTAAAAATTGCCCAAGTGATCTACGGATGCTTTGTAGCTAGGAGAGGCTGAGTGGATTCCCATCATATGTTAGGTTCACCTTCGAGCATGTAGGTGGCGAACAAGATCTTTTCATCCTCCGTACATGCCATCATTCACAGTGTCTTTTCAATGGACTTAATCCAAATTTCTAGTTGCAAAGGATTATTCCCTACCCCAGTGAACTTTAAAAGTTTCATCTTCATGAACCTTTCCACAGTCCTAGCTGGGTCATGCCGGTGTGGTGCCGGCATGATTTGCTGCTGGTTTTGAGTAGCTGCTACAGTATGGTTGGCCATTTGCAATCTTATTTTGATCTATCGATATTCCAGCAGTGTTAGAGGCATTGGCTCAAGGCAAAGGGGTAGTGGTAGTATTGTTCCCCTGATTAGTTGTCCCCGGAGGTGCCAGTACTAGCCTCAGTATGTCTCTAAGGTCATCCATAAACCATCGTTGTTGAACCTAGCTCTCACGTTGCTGTTCTCTCAGCACTTCACGCTGTTCCTAGCCCCTAGTATGAGCTAGGTTCCTCATGTTTGCTGAGATGTTCTCAAGAGTAGTTTCAGGTGGCAACGGTAGCACAGTTTCCACCTGAGTGTTCGTACCCAGAGGCAAATTGAGTGGCAATGTCTCGTTCTGATTTGATCAGTCACTCTATTCGTTGGCACACAAATTTGAGTAGGTATTGGGTGCCATTTCTAACAGGTAACGATTCCTGAAACATTACATAACACGGTTAGAGACATGTTCAATGATAAGCGATATGGGGGTAATATTGGAATATAACATATATGAAACGAAACCAATACACAATCGCCAAAACTAAATAATCTTCGTATTATGTCAAGATTTCATTTATTCTGTCGCAGTATTTGGTTTTGAAAATCATGACCGAAAATATTACGGAGTCTTCCGAAAATAGCTGGTTGTGACATCCTGTCATGATAGTGGCGTGATCGATAGTCAGACCGGTGCCATTACCGAAAGCACCAAAACCCAAATGGTGGGATATTCAGCCGCCGTATTTGGCTCCAACCCCCATCGGGAATTACGATCGGATGGGAAAAATTTTCCCTCATATAAATCCCACGTGGGTTTTGAAAATCTTCTATTCATTTTAACTTTTCTCCCAAGCGGCTAGAGCTCTATTTTCGCCTTCGGACGTTGGATTCTCACATCCAATGGAATCCAAACCTTCAGCACTTCCTTCATCTTCTTATACAACATTCCAAGGTACGTTTCCATCGATTCTCATTATCCATTCCTCTTCTAGGGTTTGGGATTGTTAAATTCGAACCCCTAATTTCTCTTTTTCTTGAGTGTTTCCTTCTCAACTCAATGTTAGCATGATTTTTGGTCCATTCAATGCTTTCATAGCACTATTCTTGTGATTATGCATTGATTATATCATGTTTTGCATTGCACATAGTACAGGAACCATGCCAAGTTGGATTCTTTCTTTGGCATTCCATTATAATTTTATTTTATGCAACTTTTTCCAAATGTCTTTCCATTAATTTCCAATCACCAACTATTTAAATTTCATTCCAATAATATTTTATCAATTCAACTACTTGGATTTCACCCAAAAAATGTCCCATCACTTCCACTATTGTATTTGCTAACTTCCTCTTGGTTGCACATGTTTAAAATGTTGGGATATATGCTTCTTTTGTAGACTAATGGCTGCAAGGAAAAGGTCAAGAGTTCCCACTCCTCTAGTATTGGAGAAAGTGTGGTTCCATTTACTAGAAGCGCGGAAGTCTTACCCCCATTCGAAAATAGGTTGGTGGAGGCTAATAGGCGGGTAGTGTTCGAAGAGTTAGAGCGATTAGACGTCCAGGCAACCTTTAATGCTACGAGTTGGTCATCTGTTCTGTGCTACAACATCATCACCAGGCCTAACATGGTAAGACAGTTCCACTACAACCATCAAGTAGAGGGTGGGTTTGGTGAGTTTGCCACGGTGCGTGATCATCGTATTTCTAGCCAAGTCATGGGTGTTGACATCTCTTCAACACCGAACAGTTGGCGGGTCTCTTGGGGATTTCTGTGGACGACGAAGTAGTTTTCGACAGTCCAAAAGAAAAGGATTTTCTGACCGAGGGCATGAGAGCAGAGATCATGGTTCAGAGTTTCGATCAAAATTTTGGATTTTGGTCGAAACATCTCAGTTTTGGAAAAAAAAATAAAGGAACCATGAAGCCTGTACATTTTTTACATAAATTCAGTCTGAATTTATGGTTTAGGCCAGAATTTCGGTCCAAAAGCATGATTTGACCAAAGTTTTAACTAAACTGGTTTGAACAAATACAAACCATATTTGAAATTAGGAATTTCACATCCTATTTTCACGATCTCCTTCTCAACCGAGACTGCAAAAGCTAAAACAGGTTAGTTTCCTTCAATATCTCCTTTTACCTTCATTCTTCTTCTTTTTCTTCTTGTCTTCTTCAAATTTGTAATCACAGGATGCAATCATTCTCTGTTCTCTCTGCAATTTTGCACTCTCATTAGAGCCCACAAGCAGAGAAGAAGAGAAAGAAGGAGACGAAGAGGTTGTCTATGCCATTTTCATAGAAGGAGTGCTAAATGTCTGGGTTTCTTCTTGTGGTTCAAAAACTTCAAAGTCTAATATGTTTCGGACTCTTAGTTTTGAATCTTGTGATTCATAGGACAGTTTGAGTTATATTTGGATTCTGTTTTGAGTTATGTGTTTCAAACTTTTACTTCTTTTAAATATCATAGGAATGGTAGAGTTTGAAGCTTCACATGCCGTTGAGCGCCTGATCTTCCCTCTCGTCTCTTCTCTGGTAAGTCTTCCCACTTCCTTTTAGTTCCTTCATCCCACAACTGCTACAGTTATTGTTAGCTAGTTTGAAGCTTCACATGCCGCTGTCTTTTTTTCTGTTTCATAATCATACTCAAATGGATGTGCTCTTCTTGGCTTTACCTTTGAAATTTACTGTCACGTAGGGAGCGGCGTAGCGACCAACCAATCCCAGAAAAGTCTCAGGAGATAGCCGAACGATGTCATGATCGATACTCTGTACTGACCAATATATCGATCAATTAATGGCAAAAGGTCTAGATTTTTTGTCGAACCATACGCCGATCGCGAGGGTAGTGACTGATTCAACAACCGGCCAGCCCCAGACTTGTATAAATCAAAAGTAAATCATATAGGACTTCTAATTCACCTTATGTAGGCATAAAACACCTTGTAAACATGAATTTTGCTAGCGGGGATAATCTCAATTAAATCATATCAGGTGAGGAACAGAGCCCCTGACTAATTTTAAAGTGTTTCTAATTCATGATTATTGTGTCACATGCTTGCTGTGATAACATGTCATCCAATAACTACTTTGTGCATGCATTTGCATTTATACTATGATTGTTATGTGAATGTAAATAACTAGAAACTAGTAGGAAGTAGTGAAACGATTAAGGACCGCTGGATCCGACTTGCTATATGATTATTGACAAGTATGTCACTCACCCTTAGCGGGATGACAACATCTTGGGGGGAGGGGGGCAAAACTGATGGCCTGGGACTCTTGTTGGTTTGGTAAAAGGGATATATCAGATGACATGTAGGTTTTTGGTTAGTGGCACTACTCCTGTATGCAATCCTGGCTAGTAGGGGGTCAGGTACTAGTAGAGTGGACTGATAAGGGGGAAGGGTCGACGGTGTTCATTGGAGCATCACTGGCAGACTTGCTGCCCAATCACCATTCTGATTAGGATGTCGTGTGGGGGCACTAGGGCTATCGGTGTAGGTTGGTGAGTACCCAACACTCCCGGGCATGGAGGTTGTAGTCAGCCACTAGGAGGTGTGGCTAGGCCTTACCATAGCACATGGCATACATGATACCTGACTATTGCATTGTTGTGTGTAATAAAACTGATCATGCATAATTATTGCTTGCCTGTTTGTTTCTCACTGAGCTCATGTTGGAGAGCTGACCCTCATGTACGTCATTTTTTTTAGATGATGTTGCAGATACCCCGGTTGCAAATTACCTGAATGCTCCCTTGGTCTCTCAGTTGGCTCAGCTAGGTAGAATGCAGCATGAAGATGATGCAAACTGTGAGTGTATGCATGTGTCTTTAATAGACAGTAGTCTTGAGGGAAAGCCTAGAACAATAAATAGTTTTCTACTTTATTTATCTTTTAGAGTATTTATTTATAATTAGATAGCCCATGATTTATAGGGCAATGCTACTTAAGTCTTTTAATACATGAAGTTAGTTGATGAACCTCAATTTGAGGATGAATAAACTGGTTTTACTATTTTTATTTATCAATAGTAAGCTCATGGTTATTTAGTATCTTCTGCTATATTATTCTAAACTATGGTTGTGGCATTGTGTCGGTAGTGATTGGTATGAATGTGCGCCGCTTATGAGGTCCTAGTGGGATTACATCCAAACTAAGGTGTTGATCTATTCGTATTTTTGGGGTGTGATAGGGATGGTAATGTAACTGGATGTCCCAGTGTCCCTGTAGAAATTAAAAAGGCCATGGTTGAGGTGCTGAAGGGTGGGATACAGAAGAAGATAGATAAGAGGACAACGAGGTAGGAATTTAAGATGCATGCTTAGAGAAGAGTTTACCTGTACTTGGCGAGGAGGACTATGATCCAAAGGAGCTTGACATAGATGACCTTAACTACCAAGATCTAAAGGGAGCATACGAGATGAGCCATGAGGGCCAGTATACAGACATTAGGGGTAAATGAGGAAAGGAGTAGGCAAATAATCAGGGGAGCTAGTTCTAGTGGACATGCTGCAGAGGTCCAGGGTCGGACACAGGGGAGGAGGAGAGAGACGGAAGATCTAGATCCCCATCCATAGATCCCACCACCATTTAGGAGATCTTAGAGTGAGGCTATTTACTTCAGGCTCAGGCTCAGACTGTAAGACCATACTCTATTAACCTGGTTTAACCGTGTTGTGCCAGGTCTTCCCATCATAACCAGCTCGAGCAAACCAACCGTATGAGGGAACCACAAGACCAGGTAAGACAAAAACAATCAAATTTAGTTGTGTGGTCGACTGTTAGAACTTGTGTGGTCGACTAGTCAACTTAGAAATCAGACCAGTCAAACTAGTCAACTTATAGGTTGATCGGTCGACTATTTTGGATTGTGTAGTTAATGGATTTTGCGACCACAGAGTCGACCGATCAAGCCCAGAACCAACTCCATGTTTAGGAAACTTTTCTAATTTGAGATGATCACTTTCCTAATTATGAGAGGACTCTATATGGAGATTTTCTCTCTATAAAGAGGACGTCCTTCTACCCTCTCTCACTCTTTTGGATTAATCTCAAACCTTAGAACTGAGAAAAAAAAAAGGAGGAGAAGGAGAAGGAGACTTGGAGAAGAAGGCTTAGAGAAGGATTTTGTAAAGAAGCTTATCGATAGTTTCCATCTCTTTAAAGCAAGGAACCTAAGGTGAAAAACCTCTCTCTGTAGATGTTGGGTTGGTTAGAGTAGGTCTCCCACCATTGTGTTGGTGAGTTAAATCCAATATTGCGATTGAAATCATGAAATCTTCCAAGTAATCTAAAAAAAAATCATGGAAAATAGGTTAGGGTTAGTTATTAATTGAAACCAACAATTTAAGGCCATAAAATGATTTTAGGATGGATCCTAGTGTTAAGCCAAGGTGTCGACTCAGAAGGAATTCGAATTTGAAGACAAGCATAACTTAATGGTTGTATAGTCGCTTCACTAGTCAACTATATGGTGTGACCAGTAAGTCGACCATAGACTCTCGGGAAGTACCGAGGGTTTATGTGGTCACTTCAGTGGTCGAAAATTGCACGACCGTCGAGTCAACTGCACAGTGTCTGGTTGACATATAACTATGATCACAGAGTCGACCAGTCAACAATTGAAAGACCTATTTTGGATTTTGACTGCTGTAACTTAATACAAACAAATCCTAACTTAAATTCATAAATTGGTTAGGTTTTCAACTAATTCATGGTAACTTCCAAAGCTTTGAAGAGGAACAAATATCATTTACAGGTGAGGGAACAAAACCTAAACTAATAGGCTAATAACAAACTACCTTTACTTTTCTGTCAAACTGATATGATGTCATGCTTGTATGCATTTTACATGTCATCCAATACTTGTTATATATATGTTCATGTATATTTTATTATTGTTCTTATTTGATATGATGAAGATGATAGGAATAGGCATGTGCTTGTGTGTGGTTGATGTGTTGGATTGGGTAGAGTATCAGGTGGAGTGTAGTGGTGTGTGATCCGTTAGGCTCTAGCCTTATCTCTATTCTATTCTTTGCATTGACATCGTCGTATTGCTGTTATCTTCGCAGAACTAGTACGTTGTAGGGTATCAAGGGAGGTGTACAAGGTGTATGGATGTAAGCTCTGCCAGCGAGCCTTAGCTCTATCTCTGTGGGCGTATTGAGGGGTGCTGGGATAAGGCCCTGGATGCAAACCTTTGATGACATCTAGGATTCGTTAAACACGAACCAAGTTTGTAAGCCCTCGCTAGTAGGGGCATACGTACTAGTATGGGGTAGGGTATCAGGGGGTTCTAGCGGTGTGTGATCTGGGAACTCTTGCTCTATCTCTATTCTGTAGTGGGTGATGTGGGGCGACAGCGGTGTATGATCCATTGGGCGTGCTCACACTCTCGTGCATGGAGTGTGGTGGCCGCCTATCCTTACCATAACATATTTACAAACTTATACCAGACCCAAAGATATGAATATGACTACATGCATATGTTTGTGTATTATTTTATTTACTCACTAAGTCATGTTGTGTGCTCACCCCTCGACGTCGTAAATTTTTAGTTAATGATGCAGGTATCACTATTGAAGATTATATGAACGCGCCATCATATGGATATATAGTGGCTATGGACGTACAAGCTGTGAAGTACGAACATAATTCTTCATGCAAGTGCTTTTAATGTGTTTACTCTTAGATTTAATTTCCTATTTGAGATTTGGAACTTGTAATAGATATTTTATTATGTTTTGAGTTTACTTGGAGATAACTAGTTTAATATTCATTTACCACATTAGATTTTCAGTTCACTATTAATAAGACTTCCGCTATTTATTTTATTATCTGTGATTATGATGGGGAATGCGTTTAGTTTGGGATTGTTGGCACGGTCTTACCAGATCCTAGCTTGAACCATTGGTACTTATGATGGTTCATCACACTTCGGGTTAGTCTAGATTTGGGGTGTGACCTAAGCTCAGGCTCCAGGTCATCATCACAGCCCCCACTACCACGTCATGGCCCACTAGTAGACATCCTTTCCAGTGAACCTGTACTATTCCCTAGGTAAGAAAAAAGATAAAAAAAAATCTCAATCATTATTGAACTAACTCAAAGGAGGCAGTTGGGAATGATATGGCTAAGTAGTTTTTTTTATAATAATATTCTTGCACATGCTACTATTAGTCCATATTACCATAACATGATAGATGTGGTAAGTAAGGCTGACCTAGGAGTGAAGGGGCCCACAACTCATGAGCTCTACAACACATATTTACCACAACACAAGAAGGAATGTGAAGAGTAAGTGAAGAATTTGAAGCCATTCTAGGAGACCTATGGAGTTACAATCATGTGTGACGGTTGGACAGGACTTGCGTAGTGAAGATCTTACTAAATTCGATTGGGGTGATATCTTTTTCCAAGCCAAGACGAATGTTCTCATCCCTTAATCTCATATTGTAGTAGACATAAAAGAGGCTCTCTAGCCTTTTAACACCCAAACGGTTCTACCTTTTTGTGTGTATGAGGGAGAATGTGCCCCAATTACGCTCGCAACCAAAGGCAGAACACGTCTGTGATAGCATTTTAATTGTTATCTTGCACAGGTTTGAGGAGTCTCTTCCATATAAGACCCACCATTCAGCTGCATGATAACAATGGTTGCATTAGAATTTTAGCCTAAAATACTAATATATAATTCATAAAAGAAAAATATTAAAACCATTGGACTCACTAGGGGCAGTTGTTGAACGTGCAGTAATTGCAACCTCCTTCACAAAACTTTCAGTTGCATCTCTGAAAGATTTGATCTAAATCTATTACATTAGGTATTAGCATTATGTTATAACTTGTAACTTGCCATAATAAATATTAGATATTACCATAAGATAGACTAAACACTCACCTCTTGATTTGCATCGGATTGGATATGTGGATCAAGGTTAAGCTTTGCCACCACGTCTTGAAGTGCTTCTATCAATTCTTGTCTCATCCCAAGATTGTCTTTGTATTGGTACTTAGGATTGAGATAATATGTTAAAGGGAATAAAATTAATATTTTCAAAATTCAAAAAATCATCTACAACTTACAAAAAGTTAAATTTATGTGAAATAAATAAATAACTATTTCCTTACCAGCCTTACGTAGTGTATGTGAGAGTTATTTCTTCCAACGCTTCTCAATGATTTTGATAAACCCTACAGTACCCCTTCTGTAGACATCTGCAACTTGGGCCTTCTTTAGTTCCATTGCTGCCCATAGATGTGGTAGTGTGGGTTTTTTTTTGTGAATCAACCATTCTTAGAACTTTGATAACTGGCTCTAATATCATTACAACCTTCATCAGATCATCCCAGAGCAAGTCATCTGAAATTGTTGATTGTGCTAACCGACCACGAGGGGTAGAAGACCCAGGCCAATTAAACCACTTTTCTGAGGCAAACATGGATCTCAGACCTGACTTTTTTGTCTCAAAGCTTTTTAGAGCAATGTATTAGTGGCAAACCTAGTCAGACCTGGTCTTACTAAATCCCCCCCACATTTTTTCCTCAATAATTGGAGAGCATGGCCATGGTTATAAACAAAAGTACTCACCTGTCTTGCCTTTTCTACAACATCATTGATAATACTAATACTCCCCATATCTTTCAACATAAGGTCTATGCAATAAGTAGTACATGGAGTCCAAAATAATTTATACTTGTGATTGTTCATCAATCTTTCCCCAGATTTTTTAAAGTTGTTGCCATTATCTGTGACAATTTGGACCACATTGTCTATCCTCACTTCTGCAACCAACTCCTTCAAAAGATTGTAAATATATGTTGAAACTTTTCTATGTTTTAAAGCAACAATAAACTTTATGAAAATTATTTTTCCATTACACGACACCATAAAGTTGATCTGGATGAAGAGGCGGAGGATCCCTTGTCTGAGTGGGTGAGGGATCGAGGTGAGCTTACTTTAGATGAGCTTGGAGGTTGGCCTAGCAGTCAAATTGCTTCACAACTTCAAGTAGATGTTGATGACTTTACGGCATCGGAGGGTAACATTCACTCACACACGCAGACCATTTGAAGATGATCTTAGTGATGATGCCACTCATTTAACTACCCCAACATAAACACAGACACGTACACAAACCAGTGATGATGATGACAGCGATATTGGTGGTAGTAGTGATGGTTGTCATACCCCAATTCTGGACTAACCAGTAGTGTGATGAACCGTCATAAGAACCAACAGTTCAAACTAGGTCTCGTACAAACCGTTCCAACTAAGTTAAACCAAACACATTCCATAATAATAAACAGAGTTAATAAGTAAATAGCGAAAGTCTTTATTAATAATGAACTGAGGTCTAACAGTGATAATAAATAATTAAATCTAATTATTTCCAAATTACCTAAGACATAAAGTAAATTAATCCATTACATGTTCCAGTATTCAAATATAACTAAACTAATAAAAAAAACACATTGATTGCATTCGCATAATGGATCATGTGCTTCCTCCTCAGCTTGTGCGTCCACACCTTTCTTGGGAACTTCCCGAATGGCTATGGCCGACCCTCTAGTCACCCTGTGGTTTACCATAGGCTACGACCACATGATGTTTGGTCAGTTTTCATCTTCAATCTGAATTCTTCATGAATCGATTCCTTAGCTCATCAATAGGGTTCCTCCTATGGTCAGTCTATGGCCATTAAATCATAGTTTTATGAAGTTATTCACCCTAACCTATTCTCCATGGTTCTCCTTTGAGATTTGTTCACGGGGTTCTATGGTCAAAGTCCTACATTAATCCCAAAACTTAATTTACAATGGAAACTCCTATTCCAAGTGTTCTTTTCTTACAACGAAGAGTTCCATATCTTAAGCTTGTAGAGAACTAGAACCTCCCTCCACTCAGCCTTCTTCTCTAGATCTTCTTCTCTTTCTCTTCCTCCCTCTTTCTGTCGTAAGTTTAGTTAGGGTTAGAGACTGATCCAAAAGAGCGAGAGAGGGTTGAGGGACATCCTTTATATAGAGAGAAAATCTCCATAAAAAGCCCTCCTAGAGTTTGGTAAGAAATCCCCTTGATTTTGAAAAGTTTCCAAATCACAGAGTCTAATCTAGCAACGTGTGTTCGATATGTGTGGTCGCAAAATCCGTCGACCACACAGCTTAAATATGCGACCTCACGTCTATTTTTGACTAGCCTCACTTCCTTTATGGTGTGGTCAACCATACCAGTTCAAGTAGTCGACCACACACTCACAATTCACTATTTTTGGGTCAATTTAGATACCTGGCCTTGGGGTTTCTTCACACGCTTGGTCCACTCTATCCGGCCATAATATGAAGACTTGGCACGACACGATTAAACTGGGTTAGTAGAGTACGGGTTTTACAACTTGCCCCCTTACATAAATTTCATCCTCGAAATTTGCATATACCTTCCGAGTTGAATAGGTGAGGATTTTGCTTTCGCATGACATTCTCTTCTTCCCATGTGACTTCTTCCACATCTTGGCTTCTCCAGATAATCATAACATAATAGATGTCATGGTTGCGAAGACATTGAACCTTTCGACTAGTGATTTCAAAAGGTATCACTTCAAACGTCAAATCTTCAGTCAAATCCAACAGATCCGCCGTTAGAACATGCATTGGTTCTCTGATGTACTTCTTCAACAACGAGACATGAAATACATTATACATTCTAGACATAGATGGGGGTAGTGCTAAATGATACGCCACCCTCCCACGTCTAGCTAAAATCTCGTATGGCCCGATGTATCTGGGACATAACTTTCCTTTCTGTCCGAACCGTTTAAGCCGCGCATAGTTGATATTTTCAGGAATACTTTGTCACCCACAACAAACTCAAGGGCTCGACGTCGGTTGTCTGCATACTATTTCTGACGATTCTGAGCTGTCCTAATCTTTCCTTGATTATGTCAATCACTTTACATTTTTCTTCAATAAATTCAGGTCTTATAATCCTCCGCTCTCTGACTTCATTCCAAAACAAAGGGGTTCGACACTTTCTACCATACAATGCTTCATTGGATGACATCTGTATAGTAGCTTGATAACTGTTGTTATGGGCGAACTCGATCAATGACAACGTCTCATCCCATGATCCCTTAAAATCAATCACACAAGCTAAAAACATGTCTTCTAAAATCTGAATGGTGCGCTCCGATTGTCTATCAGTCTTAGGGTGAAATGCAGTACTGAACTTCAACGTTGTACCTATAGCCTTCTGTAATCCTTTTCAAAACTTCGAGGTGAAGCGTGGGTCTCTGTCAAAACGATGCTTTCAGGTACTCCATGTAATCTGACAATATTATCCACATACAGTTTGGCTAGTCGCTTCAAGGTATACTGAGGTCGTATAGCAATGAAATGAGTTGTCTTCGTAAGTCGATCCACAATTACCCAGACTGCGTTAACTGATCTGGAAGTCAATGGTAACCCAGTGACGAAGTCCATAGTAATGCAGGGTTCAGGCAGCGATTGTAATAAGCTTGCTGGTCTTTGTCTTTCCACCTTTACTTATTGACAATTTAGGCTTTGAGATACATATCGAGCTACATCCGCTTTCATTCCTCTCCATCAATATAGTTTCTTCAAATCATAGTACATCTTTATACTTCCAAGGTGTACTGAATAAAATGTCGAATGGGCTTCTCTCATTATTCGGTTTTTGATATTTGACTTTTCACTTTCAGGCACACACACCCTTCCTTTGTACTTTAATACCCTTTCAGAGTCTAAGGTGAAATTAGGAGTGGTTCTCCCATTTTCTAGATCCTCCTGTACTATCCACAAATAGGGGTCTGATTGGATTACCATTTTTACTTCGTCCATTAGATCAGCAACAATCTTCAATGTAGGAACATATTTAAAAATTTATGAATCAACCCTAAGTCTGTCAAACCTCCTGGTTTATCGATCATGAACTATTCATTGCCATAATTAAATACTCTTGCCACGACACACATGGTAGCATTTGTGTTAGCTTCTTCTTCAGGCTTTGTAATCACTTTTCGGCTTAGTGCATCAGCAACAAAATTAGCCTTTCCTGGATGATACTGGATATCGCAATCATAATCCTTGAACAATTCCAACCATCTTCTCTATCTCATATTCAACTACTTCTGGTTAAAGAGATAAGTGAGATACTTATGATCTGACTTAATCTGAAACTTTTTTTTCCATACAGATAAGTCTCCATATCTTGATGGCATGGACCACCACTGCTAACTCTAAGTCTTGAGTAGGGTAATTCTTCTCGTGTGCCTTCAGTTGTCTTGAGGCATACATAATTACTTGCTCTCTTTGAATGAGAACACTTCCCAAGCCTAACCCAAAAGCATCGGTGTACATGGTAAATGGATGTCCTGGTACCGGAATGGTCAAGATGGGAGCTGATATCAGCCTTGCCTTTAATGTTTAGAAATACTCTTCACACTTATCGGTCCAAATTCCTTTCATAGTCAAACTGGTGAGAGGTAGATGTCCGGTAACTCCACATTCTCATTTAAAAATAGCCTTCAATCTTGTTAGGACCATTTGCAAAGAATGTTAGGATCCACTTTAATTCCTTCTGAGGATACTACGTGACCTAAATTATATTTCATTCAACCAGCACTCATATTTCTTGAATTTGGCATAAAGCTTCTCTTCTCTCAAACGTTGTAAGGCTGCTCTAAGATTTGTCACATGAGTCGCTTCATCCTTGGAATAAATCAATATGTCATCTATGAAAACTATGACCAATGTATCTAGCATTTCGTGAAACACTTGATTCATAAGTTCCATAAAAGACGTGGGTGTGTTATTTAGTCCAAAAGACATTACCAGAAACTCATAGTGTCTGTATCTAGTTCTAAATGCTGTCTTTGGAATGTCACCGTCCTTGATCTTCTCGATCCGACCATGATAGGAAGACCTGGTACGACACGGTTAGACCGGGTTAGAAAAGTGCAGGTCCTACAATGGTAGTGATGGTGGTGCAGTTGGTAATGGTGGTACAGGTGATAGTAGAAGTGCAAAATTAAGGGAGATGGAACATGGCATGGAGACATAGCCCGAGCCACAGCCAGATCCCATTAGATTCATAGGGAAGAGTCAGTGTCTTGGTTCTACACAGGATGAGGACCATGGTGCGCATACTAATAGAGGATAGCTGGTCCCACATTATGATGTTGGATACGTATGTGATGTAATCAAAGAATCATTATCGACAACAGCAATGGTATTAGGGTCAAGGATTAGATGCGTTTAGACACTCGTCTTGGATTTGATTCATTTTAGTGGAATTCTTTATTTTGTGTAATCTGGATATTGAAGTTAGTGTTTTGGAATGTTTTTGAACATTAAAGTTTTTTTCTTCTTTAGTTTTTAATTTACTATCCCTTTCAATGTTTGCGTACATTACCATGTTATAGTGTCGACATAAAATTACCATTTATAATGTTGTTTTTGTGCAAATGATTCAGTAGATATGTTTTAGAGGTAAAAATTACATTACATAATAAAATTGAACTCAAAAAGCATGTTTTGTAGCCACTGAAACCACATCCAAAACTTTTTTTTTTACCATGTTTCCCTGAAATTTTGACCGAACCATCAAAATTTCTGTTTCTGGCCTGGCTGAAACCAGGCATGAAACCAAAACTATGATCCTTAGCAGAGATTTGGAGTCAGATCCTCATTCTTGGCCAGAGGCACTAATGTGCTAACTATCGTCCTCTTCCTCGAGTCTATAGCAGGATAGTATAATACAACATCACCCCCCAAGGCTGCCACTACAATGAAATGTCAGCCTTATGCCAGTTCCTCACGTATCGTCTTGTGACTCGCATTCCCTTCTGCTTGCCTTACATTCTTATGATCATGGTTGTAGAGAGTACCGGTCCATCTCGCTTGCCTGATGGAAGGTTATTTACGCACCTCTTTACACTCTTTAGTGTTGACGTGCACGAGGCACTTGCCCTTGATGAGACAGTGGTTGTAGATTTTGATTAGTATGCCATCACTAAGATGCATCTGGACCAGGTGGTACTGTCCGACGATGAGTCAGAGGTTAGACCTCCCCCACCAAGACTACGTGAGGCTCCTGCAGTGGTGGCAGTAAATGAGGCTAAAGACAGAGAGGGCAAGGATGTACCAGTGGAGGTACAGAGAGAGCAGAGATCTCCCTGCGGGTCCTACATGGGCTCGCACTACACTGGATGATGTCCTGACAGAGATTAGTGGTATTTGGGCCGGCCAGAGAAAGCATGCTCACACTGTGGAGAACCAAATCAGGCGGATACGTATGCCCAGACCTCTTTCTCTACACGCCTTGATAGCATACAGGCAGCGTTGGTAATAGCTTGCCTATTGCCTCCAAAGGGTATTGGTCAGGCAACCACATCGGCTACCACAATGGTGCAGACTTTCTAGCAGGTTCGTGGGTCTACACCTCCCCCATCAAACACATAGCAGAGATATATACATTTTTATTATTTTTAACGAGTAATGGTTCGGCTTGTGAACCATAGTCAAATTAACAATTGGTTACTTTTTTTTCCTTTTTTCTGTACTTGTTCATATTTACATTTAGGTAATTGTTTTTCATTCACATAGCTTATTGGTTCTATTAGTCTCTAATCTTTCCCTAGCACATTATGCTTTTTGGCGGTTTAGTACACAACAACAAATTTAGTTTCATTTACCAGTTATGATCTTTCAATTTTTATTATTATCATAATGCCTAGTTAATCATTGTATATCATGACATTGTCTGGGTAGAGTGGCATACAGAGCTTTTAGCTCTGATACCGCACACCCTAAATTTATGATATGTAAAATTTCAGAGCTGATTGAACTGACACACTACCGACCCTTTCCCCTCATCCCCCACCCAACCAATACCTGACCCCCTGCTAGCCAAGGTCGCATACATGGGTCATTCAACTAACTGTCATCCTACATGTCATCATATGTACTTTCTCCACATTCCTAGTAAAAATCCCAGTCCGCCAGTTTGCACCCACCTGAACGCTGTCATCCCACTAGGGTATGAGAACCTTATACGTTAAGGGTTACCAAGTAGGTTGGATCCCTCGATCCTCAACCGTTTCACCACACCATACAAGGCATATTCAACACACATTCACATAACAACATAATATAGATGTAAATGCAGGAAAAAAGTAGTTATTGTATGACATGTTATCCCAATCGAATTAATGCAATCACAAGAAAAAAAATATAGAAACACTCCATAAATTAAGTTAAGGGTTCCATTTCCTCACCAGAAATATGAAGATTATTGCTATTCCCAATTAATGGTTTACTCTTAGTTACGCACGAGTCTCCTAGGGTATGGGAAATTTATCAGATACTACGTATATTGAAATCAGCCTGATACAAGGTTTCCTGGGACCAACCAATTGCACTACCCGGTTGTGACTGGTCGAGACCCGTGTCAAGGCCAGTTGCTCTCGGGAACCATTTTGTTTCCAACCGATCGCGTATCTGGCTGCTGTAGGTGGCACGATTGGATGTCGAGGCCGATTACATTCTAGAGGATTCCTGAATGCATCCTGTTGCAATTCCAGTTGCATATGTTGCGACCAGTAGTCGTGATCAGACCATTCCCGAAAGGTTAGTCTAGGATTTTTACCCATCCAGATGCACGGATCTTGCCTCCAAGAGTCCCCTACAGATTCCAACAATGGACTTCTATTATGCAACTCCATTGTTTAACCCTTTAGCCTGACATATATATGGAATTTCCAATTCCTATTCTAGGTTTTATGAGGTCAATGATCCACAAACCACTTAGACTAGGGTTTATTATTTTGGTTTATGTAATGTACAAACTCGAGCTATAACCTGGAGTCGAATTCGATGGGGTCTCCTTCGGTACTCAGCCATTAATGGATAGCAACTCCATTAATGGTTGGTACAACAAAGTTTTTAATTGAAAACTCTTAACCGTCATAATTCTAATCAATTACAACGCAATGTAGGGTTTACTTAGAGTGTTTTTGAACGAGAAGGTAGTGACATCGAATGATGTCGGTGACTTCCAAGGTGATTCTCCCTTTTAGCCTCCTTCTTCCTCCTTCAACTCTCTCCTCTCTTTGAGAACACGTCAGAACATTGGGTTTGGAATAGTACTCTAAGAGAGAGAGGGTTTTGAGGAGACTTATGAATTTAGAGTCTCCCTCTTGGGTTAGAACTCCTCAGAGAGTTGGAGACTACAAGGGACTGCCAAGTGGCAACCATAGAAGTCTCATAGGTTCTCTACTCCCTCCATTAACTCTGAATCTGTTAGGAGTGAGGTAGGACCCACTGGGGTCATCCTTAGGTGCAGGGAATATTCTCACTCAACATTGAAATGGAGTTTTGAAACTTACATTCACGGGTAGACTTTTTTGGCTTTATCGATCACGGTATCCAGCTGGGAATGTTCTCGGTTCCAGTGACCGATAGTAGCGATCGGTGCCCAGTCTGAGAGCACTTAAATCTAGAAATTTTAAAATATTATCAAGTTGGTTCATACCTGATTCGAGTTGGACTTTAAGTTGTCACTGGGTTAAGTTCTTTAATGGTGGGAAACCATGGCACAGTAAGAAAATCCGAGTGTGGGTTTTACACCTAAGATGACTCTATGGGAGGTGGTGAAGAAAGACATGTATACCATAGGCCTTGCATCAAGTATGACATCGAAAAGAGCTTATTGGTAGACAAGAATCCATGTAGCCGACCACATTTAGTTGGTATAAAACTTCGTTGTTGTTGTTTTTGTCATGACCTTAATGAATAAACCTTTGATGTTCCTCCCCTAGCACACATGATGCACCATTCAACGGGATGCTATTGCCCATTTATGTCCCTAATGAGGTTGAAGTGATCCACAAGTAGGGGCTATTGTCTGGTGGTGGTATTGTGACATGATTGACATGCTTGTGTTGTAAGACCCGTATCGAACTAACCGGTCTTACCACCTTGTATCAGGTCTACCTATCATGGTCGAGCCAAGTGGACCAAGTGCGTGAAGAAACCACAAGACCAGGTATGAAATCAACCCAAAAATAGTCAATTATGAGCGTGTGGTCGCATACCTAAACAGGTGTAACTGACCACACCTCAAAAGAGTCTAACCACATGAATTTAGGTTGTATGGTCAGACATTTCAGAAGGTGTGGTCAATGGATTCTGCGACCCCACCTCCAACCACACGGAACCCAGACTGAAACCAAAATTAGGAAACCTTACTAATCTGAAGGGGGGGCTTTCCTAAACTCATTAGGGCATATTATGGAGGGTTTTCCCCTATAAATAGGATGTCCCTTAGCCTCTTTCACACCTTTAGGACTCTAATTGAAAGTGATAGAAAGAGAAGAGAAGGAAAAGAAGGAAAATTGAAGAGGAAGACTAAGGAGGAAGAAAATTCAGAGAAAACTCTGAATCTTCAACAAGTCTAAGGTATGAACATATTCCCCATGATAAATTGAGAGCTAAAATAGTTTATGAAGAAGATAGGATTTAGGAAAAATCCAAACCATCCATCCATGGACAAATTCCAAGAGAAACCATGGAGGAAATTATGTGGACAATGGATAGTGTATAAAATAATAGTTTTGAGCCATAGAACAATTGCAGGAAGGACCATGATGATAAGCCAAAGGAATCCAAACATGGAGGATTGGAATTGAGAGTGAAAGGACGACAAACACACGTGTGGTCGCATGATGTGCGACCACACGAGACACACATGTCCGACCACATGCCCTCGGGAAGTTTTTAGGGAGGGTGTGGTTGCACGTGTGGTCGGAGTATGTCCGACCACACCCTGCGACCCCACCCTGTGGTCGCAGAAACTAAGATCACAGGTGCTGCCACACCTGCGACCCCTCAGTTTCTGTTAGTCTAAACTCATGGAAATTAATTTAATTTAAAATCTATAAATTTATTAGGTTTTCAAGTGGTTTAAAAGTGAATTACAAAGCTTGAACGAAAATCTACTATCAATCAAAGATGAGGAACAAGACCTAAATTAATTGGCTAATAATAAATTATTTTTATTTATTGAGTCTAATGCCATGAATGATTATATGCTTGTATGCTTGTAATGTGCATTTCATATGTCATCTAGTATTTCTGTTGTTACTGTTCATGCATATTTAATTCTGTTTATTTATAACATGATGATGATCTTGATGCTAAGAATAGGCATGTGAATGTATGTGTGTGGTTAGTGTACTTGATGCGAGAGGAGCATCAGGGGGAGAATGTGACACTGTGGTTCATCCTGGTCACTAGACTCTAGCTCTATCTCTACTCAAGTCTTGTACACTGACATCGTCGTATCACCATTATCTTAGCAGAACTATTACGTCATAGGGCATCAGGGGAGGTGGTCTCAGACCGAGTAGTCTCTGACTCTACCGGGGGGCCTTAGCTCTATCTCTATGGACGTATTGAAGGATATTGGGGTGAGGCCTTGGATACACTATTTAACATTATGATTGGTTAGTTGCAAGCCCAGTTTGCAAGCCCTCGCCAATAAGGGTTTACGTATTGGTATGGGTAGGGCATCAGGGGAAGTGTTATGCAGTGTTTGATCCGGACACTTTAGTTCTATCTGTAAGACCCGTATCAAACTAACCGGTCTTACCACCTTGTACCAGGTCCACCTATCATGGTCGAGCCAAGTGGACCAAGTGCGTGAAGGAAATCACAAGATCAAGTATGAATTTGACCCAAAAATAGTAAATATGAGGGTACAATCGCATGCCTAAACAGGTAGCGTCGACCCCACCTCAACAGAACTCCAACCTATGATTTTCTAATCTGAGGGTCGCATGACTAGAAAAACATAGTGTCGACGGATCCTGCGACTCTACGTGCGACCCTATGATGACAGACAGAAACCGTAAATTAGGAAACTTTCCTAATTTCAAGGGGTTCTTTCCTAAACTTGATGGGACTTATTTTGGTGGGTTTTTCTCTATAAATAGGACATCCCCTAGCCTCTTTCACTCCTTTTAAAACCCTAATTGAATGTGAGAGAAAGAGAAAGAGAAGGAAGAGAAGAAGAGAAGGAAAATTGAAGAAAAGACTAAGGAAGGGGAGGAACTTCAGAGAAACCTCTGAATCTCAGCCAACTTCAGGTATGGGTCTAATTCCCTTCATAAATTAAGAACCTAGAATGGAATATGAAGAAGTTAGGATTAGGAGAAACCCAAATCATCTAGCCATGGACAAATTTCAAAGGAATCCATGGAAGTAATCATCATAGGCAATGGAAAGTGCGTAAAAATCATAGTTATGAGCCATAGAAAAATCTTAGAATGGACCTACGAGACCACAAGATCGATCACATGCCCTCGGGAAGTCCCAAGGAGGGTGTGGTTGCACATAGGGTCGATTGGTAACCAACCCCACGTTCGACTCTACACCCTAGGGTCGATTGGGTAACCGACCCTAGGTGCTACCCTACCTGCGACCCTATGATTTCGGCTAGTCTAAATTTGTTGGAATTAATTCTAATTAAAATATATCGACTTGTTAGGTCTTTCTAGTGATTTAAAGGTGATTCATAAAGCTTGAACGAGGATCTACACTCAATTAAAGGTGAAGGAACAAGACCTAAACTAATTGGTTAATAATAAACTATTTTATTTATTGAGTCCAATGCCATGAATGATTCTATGCTTGTTTAAGTGTAATGTGCATTTAACATGTCATCCAATATTCCTGCAATTACTGTTCATGCATATTTAATTTTGTTTATTTATAACATGATGATGATGGTGATGTTAGGAATAGGCATGTGAATGTTTGTGTGTGGTTAGTGTACTTGATGCGAGTAGGGCATCAGGGGGAGGACGTGACACTGTAGTTCATCCTGATCACCAGACTTAAGCCCTATATCTACTCAAGTCTTGTCCACTGACATCGTCATATCGCCATTACCTTAGCAGAATTATTACGTCGTAGGGCATCAGGGGAGGTGGTCTCGGACCATGTAGTCTCTGACTCTGTCGGGGGGCCTTAGCTCTATCTCTATGGATGTATTGAGGGATGCTGGGGTGTGGCCTTGGATACACTATTTGACATTAGGATTGGTTAGTTGCGAGCCCAATTTGCAAGTCCTCGTCGACAGGGGCCTACGTGTTGGTATGGGTAGAGCATCAGGGAAAGTGTGATGTGATGCGGTCCTAAACACTTTAGCTCTATCTCTATTCCATGGTGGGTGCATGTGGGACGGCAATGCTGAGATTCATTTGGCGGCTCCACATACTCGTGTATAGAGGTGCGGCGGCCACCTATCCTTTATATTGCACATTGCAAACTTATGAACTAGACCAAAGATATGAATTGAATGCATGCATATGTTTGTTGCATTATTTTGTTGCTCACTAAGCCATGATGTCTGCTCACCCTTTTTGACGTCGAATATTTTAGTTGATGATGCAGGTATCACGGTTGAAGATTAAATAAATGCTCCTGTGTACGGGCAAGCTACGGCGATGGACGTTGAAGTAATGATGGATTCGCATGATTCGACATGCGAGTGCAACTCCTATGTTTTCGATTAGAATTTTATTTGGATTATATAGACAATGTATTTGAATTAATTATTTAAGTTTATCTCTTAGTCCTTTTGGAAATAATTGGTTAAATTATTTATTTTATCACATTTAGATTCTCAGTTCATTTAATATTTAAGACTTCCGCTATTGTGTATTTACTCTGATTATTGTTGTGGTTGTGTATGGTTTAAGCAAACGGACACAGCCTATTTGAGATCCTGGTTGAACCGTTGGTTTATTAATGGTTCATCACACCATTCTAAATAATACGGAATTGGGGTGTGACACTATCTCTATTCCATGATGGCTGCATGTGGGACAGGTCTTTGATCCATTGGGCAGCTTCATACACTCGTGTATAGAGGTGCGACGGCCACCTATCATTTCTATTGCACATTGCAAACTTATGAACCATACCAAAGATATGAATTGAACGCATGCATATGTATGTTGCATTGTTTTGTTTGCTCACTAAGCCATAATGTGTGCTTATCCTTTCGACGTCAAATATTTTTTAGTTGATGATGCAGGTCCTATTGTAGAAGATTACATGAATGCTCCAATGTACGGGCATGTTGCGGCGATGGATGCAGAAGCTATGATGGAGCCGCATGATTCGTCATGTGACTGCAACTCTTGCGTCTTTGATTAGATTTATTAGTTGGATTATTCAGAAGATGTAATTGATTAATTTATTTTATTTTGTCTTAGTTTTTTTGAGATAATTGGATACTTTAGTTATGTTATCACTGTTAGATACTCAGTTCATTAGTATTAAAGATTTCCGCTATTGTTTATTTACTCTGATTATGGTTGTGGATCTGTATGGTTTAAGAAAAAGGACACAGCCTATTCGATATCCTGGTTGAACCGTTGGATCATAGATGGTTCATCACACCATTCTAGTTGGTGCAGAATTAGGGTGTGACATATGTGGGGCTCAATGGCTTGGAAGGTTGGCTATTGTATTCTCGAAAGTGTGCATGTGTATGGTTGTGTACTAAGGTGTGGGGCTGGTGTACTGCAAGTGTGTGGGCTAGTGTACTTGGTGTGTGCCAACATGGGCTGGTGTGGTGCACATGTTGGCGAGTGGCATTAATGTAAATACCATTCGGGATGGAGAACGTCTCCTTCTGGAAAAGTAAAAAAAGCTTAAGAGGTACCTTGAGAGGGGGTGGTGTGTCTCACTCCTCTTGGTGTCGTGTGATCTTAGGTAAGGCATCGTAGTGTGGCATGGGGGCCTGTCACTAGGCGAGGCCTGTCACCAGGCACTGTATGTAGGGTTGGCATGGCCTTGTATGCATGGTGGTCAGGTATTCCATGGGTGGATACCGTTGGCAGGCACGTGGAGTCTCAGGGGATGACGCATGTCTCCCTTGTAGCTAGGAGCACCCACGAGGATTACGTTTAGGGAAAAGTCCTGGCGTAGCGCACTGCCATGAGGACAGAGGTTCCTAGTTACGTTGCTACTAGCATCCGTTATGCGCCAGTGGCACCGTAGCTTGGGCAGATTTGGCTATCCAGTGACTCTTTGCATGGGTGTCCATTGTCCTTGGCATTGCTTTGGTTCGAAAAATACAAATATCCAGTGACTCTTTGCATGGGTGTCCATTGTCCTTGGCATTGCTTTGGTTCGGTATGCCTAGGATGCAATGTCAAGGATGTATCAGCGGTGAGCTTAAGGAAAACCCTACATTGTAGGATTTGATGATTGACTAGTAGTAGCCATGAGTTGGATAACGTGCCTACCTAGTAGCAGGGTGGCACTAGTTGCTGGACTTTGATGACAAGGAAGCCATGTTGTCTGACGGTGTTATTCGGTGATGCAAGGAAGCACGTCTAGGGTGTCGGGTATGTGGCACAAGTGGCCTTAGACGGTGCGAGCATCTTGAGGAAACGCAAGATGATGGCATGCTGGTGGTGCAGATGCAAAGCCACTTCCTTTAGGTTTTAGGGGTAAACCTTTGCTGGGTAGTATTCTGCTGTGAGAAAAGGGAGTAAGGCTGGCCTAAGCTAGGTGCAACTGAGGCGCCGCACGGACTGTGAGCCCCAAAAAAAGTTAGGCTCAAATTAAAACCAAACTAATCCTATAATGGAATCAAAATTGGCAACCATCCCATAATTGATCCAGTAAACCAAAAATTGAACCACGCCATTAATAATTTGGTGGTTCAAGATCCAAAATGAATTGGTTTTAGAATCATTTAAAAGGCAAATATGAGAGAGGTTACAAGCCATAAGAGGAAGGGATTCACTTCAATTCAACACTCATATTTTATCCAACATTTTGTAGTGGCCATCCTCTCCCTCTTACTCTCTAGTTCTCCCTCCCCTCCCTCTCTATCTCCCTTTGCCCTCCAGTTGAGTTTAATAGTCCGAATTCCAAATCCCCAAAAGTTTTTATTCAATCATTTGTTCCCATATCTTGTCAGCTCAAAGTCAATGGCTACTCTTACTTCTTTACTTCAACCATGGTTTCAAGAAGTAAAATCAATTATAAAATTGTTGGTCTTTTGTTGTCATTGTTGGCAACTTTGCTGACATGGTGGTACAACTCTCTAAGGTGTAGCGAGATTGTATGTGGATTGTGGAAGAATCAGAAGAAAGAGAATGATAGTAATAGCAGTTGAAAGAGAGCAGTTGAAGAATGGCAAAAGCTACATAGTTATGGTAGTTTAGTGGAAACAGTGGCAAAAGATGGTGAATTAATTGAAAAATAGGAGAGAGAGTGTCAGTGTGTGGCAACATGGAAAAGGCAATGGTAGTGCTCTACAGCTTCGATGAAGTGTTTGGCAAAGCTTGGCAGCAAATCAACCGGGCCTGATACAAAGTTGCTTGAGCAATGAAAGCATGCTACGTTCGATCAAGCTCTACATGAGTCCAGTAGAGTTTTAAGCTACATCAAGTGATTGGAGTCTTGATTAACAGGTACAAAAAGTTTAGGGTTTGGATTTCAATGTCCCTTTTGTAGTTTTGATATTGAGACAACGTTTGGTGGGTCCACAATAATTTCATGGGAAAAACTTTACTGAGAAATTGTAGGTAGTGGAATCTCAATTGGAAACGCAACTGGCCTCATCTCGATCCAATGTCGTATGAAGAAGTTATGGCTGTTACTATTCAATTGCGCAAAAAAAAAAAATTTAGAGCTCAAATGAGTTCTCGGGTTGTTCATTTTATCTTTTTTTAATCCCAAAAGCTATGAGTTCTGAGTAATTAAAGAATTATTGGCGGAGTTATATAAAAAAGGGTTTCATGGCCCTGGAGAAGCCACGCAAGCAAAATCCACATCGGACAATTGTCAAAAATACGGGCTAAAGCGGGCGTCAACGACATAGAAGATTCAGCCATGCAAAATATTATTGGTCTGCTCACCGAGTCTTGGTGTTCCATGTACACCATAATTGGGTAAATTGAGGCATCAGTACGGCATCAGGAAGATACTTTTTAAGTAGTCCTCATTCCTCCAGCAAATGTGTTTCGCATTAAGCATGATTAAAAAGATCTTACGACTGACGATCGACTCGCAATTTCAATACATGATTACACGACCATATACACATGGCTTGTCCAATCAATCGGTGACAAAATTTATGACAGCTACAATTGTGACGAGCGGTTTATCATTTGAAGCCACTAGTGTGTTGTGCAATGGCACCAAATAGTAACTAAAGATTTCATTGGTCTTAAACTTACATATCACAATGTGCTCAATTTTCATTCAAATCGAATGATTCAAGTTGCTACCTGATTCGGAGGTAACTCGAGGAAGATGTTACAAACACGATTACTACAATGAAAAACAAAATTTCAATGCTTTAATCAACCAATTTAAGGAGAATGGTCAAGAAAGAGCTCTCAAAATATCTCTCTATGATAGCTCCTTAAAAGAGTCAAGGATCTTTTCCAGAGAAGGGTGGATATTTATAGGGGGAAACGTAGTTCGCATCCTAAGTTTAGTAATACATCAATTCTCAACTCAAATTATTGGATATTGAGTGAGAATCAAGCAAAATAAAATTAATGATCGAAAATGAACCTAGAACTTAATGATGTCAAATTCCTCCCCAATGTGTGTTGAAAGAGTGTTTTTGGGAGAGGGGAAGGCTTCCTAGAGTCTTTGGGAGCTTTCCACATGAAAGATATGGATTATCACTTGGAGATCGAATGGTTTGGAGTAAGATTGAAGAGTTTTGGAAAACCTGAAAACCTATTCAGTCGACTCTATAAACAAATCGATGACATTGACAAGGCATTGACCAATGTTCTGTCGACGTTGACTAAACCTGATTCAGGGTCAATGAATCATTGTTTCCCCTTGAAGATCGACAGTCGAGACCTAGGTCTATGGCTTGATTCTTTTTAGGCCCTAGACCACTTTTGGCCCACCCGGACTGGGTCTGGACCTATCTTGGCTTACTGGAAAATCGGGCTAGTGACTTGTAATATTGTCACTTAAAATAGTAGTTTCGATTCATCTCATCACTTAATGGACTGACAGGGTATGTTGATACTTATTTTCAAAAGTATGGGAGGTGGTTGACATTATAATCCAAGACAAGTGGGGATTAATTTAAGGATATAAATAGGGGGGAGGGGGTGGTTGAAATCTTTCCATTATATTTTAATGCTTTCCACATGGCATACTTCTAAATTGTAAGTCCACTTTCATACATGATTAAAATTATTTTAGTGATTTCTTTGGCTTTCCCTCTACTTTGTTCCTAACTCTTTTCCTCTCTCTCCCGGCAACAAAACAGTTTAAAAATCAAAAAATCGAAATCTATTAGTAATCATTTTTTATAAGTATTTTGAAACCATTTAATAAATGGTTCGGGTTTAGTTTTACTCATTACACACCAGTGTAAGCACCCCATTTTTGCCATCCCTAGCTAAATAGGATTTTATGAGTACGAAGACAGCAAAAGAGGGGAGGTGATTGAAAGTTTGGAAAGTACAGGAGAGGTGAGTGAACTCTCTCAAACCAACAATCAATCAGTCCATGCGTGCTCCCTAAAGTGAGTTGAGACGAACTGAAGTAATCCCCAATATGTGGGAGTCTAAGTAAACACATACGGCAAGTTTGTGAGTCCCAATTCAAGGTTTTGATTTTTTGGAGTGACTTCAAGGCAGTTTTTGACAGCACCACAACAAGGTCATGGGTTGTAACCCTATATGGATGCGTAGGTCATGGAATCACCTTCGAAATGAAACCAGAATCGCTCAATTTCGATGTCAAATGAAGAAGATATCGCGATTTTAGTTGAATTGAAATATGCATAAATTTTCTAGGGGCTTTTCTACAAATTATTGTAAATTAAGGATTTATTGAGCTAATTATCATAAATTAGATTGGTTGAACTTCATTTCAACATATCTTAATCATCCGATGTCCAAATCAGGTGATTCAAGCACCAATGTTGTCATATCCCAATTCTGGCCGAACCAAAAATGTGATTGAACCGCTATCAACCAACGGTTCACACCAGGATCTCAATAAGACCGTGTCAACATGCGCACCACACATACAAACCATAAATCCAAATATATAAATACAGCGGAAGACTTTATTAAATGAACTATGTTCTAAATGATAAACAATACTTAATCCAATTATCTCGATGTAAACCAAATTGTAATTTAATATATGCCATACAAGTTTTATTACCAAACATAAAATAATCTAGAGATATACGTAGTAGTGGCACTCACATCATGAGTCATGCTTGTTTCCCACTGCTTGCACATCCAACGCAGCAACACCTCCATAAGCCAGAGCATTAATGTAATCCTCTAAAGTATAACCTGCATCACCATCTAAAAAGATTATATATTTGAGGAGTGAGCTCACAACTTAGCTCAATAAAGAACAAGACAATGCTGCATGCAATATGCATGAGATAACATTCAACATTGGGTCTGGCAAAACTTGCAACATGTTATGGTAAGGATATACTATAACCACACTTCCATGCACGAGAGTGTGGCACACCCAACAATCAGGCTCCAACCACACAAATACTATTGCCCCCCAACACTCACTCCGAATATAAATAGAGCTAGAGTCCAGCAGTCAGGCTCTAATCCACACTACCTCTGAAACCCCCCATGATACTCTACCCTATACCAATATGTACACCCCTATTGGCAAGGGATTGCAAGCTAGGTTCCGTTACTAACCAACCCTACATGTCATCACAATGCCCCAGCATGGCTCCCTACAAAATAGACATAGAACTAGAGTATGGTCAAGCTACAACCACTCTACAGCCCAGCCTCCCCCTGATACCCTACTCGTACCAAGCACACTAGGGTAGATGGCGATATCAAAAGTTCTCAGTGTGGGGAATGGTCCAACCCCTTTCCACTCCACACACCAATGAAAACACAAACACATGCCTATTATCACATCTTAGCAATAATAATAATCCATGAACAAGTAATAACATAATAAAAGGATGACATGTTATATGTACAATCATCACACAACAACAACAAGCAAAGTGGTTTACTAAATTACTTATTTAGTTTGGGTCTTGTTCCTTACCTGATGTGTGATAACAAGTTCCCTCTGAGCTATAGAGCCTAACCTCGCTGCCCACAAGTCCTAGATAACAATAGGGTTTAATTAGAATCAATTTTGTAGGTTTCAAGTTGATCTTGACCTAAGTGGTTTACTAAATTACTTATTTAGTTTGGGTCTTGTTCCTTACCTGATGTGTGATAACAAGTTCCCTCTGAGCTATAGAGCCTAACCTCGCTGCCCACAAGTCCTAGATAACAATAGGGTTTAATTAGAATTAATTTTGTAGGTTTCAAGTTGATCTTGACCTAAGTTTGGACTAACAAAATAGTCCTACAGACACTGTCCAGTCGCACATGTGCGTTACCAGACTGTCAGACCGGATAGTCTTTGGAACTTTTTGTCAGCATGTCTTGTTTATTGTCCGGTCTAATGTTCTGAGAACATACGTCCAACCGGACATCCCTCCGGATAACTTCTAAAGACTTCCCAAATATGTCCGAAAGTTTGTCCAGTGTCACCCTATGTGCCACCGGACACTCTAAGGGCCCGTTTGATAAAACCGCCGGATTCTATGGATTCGGCCCCGAGGAGCCATTTGGAGTAAAGCGGTTTGATAAGTCCAATTAGATTCCAACCCCACGAGTGAACCGGATTCGGAATGACCGAATCCAAAATTTTGGAGTCAAAATACTTGCTCCAAGCTGTTGGACAACTTTTAAGAGAAAAAAAAGAGTCGACACTCACATGACTATCACTTGACCACCACCACCACCACCATCATAACCACCACCACCACCACTACCACCACCACAACCAGCCACCACCACCACCACCACCGCCACCACCACCACCGCCGCCGCCACCTCTACCACCACCACCACCACCACCGCCACCTCCACCACCACCAACGCCACCGCCCACTACCACCACCACCACCACCACCGCCCCCGCCACCACCGCCGTCGCCACCTCTACCACCACCACCAACACCACCACCACCCGCCCCACCACCACCACCAACCACCCACCACCACCACCACCACCACAACCACCACCACCACCACCACCACAACCACCACCACCACCACCACAACCACCACCACCAATACCACCACCGTCGTCGCCTCCACCACCACCACCAACACCACCGCCCACCACCCACCACCACCACCACCACCACAACCACCACCATCGTCGTTGCCACCTTTACCACCACCACCACCACCGCCGCCTCCACCACCACCGTCGCCTCCACCACCACCACCAACACCACCTCCCACCACCACTACTACGACTATTTTTCTAGACTTCGATTGGAGGGAAGGGTTATCAAACATGTTTCTAATCCAAAGAGCTCTAAAACCATTCAAAATGCGTTATCAAACAAAGAAGTTTTATCAAACGGGCCCTAACTGGACAAAGTTCAAGTGTCCTTCTATCTTCCCTTCTCTACAGTCAATTCTTCGACTGGTTTTAGGGTTTCTCCTAAACAATTCTATGGTCAAGATTCATTAGAGTTAGGTCCTCCATTAATAACCTAGTAAACTAAGGCTTCCTACTTAGAGGATTCAACCATTGATGGATCATGGTACAAATCCTTGATCCATCAATGCATTGATCATTGGCCAAACCTGACCATGATCTCAATCCCTTGCACAAGCTAGTCCATCATCTACAAAGATAAGAGTCTTATTGTAGGTTTCATGTTGCATTGACAGAACCAAGGTGAGTACCTTCTTCAGATGGTTGCTTCTCTTCACAGCCTACTCTTCTTTTCTACAACCATCTCTCAACTCTCTGTCAATTCTCTAGGGTTTAGGGTTGATCAATGAATGAGAAAGTGTGGATAAAAATATATTTTATATGGGATTTAACTTCCTATTACGGACTCACTCTTGGTTAGGGAAAGAGTTCACACAAATTAGGAAACTTGCTTAGTTTCGGAATCCGCTTAGGGTTGTCCAGTCGCACGTCCGATGGCACTGCCCGTGCGATCAGACATACTCAACCGTATGTCACAGACACTGTCAGATCGTACATACATGGTGCCAGACTATCGGATCAGATAGTAATAATTAGGTCCATCTTCGTACCTGAAGCCGCGGTTCATCATTCGACTGTCTCTTCTGACCCGGTTATGATAGGAAAACCTGTCATGACACGATAACCTATGTTAGATTGAGTTTGTGGAGTGCGGGTCTTACAACTCCCCCACCCTTAAAAGAAAATGTATCCTCAAAATTTACACATACGGATCTTACAAGTGTGCTCCAATGTCAGTCCTCTTCAAAGTGGACATGGAAAATCTTAGACAAAGGCCGCTAAAAGATCCCATGTAGAGTTGTAAGCTAATATGCCCACTTAAACTTCAGTTCTTCATAACTTACTCATCCGTTGTCCAAATCAGGTAATTCAAATGCCATTATTCTCCATTTTTAGTCCACTTCAAAGTAGATGAGGAAACTCCAGGGCAAAGACACCCGAAAGATCCCATGTAGAGTGACAAGCTAAATTATCAAAAATTAGACCGTTCAAACTTTGACCCTTCATATTTTAGTCATACGACGTCCAAATCAGGTGATTCAAGTGCCAATATGCTCTATTGTCAATCCTCTTTAAAGTAGACATAAGAAATCTAAGACAAAAGCTGTCGAAAGATCCCATGTAGATTTATAAGCTGAAATGCCCATTTAAACCTCAGTTCTTCATAACTTGCACATCTGATGTCCAAATCAGGTGATTCAGGTGTCATTATTCTCCATTTTCAGTCCTTTTCAAAGTAGACGTGGAAAATCAGGGGTAGAGGTCATCTAAAGATCCCATGCAGAATTGCAAGCTGAATGATTATAAATTAAACCGTTTAAACTTTAATTCTTCATATTTTAGTCATCTGACGTCCAAATCAAACGATTCAAGCACCATTATTCTCCATTTTTAGTCCTTTTCAAAGTAGACATGCAAAATCTAGGATAGAGCTTGCCAAAGAATTCCATGCATAGCTGCAAGCTGATATTGACTCATGAAATAAAATGGTAAAAAGAGAGAAAAAGGTGGTTTGGTCGACTCAGCTCTACCTACACGTGACTGGACCAGTCAACCCAACTCAGCCCTGCCCAGCTCAAACCAATCAAACCAAATCAGTTCAGCCCTTTTTTACATATGTATATTATATATACATGCACGGGTAGGGTTTAATTTATTGGATTGTGGGCTTTATTAATTACCTAAACTAGTTGTTCAGTGGGAGTTTGATTGATATGGTAAAAACTGATTCGATTGGTTCACCATTGGATTGAGATTGAAAACCCTAATTCTATTTATAGGAATAAAATTAAGGGTTATGGCAGTATTCTATAAATACTGGATCAGAGTCCCAACGATTACAGTTCGTGAAATAATTCTCTCTGCACCCATTAGCAAGAGAATTGGGATATCCTCTAGAGGCTGTGGAAGACTGTGATCAAGGGATTGCGATCAAAGCTTGAAGACTAAAGAGAGATTAAACTTCAAATAGGTATGTGATTACTTTCAAGTTTCTAATTGCCATTGTGTTCTATGAGATCTGTAGACCATTAAAATCTAACAGTTGGTATCAGAGTAAGACCTACAGACCTAGAATCAATGGTAGAACATAGTATACATATCTACCTATGAGTTTGATTGTAAGGAATGAAAATTTTTTAACCCATTCGAACAAATATGGCCCAATCACGTTCGTACCAAAATAAATTTTTTTCGATCGGTAAAAGGCCAAAAATAATATATCAAATTAAAGATCTCATCGAGACGATCACGAAGATATAAATTTTTGGATGTCCGACACCGGACGTGCTCTCACACGCAACCGACAGAAGCAAGTGAGATGCACTCGCAGGCTGGTTTTTAGTCTTAGAAAAAAATAAAAAGGTCAGTCGACTCGGAAACCCTAGCGAGTCGACCCGATGAGTTGGCCTAGTTTGATTAACCCATCAAACCGAGTCAACTCAGCTGACGTCAAAAGGGTGCACGTGCGGGTCAATACGTGTACCCCGAGTAGGTGGTTCAAACCCAAACCGATTGTCAGGCCCGACCCAGTCCCGATGGACAGAACTCATGGATGGTCCACGACCCGAATAGTCTTGACCAGAATTACGATCCAAAGGGTCAACCTGGATTCTAGAAGAGTTGACCTTGCTAGTTGCCCAAAAACCCAAAATTTTGACCTGATACCTGCCCGACAAGTGGTTGGACCAGATCGGTTTGGTTTATTTTAAACCGGCCAGTTTGTCTAACCCTAGACAGGTTCGGCTTTGGTTTTAGCCCAGTTTTCAGGGTCTAAACCAGTCCCCAAAGGGTGGGGTTCACGCGTCCCATTAATCGGCACGTGCCGATGCATAGCAGGTCCGATCGGCTTGCAGTTTATTCCGTCGCATTCGTCTCATCCCTTCTTCTGGTATACAATATGTGTGGTCTCAGATCCCTATAGAAGGTGTTTTTGATAAAAATAGTACCTTTTGAGTATATTTGGAATACGGTTTTTGGTTTTTATGCAGTATTTGTTCCATTTTGTTAATTACCAGATGCATAATAAGATGTATGGTGCATGATGTGTGACTTTTTGAGTATGAATGCTTAAATATTTTAACATGTATGTTAAAGATTCTCATTTTATTGTTTAATTCGAGCTTAGTAATTATTATAATGGGAATAGGTGGTGACCACCAAAGTAGCACATTCAGTTTCATTATGATGTTTTCAAACTCAAAGTATTTCGCAGTTTAATGACATCCCAGTTAGGCAATGTCCACCCAAAGGTGGTGTTGTCAAAATTAAACAATGATTATGCAGATGGCTTATGGGGTAAGGATCTAGGGATTTTACATTCACCCAAAGGTGATGGAATTCTGATGACCGTTATTCTTTTGCAGTTTAGCACAACAATTGAAAGGACCAGTGCATATATCTTCCCAAAGGATGTATATGTAGTTCGGTTGAATTTTCAAAGGAATTAATTAGCTTGCTTATGTAGTATACTTTTTTTCTTACAAATTAATTATTGTTTGGTATTAATTATGGAATCATATTCATCTATTAATCATAAAGACATACATGTCTATGGAGGCTGATTCCTCTACGCACCATGAGTCTCCAAGCTTTGATCGAAATTCTTCGGCTACAGTCTTCCACAGCCTCTAGTGGATATCCTTATGTCTCTTGCTAATGGGTGTAGAGAGAACTTCATTTTTAACCGTGGCTGTAGGGATTCTAACCCAGTATTTATAACCTTGAAACCCTTCCCACAATAGAATTAGGGCTACCAAACCCATCTCATATCATGTGACGAATCAAACCAAACTAGTTCTACCGTGTCAATCAGACTCCCACTGAATTAACTAGTTTAGGTAATTAATTAAGACCACATATAAGTCTAACAATCTCCCACAAAACCACCATTAATCAGTGTGGCCATGGAATCCGATACACTAAATCATCACTCACTTTTAAACATCCATCAAGCTTCCCAATGCGAGCAACAGTGGATAATACACATCAATATACGGTGTATGACCTTCTGTCAGCCACAACATAGGTCTACTCAATACACGAATCGTCTGAGATAATGTATGAAAATAAACTCTCATGTGAATCCAAACTTGATTAAAAAATCTTAATCAAAATGTCTCAAAACCTTTATGGGCAATAAAACATAGTATTAAATAAAACGGAAGCATAATACCACACTTTGGCTAGACACTACCTTCATTCTTTGATATTATCCTCTCATGGTAAACCGCCTTTAGCTTGGATTAATACCACACACTTACCGTCATTGTTTAGTCTCGCTCATAGAGGAAGAGTACGCACGCTAGTGTGCTATGGCTTACGCAGTTGATCGGATCAGAATAGCCCTCCGGGCAACCAACCAAACCCAGCACATCGAATTCTGTTTGGCTAAATATCGTCATTTTCCTCTAGCTAAATACTACCTCTTGTCTTGGCTGAATACTGCCTCATATGTCACACCCCAATTCCGCACTACTTAGAACAGTGTGATGAACCGCTAATAAACCAACGGTTCAACCAAGATCTCTAATAGGCTGTGTCCTTTTAAATTAAACCATACACATCCACAACCATAATCAGAATAAATACACAATAGTGAAAGTCTTAATATTAAATGAACCAAGGAATCTAACTGTAATAATCATAAATAAATTATCAAATTATGTTGTATCAATCGAGACATAAATAAATAAAATATTAAATTACATTTCCTTAATAGTTCAAATAAAATCTAATCGAAAACGCATGAGTTGCACTCGCATGAGGAGTCATGCGTCTCCACTAAGTCTTCAGCCTCCATTGCAACCACGTGCCCATACACACAAGCATTCATATAGTCTTCCACAGTAGTACCTGCATCATCAACTAAAAATATTTGACGTCGAAAGGGTGAGCACACATCACGGCTCAATAAGCAAACAAAAAAATACAACAAACATATGCATGCATTCAATTCATATATGTGGTCTGGTATATAAGTTTACAATGTGCTATAGAAAGGTTCGGTGGCCGCCTCACCTCTATACATGAGTGTGTGAAACCGCTAAAGGTTAACGTTTATTGTCATCCCACATGCACCCACCATGGAATAGAGATAGAGCTAATGTGCTTAGGACCACACCGCATCACACTTCCCCTGATACTCTACCCATACCAACACGTAAGCCCCTGCTGGCGAGGGCTTGCAAACTGGGCTCGCAACTAACCAATCCTAATGTCAAACAGTGTACCCAAGGCCTTACCCCAGCATCCCTCAATACGTCCAAAGAGATAGAGCTAAGGCCCCCCGGCAGAGTCGAAGACTACACGGTCCGAGACCACCTACCCTGATACCCTACGACATAATAGTTCTTCTAAGGTAATGGCGATACGACGATGTCAGTGGACAAGACTTGAGTAGAGATAGAGCTAGATTCTAGTGACCAAGCTGAACCACAATGTCACGTCCTCCCCCTGATGCTCCACTCGTATCAAGCACACTAACCACACACATACGTCTACATGTCTATTCCTAGCATCATCATCATCATCATGTTATAAATAAAATAGAATTAAATATGCATGAACATTAATAGCAGAAATATTGGATGACATGTTGAATGCACATTACAAGCATACATGCATAGAATCAGTCATGGCATTGGACTCAAGAAATAAAAACAGTTTATTATTAGCCAATTAGTTTAGGTCTTGTTCCCTCACCTTTGCTTGAGTGTAGATCATCTTCCAAGCTTTAAGAATCACTTTTATATCAATAGGAAAACCTAACAAGTCGATAGATTTTAGTTAGAAGTTATTCCGATAATTTTAGACTTGCTATTAAGCGAGGGTCGCAGGGTGGGTCGCAGGGTGGGTCGCAGGTAGGGTAGCAGTTTACTGCGACCCCCAGGGTAGGGTCGATGCCAGGGTCGGATGTTCCATCGACCCTGGGTGCGACCACCCCCTTCCTGGACTTCTCGAATGCTGGGGGTCGATCATGTAGTCTGGTAGGGTCGATTCCCAATCGACCCCACGTGCGACCCCCCATGGTTTGAGTCGAGAATATCATTCTACAGTTTATTCTTTCATGTTTGGATCCCATGGCTTACTTTCACAATCCATTCTATGCTTGTTCTATGGCTTAGAACTCTAGGTTTCTTCCTTACTTTGCCTACCATGATTTTCTCCATGGATTTCATTGAAATCCTCCCATGGATGTATGATTTGGGTTTCTCCTAGACCATACTCTCTTCATGAACTATTCTAAGGTCTTAGATCATCAATGGAAACGTGCCCATACCTTAGGTTTTGCTGAGATTCAGAGGTTTCTCTGAATTCTTCACTTTAGTCTTCTTCTCTAACTTTTCTTCTCTTCTTCTTCTCTTCTCTTTCTCTCACTTTCAATTAGGGTTTCAAAAGGAGTGAAAGAGGCTTAGGGACATCCTATTTATAGAGTAGAACCTCCCAAAATAAGTCCCATTGAGATTAGGAAGGAATCCCATTGAAATTTGGAAAGTTTCCTATTTGCGGTTTCTGTCGGCAAAGAGGGGGGTCGGAGATCCCGTCGACCCTCAGTTCTAAGTTATCCGACCCCCGGTTAAAATATCAGGGGTCTAACTTCTTAGTGAGGGGGGGTCGGCCCTGCCTATCTGGATATGCGACCCTGCCCTCAATTTCACTATTTTTGGGTCAGTTTAGTACCTGGTTTCGCTATATTCTTCAGGCACTTGGTCCATTTGGCTCGACCATGATAGGTAGACCTGCTACAAGGTGGTAAGACCGGTTAATTCGATACAGGCTTACATCATATATCTAGTTGAATACTACCTTATTTGTCCTTTGGCTAAATACTACCTGGTGTTTGGCTAAATACTACCTAGTGCCTGGCTAAATACTGTCTGTTTTATCTTTGGCAAAATACAGCCTGATTTAAATCATAAGCAATACAAACAAGCATAGCATCAAGTACAGACAAAATCTCCCACTGACTGAGCATATCAAAACAATCTATGATTACCACATTTTTCAGGTCAGCTTGTCCTTAACTAAATACCGTCTGGTTTGTCTTTAACTAAATACTAAAGACAGTCTGGTATGTCTTTGACTAAATACAGTCTGGTTTATCTTTGATATGTCAAACACATAACTATGTATGCAAAATAGCAATAATGTAAATGCTAATGTAAACAGAACCATGGTTACAAAACTACGCCCATCAAACCATGAGCAATACAATTAAACACAGACAAACAACGTCAGGATATAAACAAAAAGAGTCTCCCACTCATTAAGCATATCAAGAGACTCCCATTGATTCCCAAATCTTTGGCTATTCAAGCCTCTGATAAAATTAATTGTTTTCAACCGAACAATGTTTTATTTAGTCCTAGAACCTTTTCCTTTTCCAACACTGTCTAGTCGTACAATTATATGTTAATTCATCATAAATCCTCTCCTTAGTTAATTCTTTGCTACATGTGTAGTAATATTTATTTATTCACACTTTGTCAAATGGGTCACCTATGTCTTGTATCACTAGTTTGAACCTATGGGATACTCAAACCCTTTAGGATATCTACTAGTCCTCATACTTTTTGTCCATAGACAACAACTCATTATTTACCAAGTCCCAAGATTATTCAATAATATTTAGGTTCTTCCTTTAAGCAAATAGAATTAAACTCATTCAAGTTCCACTTCTATACTTTCCCCCTTCCTAGAAATGTTAAAATAAACCATTAAATTATATTTCTGCCCCTTTCTAAAAATATTAAAATTTCTCTTTGGATTTCTTTCAGATAATTACTTTACAATAATTCCATCCGAATGCTACTATACAAGACATCATGGAAAGACCACCACATAAGCAGAGAATATTTCTCAAAAGAATACATTTAGGTCAATCGATTAGTTTCTAATCCTTTCATATAATTTCTTTGTGAATTAACAATCATGATAATAGCTCAAAAAATAATGCAACTCAAATAATGAGACACACATGATTAATTTACATCAAGTAAAACACCTACAATTTAAACATATATAGGCAAATCATCTCCGTGAGAGTCAATCGAACTACACACACATCCTTTGGGACAATATGTACACTAATCCTATCACACACCAATTCTGGACTAACCAGCGGTGTGATGAACCATCATGAGAACCAACGGTTCAGACCAAAATCTTGTATAGGTCGTGCCCACCTGGTTAAACCAAATACATTCCATAATAATAATCAGAGTAAATAAATAAATAAATAATGAAAGTCTTTATTAATAATGAACTGAGTATCTAATAGTGATAATAAATAATTTAATCAATTATTTCTAAATGACTCAAGACATTAAGTAAAATAGTCAATTACATTTCCCAATAGTCAAAATAGCTAAACTGATCAAAAACACATTGGTTGCACTCGCATGACGGATCATGCGCTTTCTCCATAACTTCTACGTCCATAGCTGCCACGTGTCCATACGTTGATGCATTCATATAATCTTCCACAGTTGGACCTGCATCAACAACTAAAAATATTTGACGTCGAATGGGTGAGCACACATCATGACTTAGTGAGCAAACAAAACAATGTGCAAACATATGCATACATTCAATTCATATCTTTGGTTTGGTTTAAGTTTACAACTATGCTATAGAAAGGTTTGGCGGCCACTGCACCTCTATACACAAGTGTGTAAGTCCACCCAATGGATCAAACACCATTGTCGTCACACATCTATCCCACCATGGAATATAAATAGAGCTAAAGTGTTCAGATCACACACTACCAATACTTCCCCTGATATCCTACCCATAACACCAGGTAAGCCTCTGCTAGCGAGGACTTGTAAACTGGGCTTGCAACTAACCAATCCTAATGCCATCCAAATGTATCCAAGGCCTCACCCCAGCATCCCTTACTACGTCTATCGAGATAGAGCTAAAGTCTCCCGACAGAGTCAGAGATCACACGGTTCGAGGCCACCTCCCCTGATACCCTATAATGTAATAGTTTTACAAAGGTAATGACGATACGACGATGTCAGTGGACAAGACTTGAGTAAAAATAAAGCTAGAGTCTGGTGAATAGGCCAGAGACTACCGTGCCAGATCCTCCCCCTGATGCTCCACTCGCATCTAGTACACTAACCACATACACAATCACATGCATATTCCTAGCATCATCATAATCATCAAGTTATAAATAGATAGAATAAATATGCATGAGCAGAATATAACATTAATATTAAATGACATGTGAGATGCACATTACAAGCATAGAAGCATAGAAGCATTCACTGCATTGGATAAATAAAATAAAATAGTTTGTTATTATCCAATTAGTTTAGGTCTTGTTCCCTCACCTTTAACGATGTTTGATCTACTCTAAGCCTTGTAAATCACTTTTAAACACTTGGGAACCTAAGAAATTTATGGATTTTAAGTTAGGGTTCAAGTTCATCAAGTTATAGTAGTTGAAAACCTAATCTGGTCTCAAACAGGCTTCCCTAAAACCCTGTGGTTGCAAGTGTGGTTGAACCTGTGGTTTCAGTATTTGTGACCTCAGGGTGTGTGGTCGATATGTATGGTCGCATATCATGCGACCACACATGCTACCATAACTTTTCTGGGATCTTCCCGAGAGCGTGTGGTATATCATGTGTTCACTCTATAGTCGACTTAGCTGCGACCACACAAAGTTTGATTGATTTTTATCCTCAATCCAATCCCTTCATGAGTCGATTCCTTGGTTTATCAATAGGGTTCCTCCTATGATCAGTCTACGGCTTTAAATTCATAATTTTTGCAAACCTATCCATCTTAAGCTACTCTTCATGGATTTCTATTAAGTTTGGATCATGGGGTCACATGGTTAAGATTCCATATCTTGATTTACAATGGGAAAAACCCTATACTATGTGATCTACTTCTACAGAGATGATTTCTTACTTTGGCCTTCTGTAGCAAGCTAAAACCTTCCTTCCTCTCAGCTTGCCTCTTCAGACCTCATTCTCCTTCCCTTCCTCTCTCTCTTTCTCTCTTAGGTTTACAGTTTCAATTTGAGTTCTAAAAGAGTGAGAGAGGCTAAGGGTTGTCCTTTATATAGAGGAAAAACCTCTATATAGAGTTCTCCCTCAATTAGGAAAGAGATCCCTTAGTTTAGGAAAGTTTTCAAAACTCAAAGTCGATCTCATCATCGTGCGATTGCACATATGGTTGTGGAATCTGTTGACTATACATCCCAAATATGCGATCACACGTAGAATATTGAGTAGTCTCACTTTCCTAAGGTGTGGTCAACCATACCAGCTTAGGTATGCGACCACACACTCCAAATTGACTGATTTTGGGTCGATTTACATACCAAGCCTTGTGGTTTCTTCACGCACTTGGTCCACTCGATCCGACCATGATAGGAAGACCTAACACGACATGGTAAGACCAGGTTAATAGAGTATGGATCTTACAAGTCCTTTCGATAACTATGCAATAACTGCGAAGGGATAATTACTCTCAAAAATCTCACTACTTTTAGGTGGATGAAACCTCTAAAGCCAATATCCATCAACCATGTGCATGAGTTCCTTATAATCTTTGACAATGCCATCTTTAGATGGACAGTCCAGTTCTTTGCTATATCCATAAACGTGGGAGTTTATGACAATGTCACTTTTGGGTGAGTACTGTACTTCTTTGCTATAGCTTGTAAATACACAAATATCATATTTGAGCATATTATGATATAAATAAAGTGCCACTTTGGTGGTCACACCAAAATCCCTACACAACAGCCATAAATTCTGATTTGAATAGACTTGGACCTGGGTGAACACCGTCAAATTAAAGCATTTACAAACACAGAACCTTAAATTTGAACACATCATAATGAAACAAGATTGTCACTTTGGTATTCACACCAAGTTCCACCATGATATGAATAAATCATAACCAGTAGCTCATGTGAGATATCATGAATGTTTTATTAACACAACTTTACAGGTCTAAACATTCAAATAACCATGCACAATAGCTCAAAAATCAATTTGGTACAATAAATTAAGAAAAATCAGCATAAACACTGCAAATTGGATCCTCATGGGGCATTTTTCTATGATAACATACTTTTCAATGTATCAAAATGTACCAGAATAAATACTAGATTGAAGAGCATCAAAAATGGAGCCTAATGGAACAAACCGGAGGTCAATCCGACTTCCCTAGCACCCAAAATCACGATTTAATATACTTTTTATTAAAAAATAGCCAAACAGGCCCTTAGGTCTTGGACCAGGCCAAGCCACGGTGTTAACCAAATTTGGATTGATTCGGTCTGCCCAAAATCGCTTTGGTTCCATTAGACCCGAACTAAATATATTAAAAAACTTTGTTTTAATTAAATTTCAGCCCGAACCATCTGACCTGGTTTACTATACCTAACGAGGTTGGGAAAACCGGTTCAACCTCTAGCCAACCAATGGTTCAACCCGGTTCAAAATTTTGGGTATTCAGGTCAATATTTTGGGTCACTGGGTCAGGTAAATGGATAAAAAATTAGGATCTTGGACTTGGGTTACTGGGTCAGTTAACCTCCCCGGTAAATAGGTCATTCGGGTCTAGTAATCGGGTCCCATGTGTGGTCCACACATGCGCCAGGGGCTGGTCTGACACCGGGTTAACTCAGGCTGAGTCAGATCAAGGCCGAACCAACCCATTAGGGTTTTCGAATGGCATCGACTTGACCCGGTGATGGATCGGTGCCGACAAACACAAAATTCTTTCTTTTTTTTTAAATAATTCTCTCGCGAGTGAGATCTACTTGTGGCTACCGCCAACGAGTGGCGACGCATCCGGTTACCAGTGCCGGTGAAATTTATATCGCTGGATCCGTCTCGTTAGGAGCTTTCCAACAATATATGGCATAATCTATTTCTCCGATCAAAAAATTTTCATTGGTGGGAAACTCCAACAGATTCGATCCAAAAAGCGAGAAAAATTTCCCTTTTCATTCAGTCATTCATTACAAGTCTTTACAATCAATCTTCATTGATTCTAGGTCTGTGTAGTTGGCTCTAATACCAACTGTTAGACATTATTTGAATAGGGTTTCAACTAAACCCATTCCAATGCATACACATAATTAATTAATCATAAAGACATACTCGTCTATGGAGGCTGATTCCTCTACACTCCATGAGTCTCCAAGTTTTGATCGAAATTCTTCGGCTACAGTCTTCCACAGCCTCCAGTGGATATCCTTATGTCTCTTGCTAATGGGTGCAGAGAGAACTTCATTTTTAACCGTGGTTGTGGGGACTTTAACCTAGTATTTATAAAATACTGATGTAACCCTAAAACCCTTCCCATAACAGAATTAGGGCTAACAAACCTATCTCATATTATTTGACAAATCAAACCAAATCGGTTCTACCGTGTCAATCAGACTCCCATTAAATTAACTAGTTTAGATAATTAATTAAGCCCACATATAAGTCTAACATCACGAAAAAGAAACCTGAAGCCATAAACGAGCACGTAGTCCTTGGTAAAATGTGAAGCCATAATCGAAAATAGTACACAGGCAAAAGTGTAATTCATGGAGAAATGGAAAAATGCAAATAAAAAGTGTTCACTAGTTATTCAAAGGACTATCCCAGAGTCTATCTTAGATAGCATTCCTGAATTAGACAATACAAAAAAACTATTAGATGTTGTCCAAGCTAAGTATGAGGCTTTTAAACTATGAAGGTGGGTGAATTGTTGACTATATTGACTGGTACTATGTTTGATGGGACTGGGAGTGTGAGAGATCACATAACTTATTTAGAAGGATTGGCTGAGAAGCTCAAGGGATAAATAATCCAATTACTCAGAATGTCCTGATACACTTTGTATTGAAATCTCTTCCAGAGCAATACAAACATATTAAGACAACCTACAAGACTTCTAAAGATAAATGGACACTGGATGAGCTCATTTCAATCTACACTAAAGATGAGAAATTGTTTAAACATCAAAAAGTTGAGAGTGCTAACTTGACAAGCAACAAAGGTGGTTCCTATGACAAGAATAAGGGAAAGCATGGATCTTGGCCTCACAAAAATGGAAAGAATAACTAAAACAAGGGTAGAAAACCCTATGGCAAGGCCAAGGAACAGGAAGAGAAGAAGGACATGAGCACTGTTAAATGTTTCTGGTGCAAGAAATCTGGTCATATGAAGAAAAATTACAGAGCCACAGCAGCCTGGTTGGAAAAAAAGAAACCTAATATTGGTATTTTTTACACCTTTGTCTGTTTTGAATCATATCTAACTGATGCTCCTGTAGATTCTTGGTGGTTTGACTCTGGCTCCACTGTCCATGTTATTTGTTCCTTGTAGGGGTTTCTAAGTGCAGGTTGCCCAGCAAGGATGAAGTTAGCATGTATGTGGCCAATGGAGTATGAGTAAGAGTTGAAGCCATAGGAGTAGTTAGGATTTATTTGCAGTTAAATGTTTTTATAGATCTAGTGGATACAGTATATGTACCCTCTATGAGGAGAAATTAATTTCAGTTTCAAGACTCACTCAGACTGGATACAATAGTAATTTCAATAGAGATAGTTTTATTATGTTACATGATTCCCTATTTATTGGTGATGGATGCAATGTTGATGGCCTCAATAAATTGAACTCTGTTACCCATTAGTTATGAATGTTAGTTCTAAATGGTCTAATTTTGATAGCAAGTCTTCCATGCTATGGCACAAATGTTTAGGACATACATCAGTAGAAAGGATGAAAAGGCTTTTATAACATAATATATTGAAGCCATTAAACTTTGATGATATGCATGCATGTGTGGATTGTATGAAGGGGAAGATGATTAGATTAAGGAAGAAATCTGCAATCTGTAGTCAAAAAGTTTTGGAACTCATTTACACTGACATATGTGGATCTTTTCCCACCCCTACTCTTGGTGGGCATAGATATTTTATCACATTCACAGATGACTTTTCTAAATATGGTTACATTTTTCTTATCTCAAAAAAATCAGATTCACTTGACAGTTTCAAAATATTTAAGGCTGAAGTGGAAAACCTTTTTGATAAAAGGAACAAGACAGTCAGGTTTTATAGAGGAGGAGAAATTATAGTAGACCAAGTGACTCAGGACAACTCCCTGATCCATTTGCCAAGTTTCTTCAGGAACAAGGAATCATAACCCAATATTCTATGCTTGGGACCCCACAATAGAATGGAGTGGCTGAAAGGAGGAATAAAACCCTCAAGGATATGATGAGAAGTATAATAAGCAATACTAATCTTATTGAATCTCTGTGGGGTGAAACTATCAAGATTGCTGCATATATTATTAATAGAATACCTAGTAAGTTAGTCCCAAAGACACCTTTTGAACTTTGGACTGGTAGAAAGCCCGGTTTACATTCTTTGCATGTTTGGGGATGCAGGGTAGAGGCTAGATTATACAATCCCCATGAAAGGGCGTTTAATCCAAGGGTAGTTAGCTGTTATTTTGTGGGCTATCCAACTAGATCCAAGGGATTTAGATTTTATTGTCCTAATTTTATAAACAGGATAGTAGAAACCAGCCATGCTAGATTTATTAAGAATGAAGGTGAGGAGTCTCAACCAAGAAATCTAGAATTTGATGAGGTACAGATTAAAATTGCAGCTGAGCCATCTCATCTAAATGAGATTTTGCCAGAGGCCACTGATATAGAACTTAAGGTTGTTCCTGCTTAACTTGATATTTCTATTGAAGAGCCAGTACAGGCAGTGAGAAGGTCTACAAGACCACGTAAATCTGCTATACCTCTAGATTATATGCTTTATTTGACAGAGGCTAATTATGACATAGGGCATGAGGAAGATCCCATAAGTTTCCAAGAGGCTATGAATAGCAGCAATGCACCTAAATGGGTGGAAGCCATGAAAGATGAGTTGGTATCTATGGATAACAACAAAGTATGGGAACTTGTGAATTTTCCAGAGAACTATGTACCCATAGGTTCAGAATGGGTGTACAAGACTAAATGTGATGCCAAGGGTAAGAATGAATGTTACAAAGCAATGTTGGTAGCAAAAGGGTTCAAGCAAAGAGAAAGAATTGACTGCAAAGAGAAAGAATTGACTGCAATGAGACATTCTCTCTAGTTTCTACTAAGGATTCCTTTAGGATTATCATGGCATTGATAGCACATTTTGATCTTGAACTACATCAGATGGATGTGAAGACAATCTTTCTAAATGGAGAGCTATTGGAAGATGTTTATATGGTCCAACTAAAAGGTTTTGAAGAAAAAGGTAAGGAGAATATGGTCTACAGACTCAAGAAGTCTATTCACACACTAAAGCAAACGTCTAGGCAATAAAATCAGAAATTTCATCAAGTTATATCTTCCTTTGGCTTCGTTGAGAATAAAAATGATTAATGCATCTATATGAAGGTCAGTGGGAGTAATTTTATATTTCTAATTTTATATGTTGACGATATCCTACTGGCCAGTAGTAGTATGGGTTTACTTATCAAGACAAAGAAATTTTTGTCCAAAAATTTTAAGATGAAGGACAAGGGAGAGAGTACATTTGTACTTGGTATTCAGATCTATCGTAACAAAAAGAGAGAACTACTTGGATTGTCTCAAAGAGCATACATTGATTGTGTGCTAAAACAATTCAATATGTCTACATGTTCGCCGGCGATGCACCTATGAGTAAGGGTGGCAATTTAAACAAGAAACAATGTCCAAGGAATGATTTTTAGAGGAGGTCGATGGCAAACAAACCTTATGCGTCTGTAGTAGGAAGTTTGATATATGTATAGGTATGCACTCTTCCTGATATAGCTTTTGCAGTGAGTGCGTTGGGATGGTTTCAGTCAAATGCTGGAACTACTTACTGGACAGCAGCAAAGAAAGTCATGTAATATCTGTAGAGCACCAAGGACTACATGCTCGCTTATGGCACTAGTGATACCCTTGAGTTAGTGGGATATACAGATTCTGACTATGGAGGTGGCACAGATGATTTAAAATCTGCCTCAGAGTATGTTTTTCTATTGGCAAGAGGTGTTGTCTCTTGGAGGAGTGAGAAGCAATCAATTGTGGCAACATCAACTATGCATGCAGAGTTTATAGTTTTATATGAAGTTATTAAGCAAGCCGTTTGGTTGAAGGGTTTCATTTCAGGTTTAAAGAACTGTGGATTCTATAGCCAGAACCCTGATGATATATTGCGATAGTGATCCAGCAGTGTCATTTGCAAGAAACAATAAGAAATCCAATGCTTCCAAGCACATAGAGATCAAATATTTGTCGCTAAAAGAGAAGATGATAGAAGGTCTGATCGTGGTAAGCACATCTCGACTGATCAAATGATTGTTGATCCTCTGACGAAGACTTTGCCAGTGGAAGTCGTCAAAGGACATGTTCCAAGCATGGGTGTTATTAATTCTTTTGATGTGCTTAATTAGTGGGAGACCTTTTTGATTACTCATTGACTTCTGTTTATATTTATTCAGACACAGTCATTTATGGTTTGAATGTTAATCATGTTCATGTTTACATTAGCATTTATTTTTCTATTGCTATTGTTATTGCTTATTTGACATGTCACAAATACTAGGTAGTATTTAGCCAAAGTATTAAAAGGCAGTATTTAGCCAAAGTTTTAAGGCGGTGTCTAACCAAAGTATGATATTGTATTTCCAAATTATTTAAATAACATGTAATATTACCCATAAAGGTTTTGGGGCATTTTTTGATTAAAAAGGTTATTAATCAAGTTTGGACTCGCATGAGAGTTTACTTTATGCATTATCTCAGGCGATTCATGTATTGAATAGACCTCTGTTGTGGCTGATAGCAGATTATACACCATATGTTGAGGTGTATTATCCGCTGTTGCTCACAGTGGTATGCTTGATGGATGGGTCAAAGTTTTATGGCCGTTTAGTGTGTTGGATTCCATGGCCACACTAACTGATGATAGTTTTGTAATTAATTTAGCCCACGTGGGAGTTTGTTAGATTTGTGGCTTTATTAGTTACCTAAACTAGTTGTTCAATGGGAGTCTGATTGACACAATAAAAACCCGTTCGGTTGGTTCGCCACTGGATTGAGATTGATAACCCTAATTCTATTTATGGGAAGAGAATTAAGGGTTATGGCAGTATTCTATAAATACTAAATCAGAGTCCCCACAGCCATAGTTCGTGAAATAATTCTCTCTACACCCATTAGCAAGAAAACTGGGATATCCTCTGGAGGCTGTAGAAGACTGCAATCGAGGGATTGCGATCAAAGCTTGAAGATTAAAGAGAGATCAAACTTGAAATAGGTATGTGATTACTTTTAAGTTTCTAATTGCCATTGTGTTCTATGAGATACGTAGGCCATTAAAATCGAACATAATTAAGAAGAATATAGGTATTGAACATGGGATTTAAAAGGAAAATATTTGCATGGCTAGGTGTCATCAAAACCCAACCCAAGGAAAGTTTGGGTCGGTGGGATTAACCAAGGGAAGAAATATGCATAGTACTAGTGGGTGTCGATTGAGAGAGAGAGAGAGAGAGAGAGAGAGAGATTGAGAGAGAGTTAAAGAATGAGAGAGAGAAAGAGAGAGTTTGAGAGAGTTAAAAGACAAAGAGAGAGAGAGAGAGAGAGAGAGTTAAAAACCAAGAGAGAGAGGTTGAGAGAGAGTGGGAAATTGGAGAGTATAAGGAAGAAAAAGAAAAAGAACTAAGAGGGGACTTGAGGAGAAGGCACGAAGGGAGAAAAGGAGAGAAGAGAGAATCGATCGGGAGAAAGGGATATGAGAGTTTCTCATTTTGAACCTATATCGATGATCCCTATGATTGGGGTTTAATGATAGTGGGAGGTCTTTGAGTTGATAATGAGGTTTATATATACGGGGTCGGTAGATATTACGTGAGAGATTGCACAGGATTTGCTTGGAGCTGCTGATTAGTATCTCTTGGAGGGACTGAAGCGGCTCTGAAAGTTTGTCATTGCACAAGATATATCTTTGGATAATGTTTCAAGCATGTATGAACTTTCTGAAGTCCTTCATGCTATTTCATTAAGGCATACTTGCATCTTGTTTAACTTGGAGCAGTTTGATAAATTGAGTGCTAAGCCTGGGTATTCTTTCGGATGAGCAATATGTAAATAAAGCAGATATCAGATGTTACATTTCTTGTTGAAGGTAGACGTTTCCATGCTCACAGAATTGCTCTTCTTGCCTCTTCAGACGCATTTTGTGCATAGAGAGAGAGAGAGAGAGAGAGTTTGTGGGGATTTTAGCAAAGCAACAAGATGAAAAAAAATATAATAGAAGAAAATAAAAGTGAGAGAGTTAGTGGGGGGATGGTTTATGTTTCAGCAAGGGAGAATATAGAGAAGAGGAAGATGAGGGAAGAAAAGGGACTAAGGCTCTCTTTGGTATCATTTTTGCTTTTGATTTTTGTTAATTTTTCAAAAAGTATTTTTGAAAACCATTTTTGATGAAAAATAAAAAGTTGTTTAGTAACTACAATAAAAAATAGATTGCAGAATGAGAAATAGATTTGGTATGTCTATGTCTAAAAATAATTTTTATAACTTTTATAGATCCATCTATAGCATACTAAGAAATTGGCCCAAACAACAAAGGGACCCACAGGATAAACCATCGCCTCTCAGGCCTCCCCGACTGATTCTACCATAGATCCACGCCTCCCATTAAATTACATCGATTGTTAAAATCTACCAAAAAATTATGTAAAAAATATATTAAAATACCATAATAGAGATTTTTAATAAAATCACATTGAATGAAAAATTAATACACAAGTCTCTCGATAATAACATTCTTTCAATAAAACCATACCAAATAGTTTTACGAAAAATAAAAAACATAAAAAATATAATAGACACATTCGTTCATCATCATTAATAATTTTGATAAGCTTCCTTAATTTGTTCTACAATTTTCTTTCGATATCTGTTACGGTTGGAAATCGCCCATCGATCCGCGCTTTGAATGACCTGCAATCATAGAGATGAAACAAAGGAGTTGGGCGCCTAAGCCCCGGGTACACTCCGATGCCTAAGTTAGATTCCCAAAGTAAACAGTCAAGAGATAGTAGAAAGCTATCTCCAGTTTAGAGAGTGGGACGTTGAGAGAGTTTGAGCGTGTGGGAGGGATGAATAATAATAGCTTGTAACTTAGGGTTTACCTTGAAGGATGGCCTCTACTTATAGATTGTGAAGAAGCATGGAGGTACCAGGACTCAAGGGAGTAGACTGCCAATAGGATTGCCACGTGTCGCTCTGTGGGACACTCATGTGGTAGACTCTGAGTAAGAGTCAGAGACCTTAGCCAAGGAAGCTAGGTCGGTCAGCTCTGGGACTGACACGTGTCAACGTGTGAGTAATGGCCGACCGAAATAGTCGGTGTCGTATCAAACTGAGAGAAGGACTCCCCAGAGGCAGCATAATCACAATGGGACCCTGGCTTCCGACTGAGAACCCCAGCCGAGTAGGACTATAACTCCGAGCGCTACTCGAGAGGCCGGGCGCACGAGAGGCCGTATGCATGATAGGCCGAATACACGATACCGAGTGCGAGATACTCCGAGGGCTCAAGCTCCGAAGGCGCAACTTGACACGTGTAAGAATTTAAATGGAGGGGATTTTTCCCTCCTAACAGATGCCCCTTGCGCTGTCGGATGCAACGAATTCGATAATGCAATAAGTTTAAACCGTTGAGAAAACCTGCGCCGTATGAGGCCGATTGCCAGATTGATGGCTGTATTGAATGACTCCGAGTGGGCCTTGCACCAACCGTCTACAGGATTGATTGAGGCACGGGGCTCGAGGTACAAAACTCAGGTTCCGCAAACATGTTCGACCCGATCTTTTGATTTGAAGCGGATCGATCCTTGATCCGACGGCCACCAGGAGGCAGTGTGCCTCGAGAAGGAGCGCCATTAACTGCCGCTCGTCTTCGAGTCGATCGAATGCATCGAATGGCTGAGACTGAAATGACACGGATCGACATATTGATCCGACGGCTACCAGGAGTCGGAGTGCCTCAAGAAGAAGCACCATCATTGCGCATCACGTCAGGTTGTCACGTCACGTCCGGTGCGGTAGACGACAACCAATGGTGCTGAAGCACGTGTCCGAAACACGAAGAGACGGTTCACGATCATAGGACCTATAAATACTCCATTATTACGTTCATTCAACCATTTTCTTCAGTTGCATCCGGAGTTCCATCAGAGCACTCGGAGTCTAGACGAACATCCCTGTTTTCGAGCTTTGCTTCTGCAGTCGGAGTTCAATTTCTTTCACCCAGTAAGTCTTCTTACATTTCCTTTCTTGTTCTTTCATGCTTAGTAGCTTTTCCTCCAATAGTATTACATCTTCTAGTAGAGTGAAGGTGAGTGAGAAAATGGCCCTTTCCCGAACTTCTTCTTCTGAGGAATCATCCTCCTCCAGGGAAGGATGGTCCGCTGCCTCCAAGGCTTCCAATACGGTTTCAGAGGAGGAACTTGAGAAGAGTTCTTCTGAGGCCGAAGAGTGTAGTCGCCCCGTGGGCCCCATGGCTCAACGGGCTTCTCGTCAGAGAGGCGGCCGACCGTCAATAACTGCATTCGGCACCGTCCTAGCATGGAAGGTGCCGAGTAAGATCAAAACCGAAGCGGCTTTGTTATCGGTCTGCCGGGCATACCAGCTCATAGAGCCAATGACAAATGTCCGCGTTCGGCTCCCAACCTCCGATGAGCGGGCCTGTACCGTAAACACGTCGGAGATTTGTGAGTATGAACACACCCTGAAGTCTGGGCTTCGGTTTCCCCTTCACCCATTAGTTGTAGAAATTCTTCAAGCCTACTGCATCGCCCCCTCCCAGCTTGCTCCCAACGGGTGGCGATGCATATTTGCCTTCATCCTGTTCGTCCGCCGACTGGGTGAGACTCCGACCTTGAATTTATTTCGGTCAGTCTTCCAATTGGCCAGTCTGACCGAGGCCCAGGCTATGACCAGGTGGTAATTTTTCAGCCAGAGGGGCGGAAAGAAGCTCCCGGCTATCACCCAAAAGCCTTCCTCCATCCATGGGTGGAAGAACAAATTTTTCTTCGTGGGCCCTCCCGCGGATGGCCCGGCCCTCCCTCTGTCGAATGTTTGGCTGGTGGTCGACGCCACGGGGTTCAACAAAGTCCCCTTTCCTGACGACGGAGGAGAGAAAGGCTCAACGCAAGATGATTGCCGGGAAGACTGTGCGCCTCTCCGACCTTGCGGATCCCGTGCAGTTGGCCGAGCACGGCCTCCTCGGTGAGTTTAATAATTTTAGGACCCAGACTATGTATTGTTGCTGTCTTGATGCTGTCGCTAACCATTTTCTCCTTGCAGTGAACTTCAAAGACGATAAAATCGTTGCCCGGATCCTGGCCAAGCGGATGGCCGAGGCCGCGAAGGGGGTTCAGCCGGCTGGCGGACAGATGGGCGCGCCTCCACGGAAGGAACCGAGGGCTACGGCCGAGGCAAAGGGCAAGGGGCCCATGCCCGAGGAGCCACCGAATAAGAAAATAAAGTCGGCCGCGGAGCTTCCGGCCGATATATATAAGACAAGGCCGGCCCCTAGGCTCGACCGTCAAGAGGAGACAACAGTGGGGGCTGCGACGAAGGAAGTTCAACCCCTTCAGGTGGTCGCCGCGAAGGAAACCAAGGCCGATCAGGACGCGGTGACGCCTGCGGCGAAGGGGGCTACCGAAAGCCCGAAGGTGGTGATCTGACCGGGGCCATTGGGGCCTCCACGGAGGAAGCTGGGCACACAGCCCGCTAGAGGGGTGAGAAGTAGGAGGTTCCGAAGATACCTTTCTCTCCTGCGCTCGGACTGAAGTCGACGGACTCGGTCTTCAAGAGCACAAGGGCGGCTAGAATCATAGTCACCGAGGGACGCCTCCCAGCAGACATAGCCTTCACCTCCGACTTGTCAAATGAGGACGTCTACAGACGATCCTTCACGGCGTGCAATCAGGTAATATTCGGAGTCTTCATCTCTTTCTTTTTTATTCATGGTCATTTTCTGAGTGGTCCCTTTTGTGCAGATGAGCAATCTTCTGGCTGAGGTCAGCGAGCGGGCTTCTCGGGCCTTCTTTGACCTGGAGGAGAAGAAGGTCTTGGAGATCTCCCTGCGCGAGGCTCTGAAGGCTACCGAGGAGAATCTAACCAACAAATCCTCGGAGTTTAAGGACCTCGTTGCAGAAAAGGTGGCCCTCCGGGCGTCGCTGGACAAAGCCGAGGCCGCCCTAGACGAAGAGCATGAAAGTGCATTCGTCCGAGGAAAAGCTTCGGTCATCCGAGGACAAGCGGAGGAAAACCAAAAAAGATCTGCAGGCTGAGCAGCTGGCGAAGCTGGCGCTGGAGGAGAAGCTTAAGAAGTCTGAGGAAGAAGCCAGGGCTGCCAAGGAAGCATTGAACAAGGCCGAGGAGGCTCACCGGGATGCCTTGGCTCGAGCTATCGCCGAGTACAAGTCTTCGGCTCAGTACGAAGAGGACGTCGACGAGGCCTCCTGCATGTACTTCGAGAGGGGGGTCAGATACTTGAGGGAACAACTAGCGGATAAGGGCGCCCTCAAGATAAACTGGTCGGAGATCCCGATTGTCGCCCAGATTGATGGGTTGGAGCCCCCGGTACCCGTGGAGACCCCGCTCGTCGCTGAGGACCTGGAGGAGCCGACGGCAGCTAAGGAAGCTGACCGTATGCTCGAGGATGACCTTCCTCCTTACGAAGTGCCGTAGACGCCGCTCGTGGAGCTCCCGGACCTTGCACCGCCATCCGAGGATCAAGCACTCCCGGCCGTTGAGGAGAACCGGCCTTGAAGAGGCAGCACTTGTATATTTTGTCTTCTTTGTTTTGTTGTTTTTTTTAACTGTATATTTGTACCACTGCCCTTCTAGGGCCTTTATCAATAAAATATCCATTCTTTTTCGCATTTTGTTACCTGTTCGGTGATTTTCCCGGAAGTGTTGTTTGTTCGGCCCTCGGTAGGCCGAGAACACTTAAGTAATTAAAGTAGCTGTGGCCATTAGCTTGTAGTAGAGTCCGAGAACGAACGATGTCGAATCCGGCCGCGGGTACTCCTTAGAAAAATGGCTAAGGCATTGAACCGCCTCTTACCCTGGAAGTATTTTTGGCTTGGCGCTTTGGCTGGCCGAGAGCACTTAGGTATATTCGAGCAACTCAATGTTTGGGATACGAGTTTGGTTTGCCCCAGCCAGGCTAATGATGCCCGATCGCATAGTTAGGTAGATGCTATTTGCTGTCGGAGTCTGCGTGTGGACCGTGATAGGCAGATCTGAGTATGGTCTGTATGCTACCATGGCCTGCTTGTGGACCGTGGTAGGCAGATACGCGTGTGGTCTTCATGCGCGATAGGAAGATACGGGTGTAACCTTCATGCTACCATGGCTTGCTTGTGGACCATAGTAGGAAGGTACGAGTATGGTCTTCAAGCTACCGAGGTCTGCTTGTGGACCGTGGTAGGAAGATACATGTATGACCTTCATGCTACCATGGCCTGCTTGTGGACCATGGTAGAAAGGGACAAGTATGGTCTTCAAGCTACCAAGTTCTGCTTGTGGACTGCGGTAGGAAGATACGGGTGTGACCTTCATGCTACCATGGCCTGCTTGTGGACCATGGTAGGGAGGTACGAGTATGGTCTTTAAGCTACCGAGGTCTGCTTGTGGACCGTGGTAGGAAGATACGACTGTGATCTTCATGCTACCATGGCCTGCTTGTGGACCATGGTAGGGAGGTACGAGTATGGTCTTCAAGCTACCGAGGTCTGCTTGTGGACCGCGGTAGGAAGATACGGGTGTGACCTTCATGCTACGATGGTCTGCTTGTGGACCATGGTAGGAAGGTACGCCGAGGGCGATGTTCATCCTGCTCTTGGGTGAGATCGACTGGGCCGGAAGGACCGGCTATGAAAGACTTGTTGTGAGTTGACTGAACTATATGTGTTATTTTGTATTAAAAGGAACTAAGCGGAGGCCCTCAGGGGGTCCAATATACAATTGAGACTTGCAAAAAAAAATTGACATTCTGAAATGAATAAAAAGTTGTGGATTATTGATAATATTTCCGAAGATTGGTGGCATGCCATGTCCTCGAAATTTCTTCACCGTCCATGGTGGTCAGCTTGTACGAGCCCGGTCGTCCTGTTCTGAGCACGCGATACGGTCCTTCCCAGTTCTTGGCCATCTTCCCTTGATTTGTGGGATCGGAGACTGCCGTTTTTCTAAGGACAAGATCTCTGACTTTAAATTGTTTTGATCGGACTGTCTTGTCGTAGTGACGGGCTGTCGCCTGCTGGTAACTTGCCATTCGGAATGCTGTCGATTCCCTTACATCTTCGAGGTTGTCGAGGTTCGTCCGTAGATCTTCAGAGTTGGTGTGCTCGTTGAAGTTCAACATCCGGAACGTTGGATAGAAGACTTCAACGGGGAGACTACCTCCGTGCCGAAGGCAAGCATGAAGGGTGTCTCTCCCGTGGGTGTTCGGTTGGTCGTCCTATACGACCAGACGATACTTGGTAACATATCCACCCATTTTTCTTTTTGGTCTTCTACCATCTTTTTCAGGCCGCACAATATTGTTTTATTGGTGGCCTCGGTCTGGTCGCTTGTCTGCGGATATCCGACTGACCCAACTCTATGGTCTATTCGAAATTCTTCGCAAAAGTTTGCGAAGGATGCGCTGGTGAACTGAGTGCCGTTGTCAGTCACAAGGACTCTCGGCACGCCGAACCTGTACACAACCGAGTGTCTGAAGAACTGTTTCACTTTGGAGGTGTCGATCTTGGCTACGGCTTCGACTTCAATCCATTTGGTGAAGTAATCAATGGACACGATGACATATTTCCGTTGATAAGTAGCTTGGGGGAAGGGCCCCATGATGTCCATACCCCATATGGCAAAGGGGAGGGGACTTGTGATCGGCTGTAGTGGAGCGGCCGGAGCATGTTGCACGGGTGCATAGAACTGGAACTTGTCGCACCTGCGGACAAGCTCGATGCAGTCGTCGTGCATTCTCGACCAATGGTAGCCTTGATGGAGGATCTTTTGGAAAAGCGATCGTCCACCCTGGTGTCGGCCGGAGATACCCTCATGTACTTCTTTCAAAACACGCTCGGCCTCGTCTGATCGCAGGCACCTTAGCAGCGGTAGGGTATAGGATCTCCTGTATAGTACATCATTGTGTATGGTGTATTGTCGGGACTTGGCTTGGATGCGGCGAGCATCTTTCCTGTCAGTCGGAAGGGCGCCCGTCCGGAGGTACTAGTATATGTCATCATACCAGCTGGATAAGACTCCGACGGGGGCGAAGACTTCAACAGAGTAGCTGGCGTGGTCCAAGAATTCCACGTACACGGAAGAGTCCATCGCGAGGATGTCTTCCAGGGATAGCCTCGATAGTTCATCTGCTTCGATGTTCTCCTCACGAACGACGTACAGTAGTTTGACGCTTTGGAAGGCCGTGAGGGCCGAGTTCACCTTCTCGAGGTACTTCTGCATCTCGGGCTGCCTAGCCTCGTAGTCACCTTGTACTTGGAGGATGACCAACTGTGAGTCGCCTTGTATCAACAGCCGACGAACGGCTAGGCTTTTGGCCAATCTGAGTCCGGCTAATAAAGCTTCATACTCGGCCTCGTTGTTGGTTGTTCTGAATCCAAACCTGATAGCGGACTGTATTTTAAATCCTTCTAGACTTTTCAGAATCACCCCTGCCCCTGCTTGGTCGTACATGGAGGAGCCGTCCACGTTCAGGGTCCACACGTCTACGGCCGGCTCTGGGGCCTGCACAACATGAGGTTCTACAAAGTCTTCGTCTGGTAAGGTGCTTTCGACGATAAAGTCTGCCAAGGCTTGTGCTTTGATGGCCGTTCTGGGGACGTACTTTATGTCGAACTCACTAAGCTCTACCGACCAGTTGATGAGTCGCCCAGATACATCGGGCTTCGACAGCACTTTCTTCAGCGGCGTGTTGGTCAGCACCGATATGGGATATGCCTGGAAGTACGGTCGGAGCTTCCGCACGGCCGTGACTAAGGCGAGCGCTAGTTTTTCAATCGGTCTGTACCTGGTCTCGGCGTCGAGCAGCACTTTGCTGACGTAGTAGATTGGTCGCTGGACTTTGTCTTCGTCCTTCAGCAGGACAACGCTGACTGCGCGGTCAGAGACTCCGAGGTATAGTTGCAATTCGTCCCCCAGGTTTGGCTTCACCAGCATGGGAGGTGATGATAAGTATGCCTTGAGGTCTTCGAAAGCTCTCTGGCATTCTCCAGTCCATTCAAACTTCCCGGCGCCCTTCAGTGTTTTAAAGAAGGGGAGGCAACGCTCGGCAGACTTAGACATGAAACGGCCGAGCGCGGCTATTCGGCCATTCAGCTCTTGCACTTGTTTCCCTCTGGTTGGCGCAGCCATGTCCATGATGGCCATGATCTTTGAAGGGTTTGCCTCAATGCCCCTCTGCGAGACCATGAATCCCAAGAATTTTCCTGATTCGACTCCAAAGGCATACTTTGTAGGATTGAGCTTCATGTTGTGTCTTCGAAGGACCTGGAATGTTTCACCGAGTCGGCCATGTGGTGGTCGGCCTGCTGACTCTTAACAAGGAAGTCATCGACATACACTTCCATGTTTCTGCCAATCTACCGCCTGAAGACTTTGTTGACTAGTCTCTGATAGGTGGCTCCTGCATTTTTGAAGCCAAAAGGCATGACCGTATAGCAGAAGAGCCCCTGATTGGTGACGAAGTAAGTACATTCCTCGCCGGATTTTTGAATCTTTATTTGATTGTAGCCAGAGTACGCGTCGAGGAAACTGAGTAACTCGTGTCTGGATGTAGCATCAATCAGCTGGTCAATGCGTGGCAGCGGATAGCTGTCCTTTGGACAGGCTTTGTTGAGGTCAATGAAGTCTATGCAAATCCACCACTTGCCGTTAGACTTTGGCACCATGACAACGTTGGCGAGCCAGTCCGGTTAGTTGACCTCCCGTATGAAGCCGGCTGTCAGTAGCTTCTGCACCTCCTCGTCTATGACAGACTGTCGGGTGGGTGCAAAAATTCTCTTCTTTTGCCGTACAGGCCGATGCTGAGGGTTGACAGCGAGGTGGTGTTCGATGACGTCTCTGGGAATCCCCGACATCTCAGAGGCCGACCATGCAAAAACATCAAGATTCTGCCTCAGAAATTCGATCAACTATTCCCTTTGTTCCTCGGAAAGCAAGGAGCCGACCTGGAATGTCTTCTCGGGCTGATCGTCCACAATCGGAATCTGTAGAAGTTCCTCCGCGGGTTCTCCTCTGTTGGGAGAAAGGTTTTTGGGAACATCCACCATGTTCACCTGTGCGGCCTTCAAGGCTCACTAACTGTTCTTCAGCTCGGTGGCGTACCACCTCTGCGAAGTGTCCTGGTCTGTTCGGCACTCTCCGACTCCATCCTCGGTCGGGAATTTCATCACCAGGTAGTAGGTGGACATGCACGCCATCAGCTTGTTGAGCGATGGACAGTCGAGGATGACGTTGTGTGCGGATGGCCAATCTACCACCATGAATTCGACCATTACCCGCCGCTGTTTGGGTTTCTGGCCGAGGATGACGGGCAATTGGATGCCCCCTTCACCGTGACCGGGTCTCCGGAGAAGCTGATGAGGTCGAAAGTGACGGGTTGAAGCTGGTCGTCCGTCAGCAGCATCCTCTGGTAAGCATGGTAAAATATGATGTCCACCGAGCTCCCGGTGTCTACCAAGCACTTCGCGACATCACAATGTCTGATCCCGGCCGTGAAGACAATGGCATCCTCATGGGGGATCACGACGTTGACAAGATCTTCGTCACTGAAAGTGATGACTTCTCCGGTTCGAGCTCTTTTTTATGGCCATTCCGTCTTGGCTACTAGACGCGAGTAGGCTTTGGCTGACCTGTTGGAGGTGTTCCCGGCTGCGGGTCCTCCTATGATTGTGAGGACTGATTTGCCCTCGGCTTGGGGGCCCTTGGTGATGGTATAGACCCCATTGTCACCAGGGATGCACAAGCCCATTGCTGTGCGCGGTCGGTCCTCGGGCTGCGGATACCGACGAACCTTCGCTCGGCCTTTCTTTTTTATGAAGCCGGGTGAGACTTCCTTCTTCTTCTTCCCCGGCCTTCTGTTTCCGACCAGGACGGGATGGACCCGGACTGAGTATGTTGTCGGCCTCCAAGTCTTTCTTTTACCGACACTCTTTCTTTTTGTGCTCTAGATGTGCTTTCTATCGTCCCAAACTGGATGGCGCCGACCCACTGTCTGGGGGGAGCCAGCCCACCATCAGGGTCTTTGTCGTCTCTCCGAGCGGCGTTTTGATTATCGCCCGCGTCCGCTCAGCAGTTGTTGGGCTAAGGGTTTCTCGGAGGGGGAGGTGGTAATCCACGGTCCCTCCGAGCGGCCGGTCCTCGGTCTGCATTCCGAACAAAGTTACCATAGTATCATCGTCTGATGAGGTCCTCAATTTCTCCTTTGAGGTACTTGCATTCTTCTGTTTCATGGCCATAGTCGTGATGGAAGCGACAGAAACGGGAGCGATCCTTATTCCTCCCGTCGCCGAGTGCTTTTGGCGGTGGTCGAAGGTTCCGATCGTTCTTGATCACTTTGAGGATCTCCGTCATCGAGGTGTTCAGCGGAGTGTAATATTCAAACGTCTTGTATGGGTGCCGGTAGGTCTGATCTTTACCGGACTTCTGCTTCTTTGGGTCTCCCAAGCTCGGCGCCGGGTCGGCCGTCTTGGACCTTTCTTATCTGCAGGCTTTGGATCAGCCTTCAGATTGTTCACTGTGTTATTTTTCTGGGCCCTTGTCGTCTCGTCCGCGGAGGCATACTTCTCGTATCTGGCGAGCAGGTCGTCCAAGTTCTTCGGTGGCTTTTTGGCAAGGGACCAACAAAGCTGACGGTCGGTGACGCCTGCCTACAGGCTGGACATATGTACGGCGGGCTCGACGCCCTTGATTTCAAGCACCTCGGTATTGAAACGCTTGATGAAGTCCCGTAGGGACTTGTCCTTCTGCTGTTTGACCGTTGACAGATGGTACGACGTCTTCTTGCGCACTCGGCTTGCTTGGAAATGCGTCAAGAATTTGTTCGATAACTGTTCGAATGAGGTAATACCCTTCGGAGGGAGATTGTTGAACCACCTGCGAGCGGCTCCCCTGAGCGTTGAAGGAAACGCCCTGCAGATGAGGCTGTCGCTCAGAGGGTAGAATAGCGTTGTAGAGACGAATGTGTCCAAATGCTGCTCGGGGTCGGTGCTCCCGTGGTATGAATCCAAGATCGACATCTTGAAGTTGTCAAGTGGGGGTACCCTCATGATCTCGTCCAAGAGCACCGTAATTGCTGTATAGGCCGTTCTTGGCGGGGTTACCCTGTTTTGCTCCACCTACTAAAGCCGAGTGGTTATCTCCAATAGACGCCGCTCGACCTTGGACTGGGGAGTGTCCGGAGGTTGAGTGCCAGTTACTGGTGATACTTCATTGACACTTTCTTGGCGGAGGGCGTCGAGGAGGGACCTCGGGCCTCTCACCGGGGGCGGCGTAGCTGGTGCCTGGTCTTGATGCGGCGGGGGATGCCGAGCGGCGGACCCGACTGCACTCCGTCCATGAGCTCCATCTCCTACCGGGAAATTATTTGGCAAGTCGTTTGCAGGGTCCGCCCTTGCCCTTGGCGGATGAGCCGCTGGTGGAGCCTCCGGTGGCGGATTCATTATCGGGTGGGGATTCTCCCCTCCTGCTGCCGAACTGCTCGCTTGCACTCCTCTCAAGACTCTCGCCAGCTGCTCGATTTGCTGTTTCAGCTCATCAAACTGCTGACGAGTGACGTATTGGGGAGGAGGTGGTGGTGGTGTTACCGTCAGCGTGTGGCTCGGAGCTGGCGCTGGTGCCGGCGGTGGTGCTGGTGCTGGTTCCGATATTGGTACGGGTTCTGGTACTGGTACGGGTTCCAGTACTGGTGCGGGTGTAGGCTCACGGTCTGCCCTCGTCGTGCTTTTGCTACTACCCACTTGTACTGATGACTCAGAACGGGCGTACGACACCTGTGCTCGGGTTCTTCTGTGAGCCATCGAAATCAGAGTTCTCACGTGCTAATCTTCAAACTCAGTCAAAAGACGCCCCACGGTGGGTGCCAAACTGTTACGGTTGGAAATCACCCGTCGATCCGCGCTCTGAATGACCTGCAATCACAGAGATGAGACAAAGGAGTTGGGCGCCTAAGCCCCGGGTACACTCCGATGCCTAAGTTAGATTCCCAAAGTAAACAGTCAAGAGATAGCAGAAAGCTATCTTCAGTTTAGAGAGTGGGACGTTGAGAGAGTTTGAGCGTGTGAGAGGGATGAATAATAATAGCTTGTAACTTAGGGTTTACCTTGAGGGATGGCCTCTACTTATAGATTGTGAAGAAGCATGGAGGTACCAGGACTCAGGGGAGTAGACTGCCAATAGGATTGCCACGTGTCGCTCTGTGAGACACTCATGTGGTAGACTCCGAGTAGGAGTCGGAGACCTTAGCCAAGGAAGCTAGGTCGATCAGCTCTGGGACTGACACGTGTCAACGTGTGAGTAATGACCGACCGAAATAGTCGATGACGTATCAGACTGAGAGAAGGACTCCCCGGAGGCAGCATAATCACAATGGGACTCTGGCTTCTGACTGAGAACCGTAGCCGAGTAGGACTATAACTCCGAGCGCTACCTGAGAGGCCGGGCGCAGGAGAGGTTATAGGCATGATAGGCCGAATACACGATACCGAGCGCGAGATACTCCAAGGGCTCAAGCTCCGAAGGCGCAACTTGACACGTGTAAGAATTTAAATGGAGGGGATTTTTCCCTTCTAACAATATCCTTCCCATTGTTGTTGTTCTGCAGTGCCTATCATAGTTTCAATGCTTACAACCTCATCATCATCAATGTCACTATCATTATCTTGACATTCGTCATCAAATTCTCCATTTTCTGTTTTCAAAAAGTCAATCTGATGATATTTGCTTTCTAATAAAGTTATGTAAAGTTACAGAAACGATCACAACCAAGACTTGGGTCTTGAATTTATATGGCGGCATCATCTTTAAAATAGGAAAACGTTTCTTCAAGACACGAGAAGATCTCTCAATAACGGTTCTTAATGGCGAATGTGTAAAATTAAACAACTCATCTGCTCCTTCAACTCGCCTATGCTTAAAATCTTGTTGATGATATCGAACATTCTTGAAAGGAGTCATATAATCAAGCATATGTGTGTATCCAGAGTCAACAAGGTAGTATTTACCTACAAAATTAAGATTAATAGTTACAATCTCGTTACAGTCAATCAGACCTAAAAAAAAATTAAGAGCAACTAAAAAATTAAAATATGAAACGATACTTGGTGGCAGATGGGGGAATTTTACACAAAGAGTGTTGATGGCTTCCCATAATATTCGATTGTCATGTGTTGTTCCCTCCCAACTAGCTTAAATGTAGGTGAAACACATATCAAATGAACTTACAGTCAATACATTTTGAGAAATTTCATTATTTTTATCAGATATATGTGGTACTTGTTTTGCAACCGGAATTGATGCACTTATGTGTGTTCCATCTATTGCTCTAATGCAATTGGCAAAGAATGGATAATACTTCTGACTGGATTTTATTTGAGGTGGTGTTTCCTCTAATGAGGGTGATTTTACTATCTCCCTAGCAAATGTCAGAAGCGCTTCCAATAAATTATGAAAGTAACGACTCACCGTTTCACCTGAGTGTTGAAACCATTCCTGGATGACATCATTTCTAACATTATGAGCCATCACTAATAATATTCCCATTACCAATTGTTCCTCCACTGTAGAGTTCTTTTCGTTTGCCATTAAACATCTCTCTTTTAATGCACACACCAACCTCATGAAATGCTCCCTAGACATGCGGAATAGTCGTCAAAATCTTCTTAGATGTGAATCGAGGCTTAGTAGTTCAAATACTAAGGCATGAATTGTGAGAGGGTGTGTGTGCATCGATTATTTTGTAAATTGAGAAGTAGTCTCATCGTCATCATTGTTGTTATCAATTCTCTTACTATGCTTCAAATGATGATGCATTCATAATAGAATTGGCAAGAATGAGCTCTCAGTGAACTTCAAAAAGATTTCATCGTCACTATCCATAGCAACTGATCATATAGAATAACGCATATTAATCACATAGAAATTCAAATTTCAAATATTCAAAATAAATAAAATACACCCACACCTAGACTTAACAGAAAGTACTACAAAATATTTTCAAACACACACAAAACAAATCTATATACTACTTAGGTTTTCAATTAAAATACAGAATAAATTATGTTTTTAATTAAAACACATAAAACAAATCTATATACTAATTTGTAATAGGAGTAGGAGTTCAATTTTTTCAAAGTTATAAATAGAGATGAACCAAGAAGAGGTATATAGTTCTGTCTCAATGCAATGGAAATGGATCGATTTGATCACTCATTGGACCAGAATAGAAAGCATAAATTCCAAGAAATCAAAAGATATGGAGTTCTCTCCAAGGATCTGTCCTTGAACAGAAAGCTTAATATCAGGTAACAAAGAGAAAACCCCCATTTTCTTTTTCTCTCCCAAGCTCTTGTAAAGAGAAGAAAGCTCACTATTTATACTGGTACATAAAGAGATTCTTGCAGAGGAAGGGGGAGAGAGAAACAAAAGTAAATTGGAAAGGTTATGGGGAGAAAGAGTATAAAAAAGGGGAAACGGTGCCTGCAACTCTTACTACTGTTACTGTTACTGTTACCAATGAAACAACATGAATGATGAGGTTGGGCCCCTTTAAAGAGGTCCTATTGTTTTAGGTTTGCTATGGTGTGGTAGACCAAACAAATTTCAAAATTTTCTTCTTTTTTTTTCTTTTATCCTTGAAACAAAATGCAGACTACCGTGATTTCATTCACAATCAACTGAATTTTATCTCTCTCTCTTTCGTCTTTGCTAAATGACAAAAATACAAGACCAGAGATGATGACTTTTCTCAATTTTTTTTCCTATAGAAGCATAAATTCCAAGAAATCAAAGGTTCAATTCTATAATCCAAACCACAGAGCATTTACACCAAAAAAAAAAAAAAAAAAAAAAAAACCAAAACCAAAACCACAAAGCATTTACCCAAAAAAAAAAAAAAAGAACACCATAGAGAAAGAAACCTACGGATAGCAAAGGTTCAATTCTTTAATCCAAATCCACCTACTTTCCAGCCCCAAATACATCTCACATTTCTAGGAATATCATAGTGGAGATGAGGAATCAATAACCAGAAAAATGCAAGTGGTTTAGAGCCCTAGACAAGAATCGATGTGGTTTAGAACCCTAGACAAGAATCAGTAACAAGAAAAATGTAAGAACCAAAAGATAACCAAGATAAAAAATCAATAATAATAGAACAATAATTTAGCAAAATGAATAAGTAAACAAAAAACCCTAAACCATTCCACATTCCAATCCATTCGACTAAAAATCCAAAACATGAAACAAAAAAACTCCACAATGTAGAGAGAGAGAAAGAGAAACTTACCTCTTGAGTGCAGCAGTAAAGAGGAGCTGCTTTGAGATCAGTGGACTTCAAAGATGCTTTGAGAGTTGAAGAAGATGGTAGATGCTCTGTGCAGAGAGTTTCTTTCCTTTCTTTTCTCGTAAGGATGAGAGCTCAACAAGTGTAATTATAGCCTGAGGATTTTATCCGTTATAAACAGTAGATAGTTTTACCCTTAGTTTTATATCCGTTGGAGATAATAAAATATAAAAAAAAGAAGAAACAAACACATTCTACTTAAAGTTGCGCAAAAACTACTTAAAGTTGCGCAAAAACAAGCTCACAAATCGTTTTTGGCAAAAATCAAAAAGTGGTTGAAACCGCTTTTTCAATTTGAGCTTGTTTTTATTTATTTTTTTCAAAAATAGTATCTCAAAATCATACCAAACATCAGCAAAAACAAAAACATATTAGAAAAACAAAAATAAAAACCATACCAAAGACAACCTAAGTGATAAGAGGAGTATTTTGTTTAATATATTTTAAAGAGGTTATCGGGTTAATAAGAAAAACACAAGAGAAGGTGGAAGACATGTTTTAGCAAGAGAGAGGGTTGGTATAAGGTGCCGATTTGGATTAAGAAGAGGAAAGAGAAATAGTGGGAGAGAGATAGTTACTCTAACAATGAATTCCATCCTTCGATTGTGATATCATGCGATCTTCATGAGCTTGATTTAAGCTTTATGTCAGTTCAGCACATCAGGTACTCTTCATCTCCTTCTTATTATATGTTTAATGCAATGAGATTGGTTAGATTTTAGATCTGTCATTCTAAATAATTCTCTCTCAAATCCAAGGGTTGAAGGCCATTTTCTGTTCATGCTCTTTGATTTTCTCATTTGACAGATTCGTCTAAATTTGTTGATGCTTACTTCTCGGATTTGCTTTTCTTTAGGTTGTGGCAATCTATTGTATGTTGTGTTTTTAAATCAATTTTGTTGAACTTAGGAAAATCAGGTCATGTTTGAGTTTATTTACAAATCTGTTTAGATTTTACTTTGGTCATGTGATCTCGTACATGTTCAACTGGTCATTCCCCCACCAAATCGGATCGAATCCCACTAAATTTGTCACACCTCAAATTTATGTTATGTAAAATTCCAAAGCTGACTGAACCGACACACATTTTATGTTGTTCCAACCCGAAATCTCAAAAGCGATGCATGCCCAACCTTAACCACACCATGACCAATGCCATAAATAATTAATCCAAGTAAATTAAGTAGCAGAAATAATAAATCAACTGAGCTTCTATTGATATTTAAAATAAATAAACAACCATTGTAGCAAAAGTTAAAGTAATTCTATTCCAATCATCCACAACCAATAATTAAAACCATTCATAATTCAACCCTATAACACTGGTCATAAGGTGGTACTGTAAAAGTAAATGAAACTAAACAACTAAACTAAAACTTCAGTTCTTCTCCAACAATTGACACGATGTCTCTTGCCATCCATCATGTTCGTCTTCCTCCAGAGCTTGAACATCCATGAGTGCCATAGTTGCGACAACTGGGTGTTCACGTAATCAGCTACAGTAGTACCTGCTACATCAACTAAAAAGTTTGCATACGTGAGGGTGAGCTCTCCCACTTGAGCTCGTGAGAAAACAGAGAGGCCTGATCATACTCACCAAAGCTGACCATAACCTAGATGCACCGGAGAGAACGGATTCTCACCTGCCTACGTCAATAGCCCTGGTACTCCCATGCATCATTCCATACGGATAGTGATACGATCAGTAGGGGATGATCGACGAAAGTTGAGAAATCGGAATGCGACCGGTAGTGCGACCGGTACCTCTCGGGGACTGGTCTGTGGGGACCGGTGGACCATACCGGTCGCAGGTTTCCCCACAGTGCTGCGACCGGTACTATGATCGATCAGCTCTGTGAGATGTGTTTTGCCATTGTTGGTTTTTCAACCAACGTAAACCTATTCTAACTAAACCCTAATATTGTATAGGACCTTGTGATAGCACGTTTGGACCTTGCGACGCAGAGCAAGCTATCAAACAAGCGTCAGGTAAGGGAATCGGACCTAAACCCTAATAATTAAATAACAATAAACTGTTGATAATAATTGTGATTCTGTGGATTGATGTTTGTGTATTCTCGCATGTCATCCTTTACTTTCAGTTATTATTATTGTTCATGCATACTTATTATGCTAGGTTGTGACTGTTAGGCATGTGATTATTTTCGTTGGTGTGTAGAATGGGAAGGGCCTGGGGTCTGGGATCATTCCTCACACTAGCACATTTTCGTATCGTTCTGTCTTAGCATGCTTGGTGCAGGTAGGGTATCAGGGTGAGGGAGTGACACTATGGTCTCCCGCCTGGCCACTAGACTCTAGCTCTATCTCTATGCCGTAGGGAGCTATGCTGGGACAGGGCCTACTATGATGACATGTAGGATTGGTTAGTTGCAAGCCCTCGCCAATAAGGGCTTACGTGTTGGTATGGGTAGAGTATCAGGGGAGGTGTTGGTGATGTTTGATCTGGACGCCTTAGCTCTATCTCTATTCCATGATAGGATGCATGTGGGATGGCAGTGGTGTTTGATCCATTGGGTGGCTTCACACACTCGTGTATAGAGGTGCGGTGGCCGCCAATCCTTTCTATAGCACATTGCAAACTTAAACCAGACCATGATGAGAATGTTACTCATGCATATGTTTGTTGCATTGTCTGATTGTCTTACTGAGCTATGTTGTGAGCTTTCCCTTGTATATATACATGTTTTTAGATTTTGATGCAGGTTACACAGTGGAGGATTACGTAGATGCTCCAGTGTATGGAGGCGTGGCTGCCCTGGACGTGCAAGCAGGAGAGGATGAGCATGACGCTTCATGCGAGTGCCCTTTCTGCGTGTACCTTTAGGATTTGATTTTAATTTATTTTATTTATTTTCGGTTGGAAATACAATGATGTAAAGATATTTATTTAAGTTTTGGCAATTTGAAATAACTTGATATTTTATTTAAATTTATCAATAGATTACTAAGTTCATTTTATTTAAGACTTCCACTGTACTTATTATTATTTTGATTGTGGCTATGTGCAATGGTTTGTATGAGTGGACACGGTCTTATTGAGATCCTGGTGTGAAGCGTTGGTTCAGTGACGGTTCACTCACACTTCTGGTTCAACCGGAATTAGGGTGTGACAACTTGGTATCAGAGCTCTTAGGCTCTGTCCAACAGACCATATTTGCACTTAACTAAGTCGATGAACTAAGATAGGAAAAAATTAAAAGCCTTAATATGAACACACCCTAAGCACTTGTTTGATGCCTAAGACTAAATATGACAGAGTTTAACATACTATACTAATTATGGAATTAATAAACAGACATGCTCTAGTGAAAAAAGAAACCATAACCATCTATTAAATATTTAAATTGTAGCAAAAGTTAACGGTGCTACAGGGTACAGTCCACAAGCCAGACAGTTACCCTGTTATATAAACTGTACTAAAAAAGAGAGGAAAATAAAAAGTCTATCATGGGGTTGGGGGCATAGGAGGAATAAGGTCGGCAATATCATAATCACACTCATAGGCGACCCTGAGCCAGTGCACCTGCTCCTGGGTGACTCTGAGGCTGCGAGCAAGGCGCCCCAAGTCATGGCTCATCTCACGCTGAGCATCCCTGATCTCCGTGAACATACCCATCATGGTGTCGGAAGGAGGCTGAGATGGTCCCGCTGCATGTGTGGGCTATTGTGCTAGCGCTGGAACATCCTCCATCTGATCATCGCCACCCTTATCATCACCCCCTGCCTCCGCTGCATGAACTGCATTGGCTGCTGCTGCTGCTGCCATGGCTGCTACCCTCCAGAGTGGGCAAAGACGAGCCTCTAAGTCCTCATCACTGATCGACAGATTGTCCATCTGCATCTGGAGAATGGCATCCCAGTCGATGTTCGAGGTCATAGTATCCTCAATGACAGTCTCACCCCTCATGTCCACTCGTAATCGTTGCAGAAAAGTGGTGATGAGTCGGCCATATGGAAGGATACAGGCCCGATCGGATAGTGTAAAATGACGCATTGTCCGGATAATGATGTAGGGAAGACAGACCTGCTCCCCAGTGCAGACGCAATAGGTCAAGTACTGAGTGAGCTGAGACAACTCACTGTAATGGCCGCTCTGAGGCACAATATTGTGCTGGATGATGCGACTGTATACCCGAGGCACAGGTCTCAAGCTAGCAGCCTTCATAGGCGCTCCAGGGTTAAGTAGCTGCTCCGAAATCTCCTGGCGCAGATCGTCTGTGAGAAAGCCCTTCATCTTAGGGGTACAGTAGATCAAGTCCCCATCATTGGGAATCCCTAGGAGATCGACGAGCTGGTGAGTGTTGAAAGAGATGGGGACACCCTTAACGAGACTGGTAAGGCGGAGTTCCCTGCACTGACTGAAGTCATTGACATCTCCCTCTATCTCCAGGTTCGCATAGAAGTGTTTAACAAGGTTGGGATGGATAGTCACCGTATAGGTGATAACGGGCAACCACCTGAGTCTATCAAAAGCTGCCTCAACGTCAAACTGCTGCAGCTGCTCCAGGTTCACCCATCGCCCCGACTCAATATTCTTCTCCTCGAACCAAGGAAAATGGGCTTGCACTACCTCAGAACAAAACCACCGCTCATCGAGCTGTGGAACAGGTGGATGCGGGAGGTGCATGCCAAGACCAAAGGAACGTTTACCCGCACCTCTGCGTTGAGACATTTTGAACTACAAACAAAGACAAACAAAGAGAAATGGGTTAGAATTTTAGAAATTTTGGCAGCATAACGACAGTAAATCAAGCAAAAGCCTCGAACTCACCCAAAACTTGGGGAGGAGGACTTACGTAACCCCCAAACCTTTCAGGAAAACCAAACATACATCAATCAAACAAGAAATTTGGGAAATTTCAGCAAAATCGATTTTTTTACCAAAACCTAGGTTAAATATCGGAAATTTTGATTTTTGTAAAATCTTTTCAACAGAACCTCAAATTGGTTGAGGGCTTTTGCTCATAGAGGTCCCTAAACCAATTCTAAGCCGAAGGAAAAGAGTTCCTACGGTTAGAATTTCCTAAACAAAGAAAAACCTAAATTTTAGGCTTGGAACCATAGAGAAATGATATGAAAATGATGAATGGAAGGAAAGAACTTACTTGGAGGTGATGTTCTAGGCCTTGATCGGAAGAAAATGGCTTCTAAGATCACCGGTCGGACTGTAGCAACTCAGCAAGCCAGAGAGGAATCGCCACCGGAGAGGAAGAAGAAAAGAAAAGTGAGAAAAATCTCAATTTTCACGATTTTAAAGCCATTCTGGGCATACCGATCGACGGTTTTGCCCATACCGGTCAACCGGTACCCCCCAGGGTATATCGACCGGTACCTCTCGGTCAGGAGAGAAATCCTGACCGGTCGACTATACCAGTTGCGCCATACCCTACAGGGTAACGATCGGTACATCGACCGGTACCTCTCGAGAATCCGAGAAATTTTGTTTGCCTGGACATACCGGTCACACTACCATACACAGTGTCGTGACCGGTATGTTGCGACCGGACAACTAATGGAAGCCCAGAAAATTTTGGGAAAAATTTTAAAATTTCCAATTTAAGTTTTTGTTACAATTTTCGCCTTGCACATGTTAAAGAATAACACTATTATGACTATTCGATTGTACCTTATGTGTTATGTCTTCTTCTCAGATCCAAGCAGGAAAACTAATCTGAGATGGTAGGAGAAAACGATCGTAGAGGCTCACGAAAGCGTCACCACTCCAGGGTCGCCCAAACGAGGATAATGTGGGAACAGAAAATGTTGATGAGCAAAATATGAACCCAAGCGGTGAAGAAAGGCTGAGTCCCAGAGCACCAACAAATTTGCCAGGACCTCCTCACACAAACTTGGAAACAATTGTGACGAATTTGGTTTTTCAGATGGAAGCTCAGCAGAAAACATTCCTGAACGAGATGTTGAAGATGTTCAGGCCACCGGGATATATTCCCACAGAAGGTACACCTGAGTCTAGGGGAAATAACAACACACTGCCAATGGATGGTAGTACTGGGCCGATGGGCCAAGGACAGAATCTACAACCACCACACCAATTTCCATCGTCATCTGTCTATCAAGGAATCTATTCGTACCCACCACCATGGTATGGAATGAATGCACAAGGGAAGAATGACCTAAGCCGAGCGGTGGATAGGTTCTTGAAGCTGAAACCCCCTACTTTCACAGGGAAACTGGGGAAACCACTGTGGCCTGCACAGTGGGTGTCGAAATAGAGAAGAACTTCCGTTTGATGACTTGTACGGAGGATGAGAAGGTTTTGTCTGCTTCGCACATGCTCAAGGAAGATGCAAATGCCTAATGGAATTCTACCCAGTCATATTTAGAGGTAGCACACTCAGATCGATTGGGCAATATTCAAAGGAGCTTTCTTCGATAAATACTTTCCAAAGAGCATAAGAGATCAAATGGAGAAAGAATTCCTCAACCTGCAGCAATCCCAGTCGACGATTGATGCTTACCAGCAGAGATATGAAGAGTTGTTCTTCTTCGCTCCGGCAAGCATGCAAGAAGAAGAAACCAAGACTCGTAGGTTCACCATGGGATTACGAGGAAGTATCCGAGAGCACGTCTTGGGTTTGGAAAAGAAGATATATAATGAGGCTGTACAGATTGCCAGGGTAATTGAATCCAGTCAAAGAGACAGCTTCTTTGCTCAAAACAGGGGACTAAAGAGGCCTGCTACTGAGACTTCAGGTGGAGGCAATACTAGACCGTTCATCCCATACAGGGCTCAGTCTGTTGTGGTGCCTGCAAGGAACACTACTGCACCACCACCATCACAGTTTGCTAGACATAACCCAAATGTTAAATGTTTCAACTGCCAACAATTAGATCATTATGCGAAGACCTGTACTCTACTTAAGAAGCAACTATCGCAGCAAGGAAAGGTATTCGTAGTCACCACTGAAGAGGTAGCCGCATCACCTGATGTGGTTACTGGTATGATTTCATCCCTTATTATTTGGCTTACTATTTTGTTGTGTGTGAGCATGTAGAACTAAGGGATAATTAAATTTCAGGGACTGTAAATATAGCTGGTATACCTGCCAGAGTACTCTTTGACTCTAGGGTCACACATTCCTTCGTTTCTATTTCTTTTGGGAAGTGAATGGAATTACCTGTCAAGTGTTTGAACCCAAGCTTGATAGTTCACTCTCCGTTGGGAGTCGAAGTGACATTGAATGAATACTATGGGTCGTGTATAGTTAGTATTGATGGCCGAAACCTAGAAGCAAATCTTGTTCTACTCGAGATGGCAAACTTTGACATCATCTTGGGAATGGATTGGCTAGGCCATCATTCGGCTAGCTTATTATGTGGTGAAAGGAAACTTGTGCTTAAAGATGAGAAAGGGAAAGAGTTTTGCTTCACTGGGACCAAGTTACCTAGGAAGCGAAAGCTGATCCTCTCCGCCCTAAAAGCTAAGAGATGCCTAGAGAAGGGAGGAGTGGGGTATTTAGTGTCTGTGGTTGACATAACTGCTGAGGTGCCAAAGATGGAAGATCTAGATGTGGTACGAGAGTTTCTAGATGTATTTTCAGAAGATCTCCTGGGTCTACCTCCAGACAGGGCTACAGAGTTCGTGATAGACCTTATGCCAGGGTCGGTACCGGTGTCTAAGGCACTGTACAGGATGGCCCCTACTGAATTAAAGGAGTTGAAGACCCAATTACAAGAACTGCTAGATAAGGGCTTCATACGACCAAGCATACCACCATGGGGAGCACCTGTATTGTTTGTTAAGATGAAGGACGGTAGTGTACGATTATGTATCGACTACCGAGAGCTGAACAAGTTAACCATCAAGAACCGATATCCTTTACCAAGGATCGATGATCTATTCGATCAGTAGTAGGGTGCAAAGGTTTTCTCAAAGATTGAAGATCAGGGTATCACCAATTGAAGATCAAGGCCACAGATATTCCGAAGACTGCTTTTAGGACAAGGTATTGACATTATGAGTTCCTTGTAATGTCAATCGGGTTGACTAACGCTCCAGCGTCGTTCATGGAACTGATGAACCGAGTGTTTCATGACATGTTGGACACTTCGGTCATCGTATTCATTGATGACATATTGGTCTACTGACAAGATAGGGAGACTCATGCAACACATTTGAGAGCAGCCCTACAACGGCTGAGAAGAGAGAAGCTCTACGCCAAGTTCAAGAAGTGTGAATTTTGGCTGAAGGAAGTGGCCTTCTTGGGTCATATAGTATCTGCAGATGGTATCAAGGTAGATCCAAGTAAGATCGCAGCTATAGTAGGATGGGATGCAGCGAAATCAGTTGCGAAGATTCGTAGTTTCCTTGGATTGGCTGGTTACTATAGAAGATTTGTGGAAAACTACTCAAGGATCGTCGTTCCACTTACCAGACTAACCAATAAAGGGGAAAAGTTCATATGGACGGATGAGTGTGAGAAGTGCTATCAGAATTTGAAGTCAAGACTAGTCTCTGCACCTATCTTGACCATCCCAGCACCAGCTTGCCGTTTACCTTATATATGGACGCCTCAGGGTTGGCTCTTGGATGTGTGTTGATGCAAGGAGAACAGGTGATTGCCTACGCATCAAGACAGTTAAAAGAGCATGAGAAGAATTATCCTACACATGATTTGGAGTTAGCAGCGGTTATACATGCAATCAAGACTTGGAGACACTACCTTTATGGTGAAAAGTTTCAGATTAAGTCGGACCACAAGAGTATAACTTACCTTTTCACTCAGAAGGACCTGAATATGAGACAAAGGAGATGGCTGGAACTATTAAAAGATTATGATTATGACATGCAGTATCATCCGGGTAAGGCAAATGTTGTGGCTGATGCCTTAAGCCGAAAATGGGCATTAAAACCTGAGGCAGGACCTAGTACAAATCCTGCATTGTGTGCTGCAGCTTCAAGCTCAATAGCAAATGATGAAGACTATATATATGCAGGAGATCCATTGGAACAGGGCTTAATTCATAAGTTCACGTTGATGTTCGCAGCTTTGAAAATCTCATCGGATCTAATAGATGAGGTCAAAGTAGCAGTCCTACAGGATCCACACCTCAATACTGTGCAAGAAGATTTAGAGAAGGGTAAAAGCAATCCTGACTTTACCTTGGATTCAGACAAGGTACTCAGGTATCGTGGACGGTTATGTATACCTGAGAGTGAGAACTCAAATATCAGAGATCGAGTTATGACAGAAGCTCATTATACCCCATATTCGGTACATCCAGGAAGCACCAAGATGTACCATGATTTAAGAAGATTATATTGGTGGAGGGGTATGAAAGCGGATGTTGCTCAGTTCGTATTTCAATGTCTGAATTGCCAGCAAGTTAAAGCTGAAAGGCAGAGACCCACAGGTTTGCTACAACCACTACCGGAGCCAGCATGGAAGTGGGATTATATCACAATGGATTTCGTCACTGGCCTACCCTTGACACCAAGGTCAGTGGATGCAGTATGGGTTATAGTCGATCGACTTACTAGGACAGCTCGATTCATCGCTATCAGACCTCAGTATACCATAGAGAAGCTTGCCAAGTTATATGTGGATAATATAGTCAGACTTCATGGCGTCCCAAAAAGTATAGTGTCTGACAGAGATCTCCATTTTATATCAAAGTTCTGGGAAGGATTACAGAAAGCTATGGGAACTAAGTTGAAGTTTAGTATAGTTTTTCATCCTCAAACAGACGGGCAGTCAGAAAAAACTATTCAAATCTTAGAAGATATGCTCAGAGCGTGTGCACTAGATTTCAAAGGAGCTTGGGACGAGAAGCTATCACTCATCGAGTTTGCTTATAACAACAGTTACCAGGCTACGATCCAAATGGCTCCATATGAAGCACTCTATGGGAAGAAATAGCGTACACCTCTGTTATGGAATGAGGTGGGAGAGAGAAGGATTATAGGACCGGAGTTCATCGAAGAAACTTATCGAGTGATTGATCAAATTAAGGAAAGAGTGAAGTCAGCTCAAGTTCGACAAAAGCACTATGCAGATAACTGACGACGAGATCTGGAGTTTGCAGTGGGTGATAAAGTATTCTTGAAGATATCACCTGTGCGAGGTCCGAAACGGTTTGGTAAGAAGGGAAAGCTATGCCCCAGGTATATGGGACCATACGAGATTTTGACCAGACGTGGCAATGTGGCATATCAACTGGCTCTACCACCATCCATGTCAAGCGTTCATGATGTGTTCCATGTTTCGTTATTGAAGAAGTACGTCAGGATCCATCACACATCTTGACAGTAGACTCACCAGACTTGACAGAGGACTTGACGTTTGAAGTTGTACCTGTGATGCTCACAAGCTGAAAAATACAACATCTCCGAAGCAAGGATATCTACTATGTGAAAGTGCATTGGAAAAGCCAAGATGTGGAAGAAATTACTTGGGAGGAAGAGAACACAATGAGAAAGGAATACCTTAACCTTTTTGATGACCAAGGTACATTCAAATTTCGAGGCCGAAATTTATTTTAAGGGTGGGGGAGTTGTGAAACCTACATGCAAATTTCGGGGACGAAATTTCTTTTAAGGGTGGGGGAGTTGTAAGACCCGCACTCCATAAACCCGATCTAAACCTTGAATTCATGTCGTAACAGGTCTTCCAATCATCATCGGGCCAGACGGGATGAGCGGATGACAAACAGGTACGAAACAGACCGAATTAAGTATGAATTAATTCATACTGGTCGATGGTACCGGTCTTGGTACCGGTCGACCGGTATAGTCTGCGCAGCAGACCACTAAGATCCAGAAACAGATCTCTGCGGGTCCCACTTTTCAAATTTCAAACTGAAGGACTTTCCTAATGCTAGGAGGCTTCCTAAACCTAAACCTAGCCTATATAAACCCCCCCTAAATCTCCTAAAATCTCTTCCATGATCCTCACAAACCCTAGTAAGGAGAAAGAGGCTGAAGAAGGAGAAGAAGCTAGGAAGGAGAGGGAAGAGCCGCCATTGCCGCTCGACGAAGAACACCTTACCGCAAGTCGACGGTAAGTGCTTAAACCTTCTTTAAACCTTCTTTTACATTACGACTCTAGGATGGTTAGTTTGCTTAGATCAATACCATGCAAAGCAGGTATTGATCTAAACCCTATTTTGCCGTCAAACCCTAATCTAGTCGGTAAACCCTATATTCAAGTTCTAAGTTGAGACCATCGAAACTAGGACTTGAATGGGAGTTGAAAACAACTCTAACTCAGTACTCAGACCTAGAATGTGTAGGAGAAACCCTACGATCAATAGGGGATGATCGACGGAAGTCGAGAAACCGGATGTATGGTCTTTCGGAGACATACCGGTACTGCGACCGGTACCTCTCGGAGACTGGTCTGTGGGGACCGATGGACCATACCGGTTGCAGGTTTCCCTACAGTGCTGCGACCGATACTGTGACCGGTCAGATCTGTGAGATGTGTGTTTGCCATTGTTGGTTTCCCGACCAACGTAAACCTATTCTAACTAAACACTAATATTGTATAGGACCTTATGATAGCACGTTTGGACCTTGCAACGTAGAGCAAGCTATCAAAATAAGCGTCAGGTAAGTGAATCGGACCTAAACCCTAATAATTAAATAACAATAAACCATTGATAATAATTGTGATTCCGTGGATTGATGTTTGTGCATTCTCGCATGTCATCCTTTACTTTCAGTTATTATTATTGTTCATGCATACTTGCTATGCTAGGTTGTGACTGTTAGGCATGTATTATGTGGGAAAAATCCCATCCATTTAAAATCTTACGCGTGTCAAGCCCATCTCCGGAGCCGAACGCTATTTCTATGTTGCGCTCGGCTTATGCCGCTCGGAGGTCACCTTCCGCTCATGGCGGTGAAGCGGTCGGAGTTGCATACCTATCCGGTCACGTTTCCCGATCGGAAGTTAGTGTCCTAATGCGACTATGTCACGGCGGAGGAGTCCTTCTCATTGTATGATACGACACCGACTATCATGGCCCTATGACCACCTGTCACAACACGTGTCATTCCTGTGGTTGACCGACGTAGCTTCCTTCGCTACGGTCTCCTACTCCTGCTAGGAGTCTATGACTTGGGTCTTCCTTAGAGCGACACCTGGCACGTGGATAGCAGAAAAAGTACAACAGGGGCGAACCGCGTGCCAACGCCGGCGCCAGGGCCCACTCTAGTCCCGATGCCCGTCCCAACACCAACGGCGATGGCACAGCAATAGCCTCCTCAATATGTTACCCGTCAGCATTTCGACGAGTTGAAGCAGCATATCGAACAGCTGGCCAGAGTCTTAGGAGGTGCTCGAGCGAGTAATTCAGCCGTCGGAGCAAGGGAAAACACTCAGCAGGCCCCGGTACCGACTGCGCCCCAAGGAGCACCCCAGCAGCCCGCGCAGACAATATCCACGAGAGCCACACCGAGTAATCCCCCCATGGGATATCACCAACCCGCATAGAGCATGGCTGGGTCAGCCGCTCGGCATCAACCAACTGATTAACACCAGTCGCCGCTTCCTCCGGCGAGAGGCGCGAGTTCCTTCCTCGACGCCCTTCGTCTGGAAAGGGTTAACGTGGAAACACCAGCAACGGTCGTGGCACCGTCTCCGGACACTCCACAGTCCGAGGTCGAGCGACGTTTGTTGGAATTGACCACTCGGCTCCAACAGGTGGAGCAGAGTCGCGTCGCTCCGCCGAGGACGGCCTATACTGCCATTACCACACTCTCTATCGAGATTATGAGGGCCCCTCTCCTGACAACTTCAAGATGCCTGTCCTGAACTCCTATAATGAAGCACTGATCCCGAGCAGCATCTGGACGCGTTTGTCTCCACGACGCTTTTTTACCCCCTCAGCGACAGCCTTATCTGTAGAGCGTTTCCTTCAACGCTCAAGGGCGCCGCTCGTACTTGGTTCAACAACCTCCCCCCGAGGAGCATTACATCGTTCGAACAGCTGTCGAACAAATTCTTGACACACTTCTAAGCCAACCGAGTACGCAAGAAGACATCATACCATCTATCGACTATCAAGCAACAGAAGGATGAGTCCCTGCGGGACTTCATCAAGCGCTTCAATACCGAAGTACTAGAGATCAAGGACGTCGAGCCCGCAGTGCACATGTCTATCCTGCAGGCCGGAGTAACTGACAGAGAGCTTTGTTGGTCCCTTGCCAAAAAGCACCCGAAGAACTTGGATGACCTGCTTGCCAGGTGTGAGAAGTACGCCTCCGCAGACGAGACGACGAAGGCCTAGAAAAAATAACGTAGTGAACAACTTGAAAGCCGAGCAAAAGCCTGCAGACAAGAAGAGGTCTGAGTCGGCCGACCAAACGCCGAACTCGACCGACCCTAAAAAGCAAAAGTCTGCAAAGAACAAGCATACCGGCACCCGTACAAGACCTTCGAGTACTATACTTTACTCAATGCCTCGATAGCGGAGATCCTAGAGGTTATCAAGAATGATCAGAACCTCTGACCACCACCGAAACCATTGAGCGACGGAAGCAATAAAGATATATTCAAGTTTTCTCACTTCCATCGCGACTATGGCCACGAGACGGAGGAGTGCAAATACCTCAAAGGAGAAATCGAGGATATCATCCGACGTGAATGCTACGGCAACTTTGTCAGAGATGCTGGCAGAGGACCAACTCCCGCTCTGCGAGAGCGTGGGTTACCACCCCCGCCCCCGCGAGAGCGCAGGTTACCACCCCCGCCACCAAACAACTGCCAAGTCGATGCTGGTGAAAACCAAGGCGCCACCAGGAGAGATGACAGAGACCCGGATGGAGGTCACGCCGCCCCCAGACAGTGGGTCGGCGCCATCCAGTTCGGGTCAATCGGAAGCCCGTCTGGGGCAAACCAGGATAGAATACCGGTAAAGGAAAGGCTCGGTGGTCGGCAGCATACCACGTTCGGGTCCATCCCGCCCTAGTCAAAACCGGAAAGCAGAGGCAGAAGAAGGAAGAAGTCCCACCCAGCGTCGAAAAGAAGAAAAGCCGAGCGGAGGTTCGTGGGCAGCCCCCAACCCAAGGACCGACCGCACACTTCATTGGCCCTGCGCATCCCTGGTGACAAGGGCGTATATGCCATCACCAGAGGACCCGAAGCCAAAGGAAATACAGTCCTCACAATAGTTGGAGGACCTGTGGTCGGAAACATTTCCAACCGGTCGGCCAAGGCTTACTCACGTCTGGTAGCAAAGACAGAGTGGCCATCCAAAAAAGCTCGAACAGGAGAAATAATCACTTTTAGTGACCAAGACCTCGTCAATGTCGCGGTCCCTCACGAAGATGCCATCGTCTTTACAGTCGGGATCGGACACTGCGATGTCGCCAAGTGCTTTGTAGACACAGGAAGCTCGGTAGACATCATATTCTACCATGCATACCAAAGAATGCAGCTGGAGGACGACCAGCTCCAGCCAGTCACATTCAACCTGATCAGCTTTTCCGGAGACCCGGTCACTGTAAAAGGAGGCATCCAGTTGCCTGTAATCCTCGGCCACAAACCCAGGTAAAAGAGGGTGATGGTCAAATTTATGGTGGTTAATCGGTCATCCGCCCACAATGTTATCCTCGGCCGTCCCTCGCTAAAAAAGCTCAAAGCGTGTATGTCCACGTACTATCTGGTGATGAAATTCCCAACAGAGGACGGAGTCGGAGAATGCCGAACGGATCAAGGGACATCAAGAAGATGGTATGCCACTGAGCTGAAGAATAGTCAGCGAACTCTGAAAACAGCACAGGTGAACGCCATAAAGGCTCGAGACATCGACCCTCTGAGCAGGGGAGAACCCGCCGAAGAGCTGTTGCAAGTACCTGTGACAGAAGATCAGCCAGAAAAGACATTCCAGGTTGGCTCCCTACTGCCTGAGAATAAAATGGAAGAGATGACAGAGTTTTTGAGGCAAAACCTAGAGAAGTGTTGGGAATTCCCAGAGAAGTGATCGAACATCACCTCGCGGTCGACCCCCAACACAGACCGGTCAGACAGAGGAAGAGGTGCTTCGCACCCGCCCGACAGTCAGTAATAGATGAGGAGGTCCAGAAATTACTAATGGCCGGCTTCATCAGAGAGGTGAATTACCCAAACTGGCTCGCCAACGTGGTCATGGTGCCCAAGGCAAACGAGAAGTGGCGAATTTGCATAGATTTCATAGATCTCAATAAGGCCTGCCCAAAGGACAGCTACCCACTGCCGTGCATCGACCAACTGATAGATGCTACAGCTGGGCACGAGCTATTCAGCTTCCTCGACGCATACTCCGAGTACAACCAAATCAAAATGAGAAGAACGGACGAGGAGTGCACCTCCTTTGTCACCAACCAGGGGCTCTTCTGCTATACGGTCATGCATTTCTGCCTAAAGAACGCAGGAGCCACCTACCAGAGGTTGGTGAATAAAATATTCAAGGGTCAAATCAGCCAGAACATGGAAGTGTATGTCGACGACTTCCTTGTGAAAAGCCAGCGAGCCGATCATCATCTGACCAACCTCAAAGAAACGTTCCAAGTTCTCCGAATACATAGCATGAAGTTGAATCCAACAAAGTGTGCTTTCGGAGTTGCGTCTGGCAAGTTCTTAGGTTTTATGGTTCGTAGCGAGGAATTGAAGCCAACCCCTCAAAGATCATGGCCATACTGAACATGGCCGCGCCGACGAGAACCAAGCAAGTGTAGGAACTGAACGGCCGAATAGCCGCCCTCGGCCGATTCATGTCTAAATCGGTCGAACGCTGCCTCCCATTCTTCAAAACACTGAAAGGAGCGGAAAGTTCGAATGGACCGAGGAATGCCAGAAGGATTTTGAGGACCTCAAGGCCTACTTATCCTCACCACCTCTGCTGGTAAAACCCAACCCCGGAGACGAGCTACAACTTTATCTAGGAGTCTCTGACCGGGCGGTAAGTGTTGTGTTGTTCAAAGAAGAAGACAGAGTCCAACGGCCTATATACTATGTCAGCAAAGAGCTGTTGGACGCCGAGACCAGGTACAAGCCGATCGAGAAGCTGGCGGTTTCCTTGGTTACAATCGCGCCGAAGCTCGGACTGTACTTCCAAGCATACCCCATTGTTGTGCTCACCAACACACCATTGAAGAAGGTGTTGTTGAAACCCGATGTGTCTGGTCAGCTCATAAATTGGTCGGTGGAGCTAGGCGAGTTCGACATAAAATACGTCCCCAGGACCGCCATCAAAGCACAAGCACTGGCGGACTTTATTGTCAAGAGTACACTACCAGAAGAAGAGTTGGCTGAACCTCAAACCATAAAGGTTCCAGAGCCAGCCGAGGTCGCGTGGACACTGCAAGTGGACGAATCATCCATGAATGGCCGAGCAGGGGCGGACGTAATTTTAACAAGTCCGGAAGGATTCAAGATCTGGTTAGCCATAAGGTTCGGATTCCACGCAACGAACAATGAAGCCGAGTACGAGGCCTTGCTGGCCGGACTCAAACTCGCAAAGGGCCTAGCCGTCCATCGGCTACTGGTCCAAGGCGACTCACAACTGGTCATCCGTCAGGTATAGGGAGACTACGAGGCCAGACAACCCGAGATGCAAAAGTACCTCGACAGGGTGAAATCGGCCATCACGGCCTTCCGAAGTGTTGAACTACTATACGTCGGTCGCGAAGAAAACACCGAGGCTGACGAGCTGTCTAGGTTGTCCCTGGAAGACATCAACGCGATGGACTCTACCGTATACGTGGAATTCTTGGAACACGCCAACAACTCCGCAGAAGAGGTTGCTCCGGTCAGAGTTGTATCCAGCTGGTATGACGACATATACCAATACCTCCAGACCGGCGCACTTCCAGAAGACAAAAAAGATGCTTGGCGTATCCAAGCCAAGTCTAGGCAGTACACCATTCACAACGATGTGTTGTACATGAGATCCTACACCATGCCATTACTTTGGTGCCTCAGATTAGACGAAGCCGAGCAGGTGATGAAAGAAGTCCACGAAGGTATCTGCGATCGGCACCAGGGAGGCCGGTCGCTGTTTCAGAAGATCCTCCACAAGGCTATCATTGGCCAAAGATGCATGACGACTGCATTGAGCTAGTGCGTAAGTGCAACAAGTGCCAGTTCTACGCACCAGTGCCACAGCTGTCCCTTTGCAGCCGATCACAAGTCCTCTCCCCTTTGCCATCTGGGGCATGGACATCATGGGGCCCTTCCCCAAGGCAACATATTAGCGGCAGTATGTCATCGTAGCCATTGACTAATTCACAAAATAGATCGAAGTCGAGGCCGTGGCAAAAATTGACGCAACCAAAGTAGAACAGTTCTTCAGACATTCAGTTGTCTACAGTTTCAGAGTGCCCAGAGTACTGGTGACGGACAACGGCACTCAGTTCGCGAGTGCATCGTTTGTAAATTTCTGTGCGGAGTTTCGGATCGACCAAAGATTTGGTTCGGTCGGCCACCCACAATCAAGTGGACAGACCGAAGCCACAAACAAAATAATATTGTATGGTCTGAAGAAGATGGTAGCAAACCAAAAAGAAAAATGGGTGGACATGTTACCGAGCATTGTCTGGTCGTATAAGACGACCAGCCGAACACCAACCGGCGAAACGCCCTTCATTCTCGCCTTCGACACGGAGGCCGTTGTCCCCGTTGAGGTATTCCACCCCACCTTTAGGATGCTAAACTTCAATGAAGATACCAACTCTGAAGATCTTCGGACGAATCTGGACAACCTAGAAGATGTGCGAGAATCAGTAGCATTCCGAATGAATGCATACCAACAGACGACCGCACGGCATTATGATAAGACAGTACGACCAAAGCAGTTCAGGGTCGGAGATCTTGTCCTTAGGAAAACAGCGGTCTCCGACCCCACGCATCAAGGAAAGATGGCCCAGAACTGGGAAGGGCCCTACCGTGTCCTCAGAACTGGACGGCTCGGATCGTACAAGCTGACCACCCTGGGCGGTAAAGAAATTTCGAGGACTTGGCATGCCACCAACCTCTTAAATATTATCAATGAATGACAGCGTTTGTTATTTTCAATTTTTTTTTCTAGTCGGCCACTAAATCTCGGCCGGAGTATTAGTTTTTTTAATTTTTAGTAATCTCAGTTGTATACGGACCCCCTGAGGGCATCCTCTTAGTTTCTTTTAATACAAAGTAACAAATATAATTCAGTCAACAACTCACAACAACTATCTTTCATAGCCGTTCCTTCTGGCTCAACCGATCTCAAGTAGGCACGAGTCGGGCATCACCCTTTGGCGGGTCTCCCTACCCCTACCCACAAGCCGGTAAGAGTAGCACGCAGAACATACCCGAATCTGCCTACCCAGTTCCACAAGCAGACCTTGGTAGCATGCAGACCATACCCGAATCTGCCTACCACGATCTACAAGCATACCTCGGTAGCATGCAGACTATACTCGAACCTGCCTACCACGGTCCATAAACAGACCTCGGTAGCATGCAGACCATACTCGAATCTGCCTACCACGGTCCACAAGCAGACCTCGGTAGCATGCAGACCATACTTGGATTTGCCTACCCCAGTCCACAAGCAGACCTCGGTAGCATGCAGACCTTACTCAAATCTGCCTACCTCGGTCCACAAGCAGACATCGGTAGCAAGCAGATCATACTCGAATCTGCTTACCCCGGTTCACAAGCAGACCTCGGTAGCATGCAGACCATACTCGAATCTGCCTACCACGGTCCACAAGCAGACCTCGGTAGCATGCAAACCCTACTTGACTCTGCCTACATCGGTCCACAAGCAGACCTCAGTAGATTCAACACTTGACAATTTTTCAAAACTAAGCACACAGCTGCTCGGAGGGACGTCCGACCATTCTAATGACTTAGTCATTTTAAGAAAGAATTTAGTGTTCTCACCCTGCTCAGCCGTCAAGCCGACAAAACTTCCGTGGTGGATACATTACCGAACACTCAACTCCGAAGACGAACAACAAAAAGAAGCAGAATACATAAGGAATGACAAAAATGGATTTTCATTTATAAAGGCCCACAAGGGGCAATAATACAATACCCACAAAGGGACAGTTACAAACAAGGATTAAAATTTACAAGTATCCAGTAAGGCTTCTCAGATGGAATTGGAAAAGTTTATCCTCCTTTGCCAGACTAATGGCTCAGGAGTGAGAAACCAAGCCATACTCCTTCAGCTTTCCAGAGGATGGAAGGAGTCTCAAGATTGGTCTTCCTCGGTGGCCGGGTCCGTAGGTGCTTCACAGGGCAGTGGCACATCTAGAAGCTTCACGATCGGCGTCTGTGGCACTTCATAGGGAGGTAGATCTTTCTCCAACATATTGTCAGCCTCCGTAGGCGCCGTTGGTTCCACCACATTGTCTTCAGCAAGGATCGGAATGGCCAACCAGTTGACGACAACGCCCATGCTGAGGAGCTGCTCCTTCACGTACGCAGCCCCCTTCTGGAAAAACCCGCTGGTGGCCTCCTCCACGTCCTCCTCATACTGGGTGGATAACCGGTACTCCGCCACCGCCCGATCGGAGGATTCCTTGCGAAGTTCCTCAGCCTTAGCCAGTGCCTCCTTGGCAATCCTGGCATCGTCCTCAACCTTCCGCTTGGCGTCCTCTACTGCCCGCAGCTTCTCCTCGGCCTGGTGAACCCATTTGTGCTCCTCCGAAAGAGCATCATCGGCCTTGTCCAAAGGCGTCCGAAGGTTCATCTTCTCCAAAACGAGGCCTTCAGCCTCGGCAGATTTGTCCTTCAACTTGCCTTCGGTCGCCTCCAGGGCCGCCCGCAAGGAGGTCTCCAGCTCCTCCTTCTCCTCGACCTCCATCATCGAGGTCACAGCCCGTTGACAGTCCTCGGCCAAGAGGTTGCTGTCCTGCGGATCACAAAATTGAAAAGTTAAGTTAGCAAACAAACTGAAACAAAGAAAAGGAAGTTATGAGATCGTATTATTTTACCTGAGTGCTCGTGAGGAACATCCTCTTGAACAGGTCGTCATTCTCCATTGAAGAAGTAAGGGTCACGTCCTCCGGGAGACGACCCTTGGTGAGGATGACCATAGCCACCCTTGAGCTCTTAAAAACGGAGTCTGACGGCCTCAAGCTGAGCACCGGTGAAAACAATGTCATCCCCGTCTTCTTCTTTCAGGCCCCCTCGACCGGATGCGCGGGCTCCTTCTCCCTCCTTCCGACGTTGGCGATCTTGGTCAGGTCGACCACCTTGGCTCCGTGAGGAGGCTGGACTTCCTTCGTCGCAGCCCCCTTCTTCTGCTCGTCTGACCGACCGAGTTGGACGGTCGATCGTGCTTTGTAGATGTCGGCCGGTAGATCTTGTGCCGATCGGATCTTCTTCTTGGGTGGGCCCTCCACCATGGGATTTTTTCCCTTGATGTCCTCCGTAGTACCGGGCGCCTTTGGAGGAGCAGCAGCTTGATCATTGGTCCTGCTTGCCTTGGCGGCCCGCTTCCGTAAGATCCGGCTGACAATCCGATCATTGGAGAAATTCACTGAGACAAGCAAGCAAATGGTTAGTGACAATAATAAAATTAATGCTCGGAGTTTAACAGCTAGGATCGGAACTCACCTAGTAGGCCGTGCTCGGCCAATTTCATGGGATCTGCCAGGTCAACATAGCGGACTATCTGGCCCCCCAGCACCTTGCTTTGGGCCCGTCTCTCCTCCGTGGTCAAGAAAGGGACCTTGTTGAACCCAATAGCATCAATTACCAGCCACATGTTCGACAGAGGAAGAGCAGGGCCACCGGCCGGAGGGCCCACGAAAAAGAACTTCTCCTTCCACCCGTGAATGGAAGAAGGCTTTTGAGAGATCGTCGGGAGCTTTTTTGCGCTCCTCTGGCTGAAGTAGTACCACCCGCTCATGGAACGGGTCTCGGTCAGACTGGAGAATTGGAAGAGGGATCAGAACAGGTTTACGGTCGGAGTTTCTCCCAGTCGGAGGACGAACATGATGAAGGCATAAATGCATCGCCACCCGTTCGGAGTCAACTGGGAGGGGGCGATGCGGTACTCCTTCAAAATATTGACAACGAAGGGATGAAGGGGAAAGCGGAGGCCAGACTTCAGCGCGTGCTCATACACCCAAACCTCCGCGACGTTCAGGCTACAGGCCCTCTCGTCGGAAGACGGGAGCCAAATCGAGACGTCAGTCATGGGCTCCTCCAACTGATATGTTCTGCGGATCTGAGACAAGGCGTTCTCAAAGACGATCTTGCTCGGCACCCTCTATGCAGGGAGTTTGTCGATAGGAGGAATAAGGGGACGATCGCTTCTCTGGCGAGGAGCCCATCGAGCGGAAGTCCCAGCAGGGCGACTGCGCTCGGCGGCATCGGAGGAACTCTGCTCAAGTTCCTCCTCAGAGGCCGGATCAAAAGCTGAAGGGACGACTTCTGGAGATTTTTGGGCTATAGCCTTTCGACCAGAGTTCGCCGACTCGATGCTCTCCGACCCAAACTCCCGACTAACAGAGTCTCGAGTCCTCGTCTATCGACGAGGAGGCTCTAGGGTGGCGGAGAACCCTTCCAAGGAGTCGGACGACCTCTCAGAAGACGATGTACGGTATTGGGCCATGGTTTCACTCTCTTTCTCTCTACCTAAAGGCTTAACACTATTAGACGAATGGAAGCTACTAACCATGAAATGGATGAAAAACGGAAAGGAAGGACAGAGCAAAGTGAACTTACTGGTTAGAATCGACAGAGAAAGCGCGAATACTTGAAAGCTTTTCGAAGATTTCGACAGCGCAGACAGGACTCCGATCTCAGTTGAAGCAAATGGTCGAATGGAAGTGATGGAGTGGTATTTATAGACGTCGAGTTTGAAAATTGGCTCTTTGAACTCCGACCACATGGAGGAATAGTATTGGTCATCGCCTGTCGCGCCCGGCGCTACGTGACAGGCTGACGTCACCTACAATGATGGCGAGATATTATGGCGCCATTTCTTGAGACAATCGGATACAATCTGCACCGTCCGATTGAGCCGACCGTTGGCAGTGTGGCGGCTATTTATTGCGCCTCGTCCCAAGGTGCGTCGATTACTTTCTGGCTGTCGAATGCGCGTGGCATTTCGACTTGCTAGAAATCTACGGTCGAGCGGGATTACGAATCCCAAGTTTGAAGCCTCGAGCCCCACGCAGCGATTGGTAACAATTGTCTCCCACTCAAGCGACGGTTCCGGTCGTGGTGGACAATCCTTGGAGGGTGCTTGTACGGTACTAGTTTGCGGCCGACGGTACTCTTACTATGTTCGAGCGGAGTTTTGATACTTTTATTCGACACGACTGCACTGTCGAATTCATTGAATCCGACAGTGCAAGGGGCATCTGTTATGTGGGAAAAATCCCATCCATTTAAAATCTTACGTGTGTCAAGCCCATTTTCGGAGCCAACCGCTATTTCTATGTTGCGCTCGGCTTATGCTACTCGGAGGTCACCTTCCGCTCATGGCGGTGAAGCGGTCAGAGTTGCATACCTATCCGGTCACGTTTCCCGATCGAAGGTTAGTGTCCTAATGCGACTATGTGACGACGGAGGAATCCTTCTCCTTGTATGATACGACGCCGACTATCACGGCCCTATGACCACCTGTCACAACACGTGTCATTCCTGTAGTTGACCGACTTAGTTTCCTTGGCTATGGTCTCCTACTCCTGCTCGGAGTTTATGACTTGGGTGCTCCTCAGAGTAACACCTGGCAGTCCTATTGGCGATCTACTTCTCTGAGTCCTGGTGCCTCCATGCTTCTTCCCAGTCTCTATAAGTAGGGGACGATCTCTCAAGGTAAGGGGATCTCATTATTCACAATCTCTCTCATTCTCGCTCGCTCAAACTCTCTCATCGTCCCACTCTTTCTTAAACGGGATAGCTCTTTCTTTGACCATCGGAGTATACGGGGGCTTACTCGCCATCTCCCTGTCTCATCTCCGTGATTACATTGGGAATCGACTTAGGCAATTCCGGGCTCCGTAACAGCTGTGATCGTTGGTGTGTAGCCCAGACTCCCTTGTCTCATCTTTCCGATGATTGCGTCTTAGCAGCTTGTCGGGGGGATCGGTGGCTCGGTCAGCCGCAATTTCCAACCGTGTGATGACATGTAGGATTGTTTTGGCTTACGTGTTGGTGGGTAGAATGGGAAGGGCCACAGCGGGGTGGTCTAGGATCATTCCCACGTTACGCACATTGTTTGTTGCATTGTCCTGGCTAAGTTGTGGCCCCTTGTTATACATGTTTTTAGAGTCATGCTTATAGTGGGGTTATGTAGCGGTGTATGGAGGCATGGCTGTCCGGGGGGAGGGGAGGGGCGAGTGTGGCTTCAGCCACGTGACCTTTCCAATTCTTTTTATTTTTTTTTTTTTGGAAAAAAAAAAATTAAAAAAAATTTATTTTTTTTTTTGGTTTTAAAAAAAAATAAAATTTTTTTAAAAATATAAAAAAAATTTTTTTATTTATTTTAAAAAAAATTTTTATTTTTTTTTTTTTTTTTTTTTTTTTTTTTTTTAAAAGGTTTTTATGAAGGGGGGGGGGTTTTTTTTTAGGGGGGGGGGGGGGGGTGGGTGGGGGGGGGGTTAATTAAAAAAAGGGGGGGGGAGGGGGGGGGGGGAAAGAATTTTTTAGGCTTAGTTAAGTGTGATGTGAATCCAAATATAGATCATTTAGGATCATTACTCGGTCTAGATAAATGACTCATATTTTGATCCATATGAGTCACCCAATGAATCTATTTTTGAACTACGCGGATCTTGATTATTAGGGCAAAACCCTAGGATGCGTAGACAATTTGGTAAGATACTCAAATACGGTTCCACATTTCAATCCACATGGACTGTGTAAGACCCGTATCGAACTAACCGGTCTTACCACCTTGTACCAGGTTTACCTATCATGGTCGAGCCAAGTGGATCAAGTGCGTGAAGAAAATCACAAGACCAGGTATGAGTCTGACTCAAAAACAATAAATGTGAGGGTAGGGTCGCATGCCTAAACAGGTAGGGTCGACCCCACCTCAACAGAAGTCCAACCTATGATTTTCTAGTCGTAAGGTCGCATGACTAGAAAACCGTAGGGTCGACGGATCCTGCGACCCTACGTCTGACCCTACGATGACAGACAGAAACTGTAAATTAGGAAACTTTTCTAATTCCAAGGGGTTCTTTCCTAAACTCAATGGGATTTATTTTGGAGGGTTTTACTCTATAAATATGACGTCCCTTAGCCTCTTTCACTCTTTTTAGAACCCTAATTGAAAGTGAGAGAAAGAGAAAGGGAAGGAAAAGAATAAGAGAAGGAAAATTGAAGAAAAGACTAAGGAAGAGGAGGAAGTTCAGAGAAACCTCTGAATCTCAGCCAACCTCAGGTTTGAACCTAATTTCCTTCATAAAGTAAGAGCTTATAATAGATTATGAAGAAGTTAGGATTAAGAGAAACCCCAAATCGTCCATCCATGGACAAGTTCCAAAGGAATCCATGGAAATAATCATCATAGGCAATGAAAAGTGTGTACAAATCATAGTTATGAGCCATAAAACAATCTTAGAATTGACCTACGAGACCACATGAACGACCACATGCCCTCAGGAAGTCCCAGGGAGGGTGTGGTCGCACGTAGGGTCGATTGGTAATTGACCCCACATCCGACCCTACACCCTAGGGTCGATTGGTAACCGACCGTAGGTGTTGCCCTACCTGCGACCCTATGATTTCAGCTAGTTTAAATTTGTTGGAATTAATTCTAATTAAAATCTATCGACTTGTTAGGCCTTTCTAGTGATTTAAAGGTGATTCATAAAGCTTGAATGAGGATCTACACTCAATCAAAGGTGAGGGAACAAGACCTAAACTAATTGGCTAATAATAAACTGTTTTCATTTATTGAGTCCAATACTATGAATGATTCTATGCTTGTATGATTGTAATGTGCATATCACATGTCATCTACTATTCCTATTATTATTGTTCATGCATATTTAATTTTATTTATTATAACATGATGATGATGATGTTGTTAGGAATAGGCATGTGAATGTTTGTGTGTGGTTAGTGTACTTGATGCGAGTAGGGCATCAAGGGAAATGTGATGCGGTACGGTCCTAAGCACTTTAGCTCTATCTCTACTAAAGTCTTGTCCACTGACATCATCGTATCGCCATTACCTTAACAGAACTATTACATCGTAGGGCATCATGGGAGGTGTTTCAGACCGTGTAGTTTCTGACTCTGTCGGGGGGCCTTAGCTCTATCTCTATGGACGTATTGAGGGATGCTGGGGTGAGGCCTTGGATACACTGTTTGACATTAGGATTGGTTAGTTGCAAGCCCAATTTGTAAGCCCTCACCAACAGGGGCTTACGTGTTGGTATGGGTAGAGCATCAGGGGAAGTGTGATGCAGTGCGATCCTAAGCACTTTAGCTCTATCTTTATTCCATGGTGGGGTGGATGTGGACGACAATGGTGTTTGATCCATTGGGTGGGCTTACACACCATGTGTATAGAGGCGAGGCGGCCACCGAACCTTTTTATAGCACATTGCAAACTTATGAACCAGACCAAAGATATGAATTAAATGCATGCATATGTTTGTTGCATTGTTTTATTTACTCACTGAGTCGTGATGTGTGCTCACCCTTTCGACGTCGAATACTTTTAGTTGATGATGCAGGTACCACGGTTAAAGACTATATGAATACTCCTATGTATGGACATGCGGCGGCGATGGACGCTGAAGTTATGGTGGAGTCGCATGATTCGTCATGCGAGTGCAACTCTTGTGTTTTCGATTAGAATTTTATTTAATTTATACAGACGATGTAATTGATTAAATATTTTATTTTATGTCTTAGTCAATGGAGAATAATTGGATAATTTATTATTTTATAATTGTTAGACTCTCAGTTCATTAGTATAGAGACTTCCGCTATTGTGTATTTACTCTGATTATTGTTGTGGATGTGTATGGTTTAAGCAAACGGACACAACCTATTCGAGATCCTGATTGAACCGTTGGTTAATTAGCGGTTCATCACACCATTCTGAATAGTACGGAATTGGGGTGTGATAGACTGCCTCTCTTGGCCTCCTTAAATCAAGGTAGAGTACACTTAAATGATTTTATGACTTTCCATCAATCCTTAGTCTTCCTAAATTGAGGTCGAGTACATCTGAGCGGTTTTAGACTATCCAGTTAGGCTTCCTAAATTGAGGTAGACTACACCTGAGTGGTTTTAGCTATCCCTTTGTCTTCCTAGATCAAGATAGAGTATACCTGAATAGTCTTAAACACACCCTTTAGTCTTCTTAGACCAAGATAAAGTACATCTAAATGGTCTTAAAATATTATCCATTTTAGCCTTCCTAGATCAATGTAAAATACACCTGAGTGATTTTAGGCAACCCAATATCCATTTTGCCTTTCCTACACCAAGGTAGAGTACACCTAAGTGGTCTTAGAATACTACCTATTTTAGCCTTTCTAGATCAAGATAGAATACACTTGAGTGATCTTAGGCTACCTAATATCCATGTTGTCTCTCCTAGACCAAGGTAGAGTAGACTTGAGTGGTTTTAAAATATCCATACCCAAATCCATACCCATATCCATACTCATATATACACTTATTACATTTTGACTTTCCTAGATCAAGGTAGAATACACCTGAGTGATTTTAGGCTACCCAATATCCATTTTTGGCTTTTTTTAGATTAAGGTTGAGTACACCTGAGTGGTTTTAGGATATCTATATCCACAACCCATCTTCTGAACTACGTTGTACCTGAATTCTAGGACCTCTAGAATAAATAGGCAACTTTGAGGACTCTCCGAGTACTGTACAACATCTTAATCTTCTTAAGTCATTCTCATCCCATATCCACATCTATCATCTATATCTATCCACCCCTATATCCATATTCATATCCACATCCACTCTTAATCCATATGGACTATCCAGATTCAATTTCAACCCTTCATCAAACATAAATCTCAACTTGAACATTAAATCTAGAAATCTACACCCCATCAAAGATTGTTAACATCATCTACTCCCACAAGAATGCAGAAACATCACCTAGGTCCCCAAACTTTGGCTGTGGTAATCAAAGAAGTCCACTCCGTCAGTTGATTCCCATTAGATGCTGACGTCAGCTGAAATAAAAATTTTCATGGACAATACTGCCCTTAGAGTAAAGATAAAATACCATTTTACCCTTTTTTTTTTTTCATCTTCTTCTCTTTGGAACCCTAAAACTCGTTCCAAAAGAGTCTTGAGAATTCGATCGAAAGCGTTTTTCGCTCAGATCGGAGGTTTCAGGAGGAAACGAGGATGAGGACCTCAGAATCTTCAATCCGAGAGTGAATGAAGGCCAAAATTTATGTTATTTGAAGCTTTTGTTATTGATTGATCTGTTGCTTCTTCTCTTCATCTCGTGGAAGGTTCTTATTTGATTTTTTTGGCTCATCTGGACTTCTTTCTAGGGTTCAGTCTTTCTTTTTTTGTTAATAGAGTGAGAAAAAAGCTTTAAAGTCTGATTTGGAGTTTCACCATCATAATCAAAGATTTGGAGGGAGAGGGGAATGAGATCATTGATGAATCTTGGAATGTTTTCTTGAGAAGGAGATGGGGAGATTGTTATAAGTACCACTACCTGATTTTAGGGTGGTTGTTACAGGAATTGGATCAGGCGCCATAATGGAATTGTACAAAGGAAGAAAACTTTTTGCAGTTGTGGTGGTTGTAGAAAACGGAACACGCCAAAACCCATCTGGGTATCGTAGATATTAATGTTGTTTCCAATGACATTCATCATTTCTCTGCAGATTCAATTCAATGGAGATATTGAAAGTACGAACAAGAAAAGAACAGAGAAAGATTTCAAAAACCAAGAACAGAGGTGTAGAGAGAGAGAGAAAGAGAGAGGATGTAGTAGTAGTGCCTCTTCCCAATTAGTTGGGAGGGGAAGAGATTGAGATACCATGCTTCTACGGCCATGAAAATGGATTGTAACAAAGGAAAACCCAAACCCTTTCTTCAGAATTCTCCGTCTTTCTCCCTCGAATAGGAAAGCCCTAACCATCTCTTTTGAATTCTCCGTCTTTCTTCTTCGATTAGTATTGCTAACATGACATCGTTTAACATAACATCACGTTGCTGGAAAAATCTTCACGTTGCCGGAGAAGAGGACAGTTTGGAATAAATATTTTAGGTTTTTTAAAATTAAAAGGATAAAATATAAAGATAAAGGGTAAAATTGTATATCAAAAATTTTAATGATTTCCGTCAGTTAAGTGGACCTTGGTGATGTTTCTGCAATCTTGTGGGTGTAGATGATGTTAACAATCCTTGATGGGGTGTAGATGAAATTTTTTCTTGAATCTAATAAAGCTCAAGCATTAATCACAATCCATTCGCACTACGTTATGGACTTGATTTTCAGGATGAAGGCAGTTTAAGATGGACGTCTCAAATTCAGTCTATCACCAAATCATTTTCGATTTGGTTCATTGTACATTTGTTGGCTTATTCCTTTTTAGAATATGTTTGGTTAAACCTTAGGTTAGAAGGACTTAGCAACTTGGCATAGAATCCCCCATGAGTCCTAGTCATCCGTTGACTATGAACTGTCAGAATAATAGAATTTAAGGAAAGTATATTCATATAAGAGGTCAATTTTCGGATATGACAGCTTTGGGTGCCTAACACCTTCTCAAACTATACCTTGAATGCTTACATGTTCTCTGATAGACCAAAGTTGATATATTAAGTCATGGGTCAATAAGGGGGTGTTTGGTAACACTCCAGAAATTGGATTCTGACTTCTGGAGCATAAATGGAGTAGAAGCCTGTTTGGTAACCCGGTTCGGACTTCTGGAGAATCCATGAGTGAACCGGCTCCAAATGAGCTCTAGAATCCAATTTTTGGAGCATCAAATAGATGCTTTTCGACTTGAGCACAATTTTGGAATAAAAATCACCCCAACCATACTACCACCAACTACCACCACCAACACCACAACCCAACCACCACCCACCACCGCCACCACCCTCCACCACCCAGCGCCACCACCACCACCACACCGCCACCACCCAGCGCCACTACCCACCACCACCACCACCACCATCCTCAATCACCACCCACGCCACCTACCATCGCCACCACCACCAACCACCGCCACCACCATCCACTACCACCCACCGCCACCGCCACCACCACCATCCTCAATCACCACCCACCGCCACCTACTATCGCCACCACCATCACCAGCCACCAACCACCACCACCACCAGCCACCAACCACCACCACCACCACCCACCACCACCACCAACTATCACCCACCACCACCGCTACCACCACCACCCCCCGTCGCCACCACCGCCACCACCACCACACCACCCACCGCCACCACCACGCCACCACCACCGCCACCAACCACGCCACCACCACCCACCACCACCACCAACTATCACCCACCACCACCGCCACCACCATCCACTACCACCCACCACCACCCTCTACCACCACCACCCACCCACCGCCACCCTTCACCACCACCTCCCACCCACCACCACTGTCACCAACCATCACCACTCACCACTAGTGCCACCATCCGCCACCCCCCACCACTACTCTGGAGTCCATGACTAAATTAGGTTAACAAACATGTTTCTACTCCCTCATACTCTTGAATCCATTTGAAGTTGGAGTAGAAATTTGAACCAAAAGTAAGAATCCCAGAGTTGAAGTTTTATCAAACAGCCCCTAAAAGTCTTGTCTTATGATGAGACTACATTTGAGGTCATAGACCTTAATCTAGGTGGCAACTCCAAATCTTTACCGTCTATCAGCGTGGGTGGATTAGATCAAAGGCGAAAGCCGATGATCCATATTTTCTTAGAAAAACCCGAGGGCTAATTTAAAAGTTCCTAGCCATTGTCCTCACTATTGGACCGAACCCGAATTGCATCGTTAAACAAAAACTGCACTGTTTAACACCCTTAGACAAAATGAGATGTCCATAGTGACAATTAACAAGGATCAATAAATGATGGTGATTCAAAGATTCCAAATCTATTGATTTGAAGGAACCTATTTATATCAAAGGACACCTAAGGTGTTTATGCTTCTCTTTGAAGTGTTTGTTGGTATAAAATGGTCCGCCGGTTCTTCTTAAACCGAATCCTCATGTAATTAGAAATAAAAATACAAAAACATATTTTACAAGGTCCATACCCATATCCACACCCCTACTAGGCTTGGCACAGCTCAATTCCTGCGTGCATGCATGTGTAAAAAGCATCTCCGGACTTCCACCAAGAGAGATACTTCTCTCTAAATGAAACCCAAACCCCGTATATCTATTATTACATGTGAAGGTGTCCTCCACGTTAATCCCAAACCATATGGGGCTACTGAGTCGTCACATGTAGTTTGAATCCAGAAGCACTAGAGAAAAGATAGCAAAATTTGGAGATAAAAGGCTTTCAAACCAAAGGTTTTAAATTAGATTTCAAAATTTTGAAACACATTTTTAAAGCTATAAAAGACAACAAGGATGTAAATGGATAGTCGAAAATTCAAATTTGATTTATATCCGTAGTATCTACATACAAATTTATGGATCCGCATCCTATACTCCCAGTGGTTCTGGGAGGACAGTGGCTACCTGTCTTGGATGGCTACCACGTGACTCTCAGTAAATTCGAGACCCACGTCCGAGCCGACACCCAGCCGACAAATCGAGCCGACAGAGTTTTTCGGCTCATACGTGAGTCTCAAATTCAACCGAGAGTCACGTAGCAGCCATCCGAGATAGGTTGCCGCATCCTCCCAGAATCACTGGGAGGAGACGATGTGCATCCCAAATTTATGTTCTCCGAAACATAATATGTCTAATTCGTATAAACATACAACTAATAAAAAACAAGTAACTGATTATTTTGTGGATTCTTGAAGATTCAACAGCTTTTGAAGAATGAGACTTGGAGCGAATCGTATTCGTCGACTAGAGACCTAAATGAATAGTAAAAATCATGGATTCGATTTTATGTCCGTTCACAATCTTCGGAGACAAATCACATTTGAACCATATTCGATCCTTTTACATCCCAAGCGACGTGGTTTGATATATGGGCTGGCATTGGCAGTGTAGAAAGAATTTCATTCTTTGTACACAGAAGAACGTAAAAAACGTTCTTGAAGAACGTTACCAAACAGACCCTATAAAGACCGTACCATCACCTCTAGGGTTTAGCGGTCGTGCCTTTAAAAAAGAAAACGCAAACTCGCGGGCTTTTCAGTTTTATTTCGAAAAATTCTTCCCCGTTGCTCGTTTCTCATTTTTGAAGTCTCAAGCTACCCTGCAATACCGCTGAAGATGTCAACATTGGAGATTGATTCTATTGCGGCACACGTTACTTCACTAATGAAGAGCTTTGGTGTAGTTCCCCCAACAGCAGTCTCTGTCGTTATCGACTGCATTTTAGCTTCAACTGGGCTGTCTCCTTCCTCACTCTTCTCTCGGCTTCTTGATGCCACCTCGAATTTCATTATGGTATTCGGGATATCTAAATTCCTTTCCTCTTATACTCTGTTGGGAGAAATTGAACTCCTGAGCTTATATGTTGCAAATGGAATATTGTAGATTGAGTTTTTTTTTCTTTTTTTTCGGAAGGATAATTCCAAGGAACAGCGTGATAAGCCGGATGCTATTCACTCAGGTCATATTGCATCCTTAACAAGCGCTTTCTGTTACCTTCTACGGAAGTTAATCGGTGAGTTACTATCTCTATCACAACCGGGGAAATGGGTTATGCTTCATTGTGTTCCAATTGCAAGAACTGTTTTGTGACTTAACTGCTTCATCAATTGCGAAGCTCTCATGGTAGGACTGTTCAGCGTTTTCCATGAGGCCCTGATTGTTTTTACGTGAAAAAATTTTATCCATGTAAAATTTTCCTACTCTTCCAATACATTTTTTCTGTATTTTAAGATTAAAACAGAACAGTGGAAAATCTTATTTTACAGGAAAATTTTATTTTTCTACTGTTTTTTTTTACAGGAAAACAATCAGAGTCTAAGGAACAAAATGTGCGATATATTCCTTTGGTGTAAAATGCAAGAAGATTTAAAAAAATAAAAATAAAAATGCAAGAATATAATTTGCTTGTTCATTAGGAAGGTAAGCCTTCACGGTCCTGGGTCCACCTATTTAGGCCACTTCATCTCGCCATCCGACCATTGGATGGCCAGTGACAAGTTTCGGCCCCACCTCATATTTCCCACCAAGCATTGAACTTTTCTCCTTATGTGTTATCAACTATTAATCTAGACATTCCAAAGTTGACTTTTCAACCTTTTGTCCAATTTTTATATCCCCGTGTAAATGAGCCTACCTGGACTGAAACTTTTTGGATGACTAGATTGTACTATGGACAACTTGTCCACAACATTTGAGCACATATCAGTCCAAACTGAATATATAGGTAAGCCTATCATCATGGAGCAGGATTGGTCTTAACTATAATGCTAAGGTAGTACTGAGTTGACCTTTTTCTATTTTTTTTATTTTTTTGTGAATTTCATTGCGTCTAGTGAATTGAAATTGTTCTTTTGCATTGGCAAGCACATACCTGAACGTGAAGGGCATGGTTAAATTTGAAGACCTTTTAATTATAAGATAACGAAAGAGGTGGCTTACCCCTTTGGTTGTCATCTATTATAGAGTAATGACTGCGCATGTTCTACTGAATACTTTGACGGGTGGTCTACTGGCTGCTTAAGCTTCGGCATATGTTTTATCTTTGGTAAACTGTAGGAAAACACTGTGGTACAAGGAATATATTTGTGCACAATTTCTTTCCCTTTGGATGAATGATGCAGGCAAAACTGGAAAATGCAAAATAAGATAGAAAGGAATATGATTTCATTTGAATATAAGAAACCAACTATAGGAACAAGGGTAACAGGGGACTACTTAATCCAAAGGTTAGAGATGACCATTTAATTTTGGGATCTCTTGGGGACTTGTTCAACCCAAGTGTGAGATTGACTCTGACCACTGGAGGACCTCAACTCACCAAGGGGCTCACATTGGCACACCCACAACTCCAAAAAACCAAATCATTCTCTACTCATATAAACCAAAATACAAATATATATTGGAGCAAGTAAAATAGCTGTTACAATATAGCCGTTGGAATATAACCATTGGGATGTAGCCACTAGAAAAGAGTTGGAGAGTGCTTGGAAGCTGGGAAGCTTCTTGGGAGTTGTGATACTTGGAGAGATGTTGAAGGGAATGAGAGAGTGGAGTGGACATTTTATGACTACATCGATGAAGTACTGAAATTTCTTTTTTCCTACTGGCAATTCAAGGAAGGATGAACAACTATCCTCATTCCTATGAGGAGGACATGGGATTCAAATCCTGATCAAAACCTTTTTCCTAAAATAGAAGGAACTTATCTTAGCCTCTTAGCATGAAAACATTTTGATTCATTTGTGGCATCATCACACAACATTCTCCACTTTCAACGGTGAAACAAAGGTATTTAAGATTTTGAAGAAGCAACCTTAATAAGTTAGACAACTCTGAGGTTACAAGAAAACTGCATTTCACATTCTTTGCATCTATATGTCTTTTAATTAGCACTTACATCTTTTCTTTTAATGAAATAACAAAATTTTTATCAGGCCAATGGCCAAAGAGAACTGTACAATAAACAATATGTGTAATACCCACAATCCATCTGTATGTGCCCCCTTTACAGTCCAAGCTCTCCTCAATTCATATAATTGGATATGGCCCTATATCAAATCCTCTCTACCTGCCCCATTTCTTGGCTAGAACATTTGCTAAGGAGTTGGTACATAAGGGTCTCCGAGAGAATAAGATGTTCCCTCGTTGCAAGAGGATCTTGTTCTTCTAATCAAATTAGCATTTATATCTTTCAACCTGTGCCATCTGCTGCTATAGATGAATGCAAAAGAAATGCTAGTATCAGCCCATCAAAGGGCTGTAACCATCCCACAATATTCTAAGTTCTTTTTATTTGTGTGTTTGTGTGTGTGTGTGTGTGTGGGGGGGGGGCGAGAGGCACCAGCGAAATGGGTTCTTTGTGACACAAATCTTAAATTTCATGTTTGCCATTGACTTGTCGTGGAATTCTTATATCTTAATGTTCTTTATGTGTAGGATATGCAGGACTAAACCATATTCACAAACTTATCTTTGCAGGGACTAATCCGGATCTGTTGCAACCATTTATTTGGAGAGTTTTTCTCCCACTAATGAAAATTAATGCAAATGATTGTGAATCACTTAACCAGGTAATTCTGTTGTTCTCATCTATATGTAATTATGTTTTCTTATCTCTAACCAATTGCTGCTTCCTTCTTTTTTTTAATCATTGTTGTTGATTTACATGCCTTTGATTTTAGATTGTGGAGCCGTTCTTTGATGTTGTGATGGAAACTAACAGCTGGGGTCCCATTGAAGCGAGCTTGGTGCCTTCTTCACTAAGATCTGTTGGCCTTTTCATGGGCATGTGTCAGAATGAGGAATCAGCCATACACCAGTGGAACACAGACTCGATCATTCAAGGGCCAAGCGAGCTAATGGATTTGGATTCAGAGAAAGAGTTCATGCCGTCTTTGCCATTCCCTATCTCATGCCATATTTTGACTTCACTACTATATGCTTCCCTAAGAAGTTTCCAATCAGAACGAAGCACATTAGAACCGATGGCAGGAAGTGCGTGTTATTTTGCAGAAAATTTTGCTGCAAATTTGCTTTGGGATCTCTGTGAAATGACAACTCAAGTGCTGTCGCAATGTTCAGAACGCCGGTCTTCCCTGATTCGCTTACTCCTTCCATCCATTTTTAAGGCTTTTGTTTCTCATGGTTCCTTCAAAATCTCAGTCAATGGCCAAACACATATCCTGTCCAGGTAGAACCAGGAGCTTGTTTTGTTTACCCAACACAACCTGCGTTAATTTTTCTTCTGATGTTATGTCTTACTCTCATGTTATAAGCTTCTCTTGGTTGGCTCTTCAGGGAATATTTCCTTAGGAAAATTTGGAATTGCTGTAGAAGACTGTTTTCTCTTGGACCTCTAGAGCGAAAGGATGCATATAATGTGCTGTCTTTGTATTTCTCTTTCCATACTGAAAGGTGTGACATTGGTTCCTATAATGGGGCTGAAGAATTCGATTTAAGATCTGAACTGGAATTTTGGGATGAAATAAAAAGAGGCCTGGTATATACCCTGTAACTTTTTTTTTTTGTTTTAATAAATTTGTGCAGATCAACTTAGGTTTACTAATCTACTTTCAGAAAATTGTATTCTGTTTGGTTCCTGTTTGCATTTTAGGTTGATAAGGAGGGCATGGTGAGGAAACAGTCATTACATATACTGAAAATATCATTAGGAAGAACTGATGGAAGGCAATGTTACCCTGGTGTTTATGAGACAAATATGTGCGAGAAAAATCCAACCTCCCATAGTATGACAAAGAAGGGGAGGTGGGCTGAAAAAGAAGCCAAGTCATTGGGGGTGGGCAAAATTTCCAGTCCTGCGGATCCCTTTTTGACTGGTCAGCAGAGATGGGAAGCATTCTTACTTCTTTATGAAATGCTTGAGGAGTATGGAACACACTTAGTCGAAGCAGCTTGGACCCATCAGGTGCGCTATCATGTTTTAATTTGAATCAATTATTGTAAATGATTTCTTAATGCAACATGGTGCTGGATTTTATGGAGATTGATTCTGTTGGAAAAAAGTTTTAATTAATAATCAGAGCGATTAGGCTGTTATTATAGAATTATAGGTCCAGAGAGGTTTATGGATCATAAGAAGACTTAAATAACTGCTGGAGAATTCAGTGATGTAGTTCAGCATGCTATGGGATAGCTGATTGGTGAGATAGGAGGCATGCTTCTTTATGATTTAGTAGGTAGAGTGTGGAACTTGGTTGGGGATGCAGTTGGTTATAATTTCATGCCCGTTTTGTGGATCTAGCCTCAGGGAATCCTTTTGGTTTTGATGTAATCATGGCATATGCTTGTGAAAAGAAACTAAAAGCGTTCAAGTGTTGTTGCTTTTTACTGAATATTTTTCTGTTGGCTGCGTACACAGAAAAGAAGAAAAAGGAAAAGTTACTTTGGCCAGCCTGATTAAGAAAATAATAGGTTAAATTCTCTACTACTTTTGAAATTATTCATTATTTCCATGAAGAGAGGCAACATAATCACCTAGAGTGCCCCTTTTAACAGCTGTTTTGGTTACCCATAAGTAATTCTTGAAAAATGCGAATTTTACCCTCTCGAACAGTAAACTAGTCTTGATGCAGTAGCAGAAGCTTGGCTAGATAACACGTAACCTGTTTATAAGTCCAAATTGAAGAAATCCAGGCATCAAGCAGGGGCATAAAGGTCTTTAAGTAGTAAACTGGGGTTATTTTTGTAAGTTCAGATTTTTAATTATTTTTATATGTTTTGGTTTGTCTATTGATATTAGCATGGTGGGGAGTATGAGATTAAGTTAGTTTCAACTTTTATTTCAGGATACGAATATGATCAGGAGTCCTTTTTTCTTTTGTTATATATGTAATCAATAGCACTCCTTCTGATGCAGATAAGAAATAAGCCTTGGATTGGGTTCTAAATCTGTTTGGCCTTTGGTCCCATATGGGTTTTCATAGGAATGGTCACTTTAAGGGGCCTAAACTATAGGTAGAAGGTAGTAGTAGTACGGGATTAGTGTATTAGCATCTCAAGTATAATTGGAGAAGTTTTTATCTAGTTGGATAGTCTTTATTTAGTTAGATAAGACTGTTATTGCTTAAAGTCTTTTATTGCTTTTAAGTGTTTTAAGTTACTTTCCTTTATATTATGTTGAGTTTTAAGAGAAAAGGACTACCTCCAAGGTACATTATTATCTAGAGGAGTTTTAGGATTAGTTTGATTCCTATTTTAAGTCTTCTATAAAAGTTTGTAATGGGCTACAAACCTGAGAATGAATTTGATGAATGAATGCTTTTGGCTGCTGCCATGTTTGGTTCTTTGTGGTGATTTAACAGGAACCCCTTGGTGGTGAATCCAAGGTTGGATTTCTGGTGGTGAATCCTTAAATTCATATCCCTCTTGTTCTTCTTATCTTCCCCTTCCTCCATCCACCATTCGAGTAAATATCCATCGACCCATTCATAATTCTGCTTCTTACTTATCATATAAACCTGGTTCTGTTAACTCCATTAATGATTGTCATCCACCTTTCCTCACCATTAGGATTTCATCGTATCTCTTGTTTCCGCCATTAGATCGATACCATATCCTAGTTGTTTGTTTAATCATGTTATATATCTTTACCATCCAATTTGATCCGCCTTTAACTGGTCAGATCGTGAGATCTGAGTTTCCATTATCAAAAAAAAAAAAAAAAAAAAAAACACTTGTGTATGTTCACTAATCCAGCAGTCCTAGGATTCTTCCTATCTTCTAATCTAACCATTAGATTGCTTTGATATTTGGATATGTTGCTTATCTCCTACTTGTTTCATTATGTTAAAATCTGTTTTCCATCTGATTATTGGTTACGAGTTTTATATTCTGGTTCTAACCGGTTCACTGCGATTCTGGCTATTCGAGAGTCCCTCCCTCATCACTTTCAATCACACAGATGGATTTAATGAAATATTAAATTAGTTTTCTCATGGTTACATGCTCCGACTATTGAAGAGCAAAGTTGATTTTTTCTTCATGCTCGATTTAGATTTGATTCCCTCTCCTTTCAGGTTTTTTTCTTCTCAACTCCTTTGTCCTCTATTCTTCATTAATATTTCTTCTTATTTCTTCTCCTTTCTATTTTTCTGTTGAGTCGTAAAACTTTATCCACAGTGCCTTGTTTCTAGCGTTACTTGAGCCCCCAAACATTAAATTCACCTCCTCTGATTTTCATTAGTTCAGCCCAAAATTTAAGAGTCCTTGTGCTAGAAACGATTCAGCCTGCAAAGTTTGAGGCTGAAAGAAGATGAGGTTTGGGAGATCTGAATCCATTCTCTTCCCTGGTTTGGTCTTCCGGTAGATTCAGTTTCAGTAATTATATATTCTTTTCCTCACTTGTTGTCTTGGGTGTCAATTGATAGAGTTTGAGAAGAAAAGAAGAAGAAGAAAGAGAGATCCTTTATTGATTCAATCTCTAAGTCTATTACCAATGATACTTACAAAGGATTATATATAGAAGACCTAATCTGACAATAAAAGGAAAAGAAAATAGATAGAAATACAAAAAGCTTCTTAATATAAAAATAGCCCATAATAGCCACTATCACCAATGTTGGCGCTCACCCCCCCTTCAAACTCATTACGAGGCAGGTTAAATCAATATGAGTTTGCCAAGAAGAAACTGAAAGCGAGCCGCAGGATGAGCCTTGGTAAAGAAATCCGCCAATTGAAGACTTGAGGCAACAAAGGGTAAGTTAATAGAGCCAGCCTGGAAATGGTGACAAACAATGTGGCAATCAATTCATGAAAGACTGAATTATAAGCAATTTGGATAGCACTCTTGTTGTCACAGAACAGAGGTGTATAGTAGCCAGCGAATCCATATGATCTCTGCAGTGGCGTGGGCCATAGCCCGATACTAAGCCTCAGCTGAAGAGCGGGCAATCGCAGTCTGCTTCTTGCTGCGCCAGGAAACTAATTAGGTGCACGACCAAACATTTTTCATAGGGAAACATACTAGACAAGACAAGTGTAGGCATGCGATTAATAAGAAAGATAGCAATGAGAGCAACTTCACCCCAAAAGACAGTGGGAATAGACGCAGATAGCAAAAGAGCATGAGAGCACGAGTTGTTTCAATGATATGACGATGTTTTCGTTTTGCAACACCATTTTGTTGTGGTGTTTCAGCACAGGAAGATTGATGAAGAGAGAGAAAGAGTGCAAGAAGAACAAGGAAGAAGAAAGACGAAGGGGCTGGATAGAAAACTTAACAATCGAGGAAAAGAATGGAGCTCCGGTGAGTAGCTGAGCTTTCCTTTTTCCTTCCCGGTGAGGAAGCTTTCAGTCTCTTTGATTCTCCTCTCTGCAAATGTCCATGGAACCTCTAGTAGTGCAAGTGGAGCTTCAACCTATAATCCATGAAAACTGTTCCCCATCCGGAAACAGTGAACAACTTAGATGGCCTTTAAATGCCCATGAGTTCCCCCCTCTACCATCCAAACAATCCCCCAACCCAACTCCTTCTTCTTTGGTTGGGAGAAATCCATGGGCTAGCCGAACCCCAAACCAAAAACCTAAACCTAAGGTCTCCATGAGATTTATTCCCCCTTCTGATCGAAATTCAGTCAAGACTGGGGTGTGTAATGCAGATGCCGTGGCTGAGGAAATGGAAGATTTGAAGAATACGACTGTCGGCTTCTTCATGGGCCATCGTCCAAGCTTTGCATTTGTCAAAGTAGCCTTGAGCAAGCAATGGCAACCAAAAGGGTTTGTGGAAGTTTATCTCCTCCTTCGTGGAGGTTTCACTTTTTTGATTTTCAAAAGCTCAAGATATGGACTGAATCTTGGATGAGGGGATTTTTTTATGTGGGGGGAGACCAATATTCATTCGAAAATGGGAACGAAATGTTCATTCTAGGACCCTTGGGTTGAAGAACATTCCACTGGGGATAACCCTCCCAGGGTTGCCACTTCACCTGTGGGGTATTGACTCTTTAAGTGCGATATGTTCTGTTATAGTGACGCCCTTATACCCATACCTGACTTCCACTCTCAAGTCCCGCAAAGTTTTCACCCGCATCTGTGTCGACATTCCAAGCTCGGAGAATTTTCTAAATTGCATACGAATAGAGGATGATGAAGGAAACTTATATCTTCAACCGGTTGCCTACGAATGGAAGCTTCTTCAATGTCTCAGATGCAAAGTTTTCGGGCATGATGATGAGAAATGCCCTTTGAGACCAAAGTCCTCGGGGGGAAAAACTCAAATGTCCACGGGCAAGGACAATATAGATCAGGGTTTTCAAGAGGCCGAGAAGGTCGAAAATGCTTCGGAGAATGGTTGGGAGGAAGCCCAGGTGGTCACCAGCTCATTGGAAGGCAAGTTGAAGGAGAACGATAAAGCATGTGATTGGAAAAAAAAGGAAAAATAACCCTAGAAATCGGGCGAAGAAGATGAATGTTTCTGGTCTGGATGAGCAATTGGAGTAGGTTGAAGAACTTATCCATGAGACTCCTTCGTGTGATAAACCCGAGGACCTGGTAAATGCTATTCCAGCCGTTGGATCGTGCAGGACGGATTCTCTTCTCTCAAACCCTAAATCTAATCCTGCTCCCACCCCAAGTATCATTTCTTCCCGTTTTGAGGTCTTGGCATCATTCTCTGATGATCTCGATCCCCCCCAGGGGTGGTGTCCTAGTCTTAACCCATGGTACAAGTAACCCTATTCCCAAGCCTCATCCCATCAGTGTCTCCTCCTCCATTGGGTGCCATTTGGCGGGTTTGTCGGGTTCTCCAACCCCCCTGAAGAATCACTACTGTAAGACCTGCACCTGGAATCCTCTACTAACTCAGATTCCTACTGTGCCAGGTCTTAACCCGACGATTGATGGAGCATCCAATGCGGATATGATGGGGATTTCTTAACCAATAGGCCATATTTTGGCCTAATCGGATGCTCAACCGGATGTTATACCACCCGGTTATCAGCACCGGGTTGAACTTGGGTTTGAGTCACTCTCTCTCCCCGATTTCTATAAAAGGGGGACTAACCCTCCTTTCTCTCTTCTTGGAACCGTGGGAGAGTGAAAGTGTTTAGAAGAAGAAGAGGAGGAGAAAGCTTGGAGCTCAAGATTCCAAGCCCTAGCTCTTACCCTTGGAGGTAAGTGCAATGAACCTTTTTCCTCCTCCTTCAAGGTGTTTATTGTAAGGGCCTTGGGTGGTTGAGTACCATCATTAATGACCTAGATTTAGGTTTGTGTTCATCCACTCCATTAATGGAGTTAAATGGGGCTTTAATGACTCCTTTTAGTCACACTAATGGTGGGACTAGAATAAGAGCCATGAAGTGGAAATCAAGTTTCCACTTCGTGACCTGGTTTTTGGGTCTGAACCGGAGGCACAACCGGAGGCCTGGTTATGACCATTCCTCCGGGTAGCTTAGACCAAGCCTCCACTAAGGCAAATGCCTTAGTTCATGATCGAGGACCAACCGGAGGCTCCTTATTGGAGGACCTCATGGAGTTTCGATCCTCCGGTCATTCTCCCGGTTGCTTGGGGGGTCTGATTGACCTAGACCCTCTGTTTAGGCTTAATACTAAGCAGAGGCAGTGCCGGATGATATGCCACCCGGCAAGGCCTCCGGATAACCAACTGGAACCCCAGTGTGTATGACAGTATATAAATCGGATTGTCTGTCGATGCTTGACCATCTGATTGTCCCTCTGGTTCTGTTACATAGAAAATACTCTAAATATTAACTGGATGGGTTAGTCTGTTTTAGCCATTATGCTTAGTAATAATTAGAAAAACCAATCGTTGGGTTCCCGGCTTGTCTTGGGACCCGTGTATGGACATGTAAGGCGTGTCAATGCTAGTTAAAAGCTCTACAACCAACTAATGAACCTTATATGCTTAAATAGGTATCGGATACGGGTGATAGTTGAAGCCTTCTACTTGGCTTCGTATTACTACTACACTATCCATGTAATCAGGTGAGGGGTCTAGTCCGTAGACTTAGGACATTCTTCATAATATGTTTACTTTGTTAGTAACATGCTTAAGCTGTCTTTAATTATATGTTTTTCATTCTTGCTATGTATGAGCATGCATTGCATTATAATAACTATGAATGTTTGTGTGCGATGATTGGGTATGATGGATGTGTGGCGTGTTGGAGCGCAATATACAGGTCATGTTGATTATGCTATACTTTAGTGGGGACACCGTGATCCATGGGAGAGGTGAGCTGAGGATTACCGTTGGGGTATAGTTTTGTTATTTAATGAGGATATGTGCAACCATGTATGATGGTTAGTGTGACGCGTAGGAGCGCGGGTGCATGAATCATGTTGGATTGCAACCATGTATAGTGGTTCGTGTGGTGTGTTGGAGTGTGGGCATACGGATCATGTTGGATTGTAAGAACACTAGTGGGGACATGGTGATCCATGGGAGTGGTAAACCAGGGATTTCTGCTGGTGGTGATCATGATGGTTTTGTCGACATGCTAATGGGGGCACGGTGATCCATGGGAGTGGTGATCTGGGGACTTCTGTTGGTAGAAGCTAGAATGACATGAATGTACAAAATAGACATAAGTGGTATCATTCCCTGTTTTCTATGCCCTTCTAGTAGGGGTTGAGATATTGGCATAGACTCACACTTTCGAAAGTTGGGAGACCCGAGGGGGAGTCAGTGACGTATAGTACGGTAGCTGGCCTGAAATGGGGTCTATGATGGGAAGTGACAAGCTTGAAAGGATTGGAGTCCCGGATGGGGGTTTGCTTGTAGAAGTTGTTTAACGGCCCGGGGTCATCTATTCTGCTTCTATCTTCACCCGGTATATGAGAGTTAGAGGTTTGGTAGCAGTAGGCAGGACCGAAAGTGCCAAACTGAATCTCAATATGATACCAAGTAGTAACACAAACCTAAAACCTAATATAAAAAATAAATTGCATTTCATATCATTTTATGTTATATGCTGCACGTATGTGATACTAGATTTCTCACTGAACTGGGATAGGAGCTCACCCTCGTATCGATACTCTTTTTCAGATTTTTTTTGCAGGTGACTATTTAGTTGTTGATTTCATAGAGTCCCCTTTGGCGAGTGTGGTTGCCAGAGATGATGATGTTGATGGAGAGCACGGTGAGGGCTGCACTTGCAGCGACTGTGTCTACGCATGACGTAGCCCTCCCCTTATTCTTTCCCTTCCTAATATATTATGATTCTTTTTGATGGTAGAGGAAAAGGTTTATCAAATCAATGTAATAAATTTACTCCTTGAATTTGGTTAAGTGTATATGGATATTGTAGTATTTTGTGGGGAACAAATGGTTTGTAATTGATAAACTGATACATAGTATGGGATATGATATCATGATAGTTGCATCTGTCAATATTAAATGCTTCCGCTCATATTATTATTGTTTCTTGATTATTATGGTTTTTGCACGTGTAGACTGTGGGATTTGTTTGTAAATATTGTGGTTATCGTTCCTGGATGTATTCGGGTTGCCACAAGGGTTGACTCGGATATCATGTCCGATTCTCCAGAATGGGCTGTGACAAATACTAACCCCATCTGTTGCTGTTGATAATCCTCCGGTCTAGGTTTGTTCGGGTAAGAGCATCGAGGGTGCTTCTATTGACACGCAAGACCAACCAAGCTCAGGTTTCCAGGTCTCTCTGCGCCCGTTGACCTATCCTCAGCAGAGAAGGAGTACCAACTCAGCTTTGGTGGATGGCCCTTTGTTCCCTACTCAACCTGGCTGCTCTCCTGATCATTGTCAGTCTGGTTCTACCATACCTGCGGCTTCTGGTATTGGAGAAACCCAGCTGGCAGTCAGATACAGCTTCGATCTCAGGGAGGATGCCCTTTCTCCTCTGTTAGCTGAACCTGTTCCACTTGCAACCTAGCTTGCTCCTGGGAATTCAGACAGTGAGAGTGACAACTCCTGCAATGAAGGCTGGTATGCTCGCCCAAAAGGGAAGAAGCAGTCCCTTCCGTCGGATGACCAAGATCCATGGTATGCAGGCTTTGCTAGCCTGTAAGGGATCTGCTGTTTCCTGGTTCTGAGGTGCCCGGGGTTTGCTTAAGTTTGGGCAGTTTTCGGCTCAGTTCTGGCCTATTGTTTTGTTGGGTCCAGTGTATTGGTTCTTGCTTGTTTGGCCAACCCGTAAGTTCTTGAGGAGTTTCTCCTTTGTTGTTGATGTCGGTTCTTGCTGGGAGTTGGGTTGGGCCTTCTTCTTGCAAGATCCTGCTGGGGTTGAGTTTGGTTTTGGTGTGGGTTTGCAGGTTTGGGCTTCCCATGCTTCTCCCTTGTCCTTATCCTTGTGGTAGGCTCGGATAGTTTTGGGTTGCTGGCCCATAGGGTCTGGTTTGTCTGTTAGCATGGTTCTTTCTAGATTGTGGGTTTGGTGTTGTTTCCATGTTGGATCTTTGAGGGGTGTGAGGAAAGTCCTTTGTGATTTGTTGGGCTGCTGAGTTTCAAGTTGGGTTGGGTTTTGGCAGCCTTGTTGTTAGCCTCCTTGTAGTGTTCTCTTTCTTGGGTTAATAAATTATCTACTTACCCAAAAAAAAAAAAAAAGATTGATGAATGGTGCCATTGGAAGCAAGAAATTGTTCAAGGTCCCTTAAGAGATATTCGCCCCCTAAATCAGACAGGAGAATTTTTATTGTGGCGGAGAACTGTATGTGAACCATAGCATGAAAATTGCAATAAATGGATAAGAAATCAGATTTGCGACTCATAAGAAATAAGCAACAATATCTGCTATAATCATCCACAAACAAAACATAGTAAACAGATCCACCTTTGGTAGGAACCTGAGAGGGTCCCCAAACATCAGTATGAACTAGAGAGAAATGTGAAGAAGATAAAGATGTGCTAGTATTATGGTAAGCAAACATTTTAGCAACTTTATATCCACTACAAGAGGACACATCAGTATCATGTATAGAAAATTTTCCCAAATAACCATTAATACTTAATTGTTTCAAAGTAGTACCAGTTATATGTCCTAGTTTAGAATGCCACAAATAAGAAGGGGAAGAGTTACAGTTCAAATGAAAAAAGAAAAAGCAAAGGAAGAAGAAATAGGAATATGCGGATTTTCTAATACATAAAGTTTTCCAGCTCTATGCTCAGTCCCAATTAGCTTTCATGAGTTCCGATCCTACACAATACAACCAGAAGACGAAAAAGAAGATCATATCCAGAGTCAGCCAATTGACTAATGGAAAGTAAACCAAGAGACAATGGAGGAACATGAAAAACATGAAGTAAAGATAGAGCAGAGGAACAAATAGGCCCAACAAACTCAACACGCATAAGAGAACCATTGGCGGTTAAGATACATATAGGAGAAGATGGGATATAACGATTTTTAAGGAAAGAAATATTAAGAGTCATATGGTGAGAAGAACCAAAATAAAAAATCCAATGACTAGAGGTGAGATTAAAAGTGGGTGATCCAACCAAGCCTGAGTGGGCAGTGGTCATGGTAGAAACATGCATCTGATCTAAAGAAGACGAAGGTAGCATAGACTGTAGCTGCTCAATCATTGACTGAACCATGGAGGCTGGGAGATGATCACTAGATGCCGCTGAAGAGGATGTTGGTGTTGCAAGTGTTGGGGGACCCTGTGGAAATTATGGATGGCCACCAGGGGGTGATGGTGCTATAAACTGCTGGTTCGAAGGGGGAAGCGACCCTTTTGAAGTTTAGGACAACTAAATTTCTAGTGGCCCTTCTATCGACAAAAAATGCACTTATCAATTCCAACTCGAATTTTCGATTTTCCAGTAACCTAAACAAGGTTGGACATGGGAGTAGGTAACAATGACGCAGATGAGGCTGCAAATACATATGGTTGAGAGAAGCCTCCATGAGCAACTTTGAACCGAGTCTCTTCGGTGATCAGTTCTCGAATAGTAGCATCAACAGAAGGAAGAGCAGTCCGATGTAGAATAGATCCTTTAAGTGATTCAAATTTGTTGGGAATAGTCTCATATTGCTTAGAGACTAGAATCTTGGGTGCCTTGTATATATGAGAGTCCCTCCACTTACCAGTTCGAACTTTTGAGATAGAAACTTTTAGTATCAGAGCACCAGGTTCGCTCCGTACGGTCATCCAAAAGAGGGACCACATGCCATGTGTACTGTCACCTAAAAGAGGGCCAATACGTGAGGGGGAGTGTTGGGAATAGTCTAGTTTAATAAATCCATTCGTATTTTTAGGTCTGATAATGCTCTTCAGTACACTCAAGCAGCTATCTCTGAGTTTTGTTTTGAAAATGGAATGCTTCATCATACTAGTTTCTCTTATACTCCTCAACAAAATGGTGTTGCGGAATGCAAAAATCGACTCCTCTTCGAGGTTGCTCAATCTCTTCTTTTTCATATGCATGTTCCCAAGTATTTTTGGTGTGACGCTCTTCTCACTGCTTGCTTCCTTATCAATTGTATGCCCTCTTCGGTTCGTCATGGGAAAGTTCCCCGTTCGGTACTTTCTCCCTTTGTCACTCTCTTTCCTGTCCACCCTCGTGTGTTTGGATGTGTCTGCTTTGCTCAAATCATGCATCCTCACTATGATAAATTGTCCCCTTGATCCCTGAAATGTGTTTTTATTAGTTATTCCTCAGAAGGGCTACAGGTGTATGGGATCTACGGCTTCCTCAACCAATATTTCGAGATTTATCCTGATTTTGGTCGAGAAACTGCAGTTTCTATGTCTCGTATGAGATCTTGTCAAGGTTCTCTAGATTTAGTTCCTTGGAAGAAACTCAATATAAACAAATTTAATGTTACTAAAATGAAGATGGGAGATGGTTGAGTGGTAATACTAGAAAAGATAACATCAAGAATAAATAAATTAGAGCTAATTAAGGAGTTTCTCTGATGCATGATAAGAGTTGCGAGAAAATTGTTTGAGGTGACATGGACATGTGCAATGAAGGCTTTTGAATGCTCTAGTACTGAGGGGTGATTTGATTCGGACTGAAGATGCTAAAAGAGTCAGGGGTAGGCCTAAAATGACTCTAGGAGAAGTGGTGAGGAAAGACATGCATAGCTGAGTGCTAGTAACAAATATGGCTTTGAATAGAACTTATTGGAGAAAAATGATCCATGTAACCAATCTCATTTAGTTGGTTATGCTGAGTTGAGTTGTATGCTACTGAGAAAATAATTGGCTATAGGATTTATAGCCCCCCCCCCCCTCTTATTTATTTATTTATTTTTTCTTTTTGGAGTGCAAAGTTTAAAACAGGTGTTTGGGCTGTATACGTGATTATTTCACTTCTCATTGGAGTCCTAGTTTTTTTTTTTTTTAATTTTTTTTTTTAATTTTATATGATGAGGTTCGGTCAAGTATTTTCTTATTATGGAGCTCGAGACAATTAATCCACAAAAATAAAATAAACCAAAATTATGTCTATATATAAAGAAGGTGGGAAGAGATTGGGTAATTTATTCAAGGTATTGTGGTTTTAGTGTATAGCAACTGCTAAAGAGGAACAATGTGAGATCAGTGGCTGCAGATTTTGTTTCAGATATATAGATCTTTGTAAAATAAAGTACAAGAAAAAAGATGAGGCCACTGATCTCCATTGGATCATTTCGTTCTAGTCTTGGTCTTGGATTTGAAATGGGTGAGCCCAAGATTATACTGTTGGTGTGATGTTCACTGTATAGGGGAGATTAACACCTGGATCTTCCAAGACTGTTGGTCCTTGATCCAGGTCAATATCTGTCAAAGTAGTGCTGTCGGCTTCCACACAGGATATCTTTCAGGTTATCCACAAATTCCATATATGTGCCTAAAGCCTAGAGGTCCTCAGATTCTTTACAGTTGGTCGTTCCCTCCCCCTTCCTCCCACACACTAAAAGTGGGGAAAACGAATAAAAAAGGGAGCACCAATCAAACTATAACTTCAGTTCCTGCTCGAAAGGAACCTGCTTTGAAGCATTAAGAACCTAACGAAATTCAGGTTCTTCTATTCTGCATGCAGTTGAGGTGAGATCAAGGTATTTTTTTTTTTTAGGCAAATTGAGAATTGTAGGGGGGGCTATGCAATTTAGGCCAAACACCAAAGAGAGAAAACAAAACACAAGAAGAGAGAAAATGAAAAAAAATAAAAAAAATAATAAAGGACATAGTGCGTTGAGGGACCGTCTTGTATATCCTGCCCTTGTCTCAGTTGACTGGATGTGGTACCACAATTATGGGTGTTAAACGGGATGCTTCAAAGAGAAGGTAATTTCCTGGTCAATCTCTGGTGGAGGTCACTGAGTTGATGGTTGAAGGAAGACTGCCATACACCAGCTAACTCAGGCTCCAAAGCATCTAGAATGGCTTCCTATTTGGCTTGTCTGGATCATTTAAACATTTTAAGAATTTGATCGTTTAGTCTTGATTTCCTGGGAATGAAAGTCCCATCTCCTTACCATTAGCTGATACTGCCATTTCCTCGGAGCTGAGAAGGCCATTCTTTGTTTGGGGTCACTATGGGCATTCCCCGATGACATTGAAAAAGATGAAAAATAGGGCACTCATCCAGAGAACCTGCGGTGACTGCAGTCCTCTTTCCTTGCACCGCCGTCTCCTATTTTAATATTTCTCTTTTTGATGGGAGATAATCTTTGTAATCCCTCCTGAACCCAAACACTTTCCAATTCTGCATGATAGAACTTTTATTCTCCTGTGATGGTGGTCTTCTTTAGGGAGACTATCATCTTTTATGCTACTAATAATGTTTAACTTAGTATATTACTGCCTGTAACCTGTTTCTTGTTGTCTGCTAAGCATTACCAATTGACATAGTCATTTCGTCATTTCTTTCAGGTAACATTGCTGCTTCAGCTTCCTTGCCCCCATGCCTCTTCAACAAATTCCATTAGTGGAGGAGCTGATCAAATTCAGATGGAAACTTTAGAGAGAATCTTTAGCTGGCTAGCAATTTTATTGGAACGGGGCTTTTTTCATGAAAATCCTCAAGGTATTTCAGTCATTTGGTGTTGGCAGCACTATGGTATGAGTGGATTATGATATGTGGGTATTGTAGTACTTTTGTTTGTGGGGAGTGGAAGCCTTGTCATTTTTGACTTTCTTCTTGGGTTGTGTTATAATTTGCAGTTAGGTACTTGATCATGCAGTCATTTTTGGATATTGATTGGAAGATTCATTACGATTGGGCTAAGCAAGTGCCAAAAAGTTTTGTACTTGGTCCATTAACACAAGGGTTAAATGACACAGTGCACCACAGAAATTTTGGTTTGTTCTTGACTGAGCTGCTTATCGTTTTAGCCAATGTTTTTTTCAATTCCAACCAGAAATTGTGTTGTCCATTGTGGAAATTTTGGCTTACTATTTGATCTATGACTAGTATATTTGATTGATTTCATATTTCTTTTTGGTGCTAGTTGCATCACAATTGTGGTGTCCATGACAACTCCATGATTGCCATAGTTCTAATAATTTCCTATGACTGATAGCCTTGTAGGCATTGAGGTCAATGCCATGACTGCAGTAAGGCAATGCCATTTCTGCATAGATAGTCATGTATTGTTGTTTTTGGTGCGCCAGAAAAAATAAGTTAAGCTAGGCAAAGACATTCAGATTGGTTATGCATGGGTTCAGTGCTGATACAAACAGAAGTGGACACCTCGAGGCCTATTAACTTATATTGTGGATAGTCAATCTTCAGATTAATGCAAGTCACTACAAATAATTTATCTGCTTCTTCTGTCACTGATGATTATATGCTCTCACAAAGCTTATTGTTTCCCTGCAACCTCTTTACTCAGTCAATGGCCTATAGTTATTGAAAAGCCTATTGTTTTGATTAAAGCAAAACAGAGTTAGAGATTGACCCTAATTGCTGACTGGGAAAACCTGGAATGCATGTGTGCAGTTAATCTGCATGTCTATCTTTTGAGAAAATTTTGGACAAAATCAACTTTTACACTTATTAAAAGAAAAACATCCTGACTTGTGTAACAGTTGGCCACTATCATAGGAATGGGTTACAAACTGTTAGCTGATTTGGCACATTTCTCATGTACATGAGTAATCTGAGCTCTATATAGCTCGGTCCTTGAGAGACAAACAAGGGGTGTGGGACTTTGCATTTAATATTGAATGAAAACTTGTAGAGCAAGCTGTAAGCCTTGGAGAATTACTTTGGTTGTCCAACGCTCACAAAGTGGGACAAAAGAAAATTTTTGCTAAGCAATTTGTTAGTGTATAAAGAATGTAACCGTACACTGCTTTGACTTAGTCAAAGTAGTTTATTAGTTTGCTTAATTAGTTTCCTTTACCAATTAGGCTTGTTAGTTTTCTTTTCCTATTTAAAGTTTACTTTGTCTTTAGTTTGTGATTAGGACTCTGACTTGTAGAATCTTTGATCCAATCTAATAGTTTTTATCTATTTTTTTTTATTTTGTTACATGGTATTAGAGCAATCCCCTGGGTAGCCATTTTGAGAGTCATTTAACATTCTCCGTTAGGTGTGCAGCCACCACTCTTGCTACTGCTGCTACTATTTGGTTCACAGTGACCTATACTATGCTGCTACTACTACTTGGTTCATAATGACCTATACTACTATTTGGTTCACATTGACCTATATTGTGTTGCTACTATTACTTGGTTCACAGTGACCTATACCGTTCTGCTATTACTACTACTACTGCTACTGCTACTGCTGCTACTACTATAACTACTGCTTCTGCTGCGTCATTGTTTTAAGTTGAAGCTCTCACATTCCTCCATGCTCCAGCTTGAGGGGGGGTTTTAGCATTATAAAATTGTAACCATACACTACTTTGACTTGTCAAAGTAGTTAATGCTAATTTCTAGGACTTGGACTCCTATTAGTATATGGACTCCTGAGTTTATTAGTTTCCTTTACCGATTAGGCTTATTAGTTTTCTTTTCCTATTTTGAGTTTACTTTATCTTTAGTTTGTAACTAAGACTGATGGCAAAGAGGGTTCAAAGCAAGTCAAATTAACAAGCCCTCTTTGCTACAGGATCTTAATTCAGTCCAATACAAAATCTGCAGAGAAAAGTAATGAAGAAAACCACTTATCTTGAAATCTAACCCTTGAAATCACTTGAAACTTGATGGGAAATACTCTTTAGGATGTACTTGAAGACATATCCAAAGTTGGAGATGATCCGATCACAGATGAGAGAGATGTGATGTTTTGAAAACTACCTATCATCTGAAAACGGGACTGGTTTAGTTAGAGCTGGTCGATATGATTTTAATCTTTAATCCCACGAGCTTTCGTTGATCAAATCAGCACTTAATGGTATCGCAATTCAGTATGCAATAATAAGAACTTAAAGGAATTAACAAAAGGACAAGAAAACCATAAAACAGAATATTTCGGTTGAGTCTCACAACCTATGAGACTTAACCAGAAAATCAGGAGCTAAACTCTCTTCTTTTTTCTGGTCTAAATCTGCTGGCTCTCTTCTTCTTTATCTTATTTATAGACTTAAGAAAGATTACAAAATAAGGAAGGATTTAGTCCTCTTAAAAAAAAATATCCTAAGATAAATTAAAAGGGAAACTTGCCTTTATAGATTTAGGAAAGTTTTCAATCTAAAAAATATCCTAAGATAAATTAAATGGAAAACTTGCCTTTATAGATTTAGGAAAGTTTCCAAAAAAAAAAACTTACAAAATATCAATCCATAACTTAACTTTAGGAAACAAAATCTAAGAATAATTTAGGAAAGAAATAACAAAAGAAGGAAAATTTCTGCTGTTGGTACTGTTCACGTGAATAGTACCGCGTGAACAATGTTCACGTGAACAGTACCGCGTGAACAGTGTGGGTTGGGCCCATGTTGACACATCCTTGGGCTGATCCACTACTGGCTGGTCCTTGGACTGCATCAACTCCCCCCCACTTAAAAAGAACTCGTCCACGAGTTTTGTAATGGTGAAGAATGACTACAGAGGGGTCGGTAGGCAGCATCTGTTGATCTTGAAACTTAAACTGTGCTTGCGACGTTGGAAGAAAATCCATCACTTTGGGTCCACTTTCTTCAAGATATTTAGAAGGTATTACGAAATCAACATGCTTAACATCTTGAGGAAAGTCAAATGGAATCGTGGTATCCATGGGGACGATCTTATTCAATTCTTTGTCTTCCGCAATTTTCTCCATAACACCGTTGTCTTCATCAGAACTGTGGTCACTATTGTCAATCCATAGAGCTTTAGTAAAGACATCAAAATTATCCACATCTACTTTTGAGGCAATCAAGACCATACTGGTGATTATATGGATTCCATATGTATCCTCACTATCATCCATGACATCCGTATTAGGAACAAAAGTGTCATCACTTTGCGGTTCACATACCTGTGTATCTGGGTTGGCCTCAATTGCAGCAACTAAGGAGTTTACCTTTAATTTTTGTGGACAATCTCTAGCAAAGTGACCATATGCATTGCAGTGATAGCATTGCACATCCATAGCTGCTACCATGGGAGTTTTACCTTTATCTGTCGTTGGAGTAGCATGAGATGTAGTTCCTATGGCTTTACTGTTTGGTGTAGGGTGCTTCAATTCATAAGAACTGGAGGTGGGCTTTGGTGTTGACTTCAAAAGGTCCTCGGCTTGGAAAGCTTTATCAACACAGTCGTTAAAACTAACAATATCAACCACTCCCATTTTTTCTCTAATTTCAGGTCGCAGCCCCAAACGGAACCGAGATATCATTTGATCATCATTGTCTCGTGAACCTGACCGTGCACACAATTGATCAAACTGATAGACATAATCTTCCATACTCATAGTGCCTTGTCGAAGATTATTCAGCTGGTCATGCAACCTTCTTTGGAAGGATCGTGGCAAATATTTTTCTTTCAATTCTTCCTTCATCTCCTCCCAAGTAGTGGGTTCTCTACGACTCCTCATGAGACTATATTCATAGTTACGCCACCAATCACGAGCACCCCTCACTAGTTTGGAGCGGGCCAATTGCAGCTTTCTAGGTTCGGGTAGGCTAAACCAATCAAAGTAGTCATCTAGGGCATTCACCCAATCATGAAAAGCTTGGGGGTCTTGTCTTCCATGGAACTCCTTAAGATCCATTCGCACCTTATGGGTTTGATACCGAATAGGTTGATTGCCATCATAGTCTTCATAGGGTGGGTCTTGGTATTCTTCTCTAGGGACTCTTTGGGGAGCCCTAGGAACACGCCTTGGCATTAGGTTGGCTATGAGAATTTCTCTTCTAGGGGCTTCTAGTCTGGCCGGCCTAGGATTATGTCGTTCCTCCAAATTACTTATTCTTCCATCCATACTGTCTAATTTGGCATCCAATTTGGTCAATCGTTGGAGGACCAAATTAACAAGGTCATTGAGATTATTGGACTGATTAGGAGAGTTAGAACTCTCCTCAGCCATGCTCTGATACCAATTGATGGCAAAGAGGGTTCAAAGCAAGTCAAATTAACAAGCCCTCTTTGCTACAGGATCTTAATTCAGTCCAATACAAAATCTGCAGAGAAAAGTAATGAAGAAAACCACTTATCTTGAAATCTAACCCTTGAAATCACTTGAAACTTGATGGGAAATACTCTTTAGGATGTACTTGAAGACATATCCAAAGTTGGAGATGATCCGATCACAGATGAGAGAGATGTGATGTTTTGAAAACTACCTATCATCTGAAAACGGGACTGGTTTAGTTAGAGCTGGTCGATATGATTTTAATCTTTAATCCCACGAGTTTTCGTTGATCAAATCAGCACTTAATGGTATCGCAATTCAGTATGCAATAATAAGAACTTAAAGGAATTAACAGAAGGACAAGAAAACCATAAAACAGAATATTTCGGTTGAGTCTCACAACCTATGAGACTTAACCAGAAAATCAGGAGCTAAACTCTCTTCTTTTTTCTGGTCTAAATCTGCTGGCTCTCTTCTTCTTTATCTTATTTATAGACTTAAGAAAGATTACAAAATAAGGAAGGATTTAGTCCTCTTAAAAAAAAATATCCTAAGATAAATTAAAAGGGAAACTTGCCTTTATAGATTTAGGAAAGTTTTCAATCTAAAAAATATCCTAAGATAAATTAAAAGGGAAACTTGCCTTTATAGATTTAGGAAAGTTTCCAAAAAAAACAACTTACAAAATATCAATCCATAACTTAACTTTAGGAAACAAAATCTAAGAATAATTTAGGAAAGAAATAACAAAAGAAGGAAAATTTCTGCTGTTGGTACTGTTCACGTGAACAGTACCACGTGAACAGTGTTCACGTGAACAGTACCGCGTGAACAGTGTTGGTTGGGCCCATGTTGACACATCCTTGGGCTGATCCACTACTGGCTGGTCCTTGGACTGCATCAAAGACTCTGACTTGTAAAGTCCTAGATCCTATTTAATAGTTGTTTTCTATTTTCTATAAATGTTAGCTACAAGCATTGTTGTCAAGGCGTCGCCTAGGCGTCCGGGCGCAAAATAAGAGGCTGGGCGGTCACTCGCCTAGTGGCAGGTCGAAAGGCGACCGCCCAGGATGTCTGGGCGTCGCCTAGGCGACGCCTTGGTCGCCTTGGACGCCCAGACATCCTGGGCGGGCACCTTATACAATTTATTTCGTTTTTTTTTTAAATTAAAATAATTATTATATTATTTTAATTATTATTTTATTTTTTTAATAAGATTCTAAAACTAAGTTTTACATTGGATTGGTGTACAATAATATAATGTATACCAATACATGGGATCAAAGGCTATATAATGTTGATAACGTAGAAGAGAAGGGAAGAGAGCAGAAGCCAGAGTACTCTGACTCTCTGCCGATTGAAGCGTGAGAGAGAAGGAAGGCGAACCGGCGAACTCTGTTCTTCTTCCTATTCCGGCGAAATATTCCGGCGATTTGGTTTCCTACTCTACTTCCGGCGGTCGGCATCAGGTATGGTTGCATTATAATTTTTATTTTATATGAAATAGTTGTTTCTTCTTCTTCTGCAACTTTTTTTTTTTTTGAATATTGTCTTTTTCTTCTTCTGCAACTCTGCAACTTTTTTCTTTCAAGTATCTGTCTCTTCTTCTTCTTCTTCATCTTCTTCTTCTTCTCTGCTCTCTTATTCCTCTTCGTCTTCGTCTTCTTCTTCTTCTTCTTCTCTGCTTTCTTTTTCTTTTTCGTCTTCTTCGTCTTCTTCTTCTTCTCTGCTTTCTTTTTCTTTTTCGTCTTCTTCGTCTACTTCGTCTTCTCTGCTCTCTTCTTTTTCTTCGTCTTCTTCGTCTTCTTCTCCTTCTGTTTTGTTCTTCGTCTTCTTCCTCTCTGCGTAATTTTTTTTTTATATCGTCTTTTACTGTTTTATACTCTGTTTTTCTCTCTTTTTCTTCCTCTTCTTCTTCTTCTTTTTCTTCTTCTTCTTTTCTTCTTCTTCTTTTTCTTCTTCTTTTTTTCTTCTTCTTTTTTTCTTCTTTCTCTCTGCAACGACTTTTTTTTTATCTGTTATTCTGCGTTCTGCCCTTCTCTTCTTCTTCTCCCTTTCTGTTGAATATGCTCTGCAAAGTCTTTTTTTTTTTGTTTCTTTGTTCGTCTGCTCCATTCTTCTTCTTCTTCCTCTTCCCTGCTTTGCAATGGCTGTCTTCTTTTTTTTTTTTTTTGCAACGTCTTTTTTTTTTTTTTTTTTTTGCATCATTTTTTTTTCTCTGCTGATGCTCCATTCTTCTTCTTCTTCCTCTCTACTCTATTCTTTTTCTTCTTCTTCTACCTCTCTGCTTTTTTTTTTCTTTTGGTGCTCCATTCTTCTTCTTCTACCTCTCTGTTTTTTTTTTTTCCCTTCTGGTGCTCCATTCTTCTTCTTCTACCTCTCTGCTTTTTTTTTCTCTGCTGGTGCTCCATTCTTCTTCTTCTACCTCTCTGCTTTTTTTCCTCTGCTGGTGCTCCATTCTTCTTCTTCTACCTCTCCGCTTTTTTTTTTTTCCTCTGCTGATTCTTCTTCTACCTCTACTCTGCAGTCTGCAACTTTTTTTTTTTTTTGTTTTGCAATGTCTTTTTTTATTCTCTGTTGGTCTGCTCCATACCTCTCTACAACTGTCTTTTTTTTTTTTTTTACTGCTCTGCATCAAAGGGAATGCAATTGGTATCATAAGTGGATTTTGAACTATTTCAGTAAAAAAGCAAAGTATTGATGAATCACATGCTAATCAGTGTGCTGTATTGTGAATTTGTGATACAAATGACTAGGCATATGTTATATATTAGTACTAATTTTGATTTTTGAACAGTACCAACTACTTATTAGTTATCTATGGGTTTTTTTTTTTTTGGCAAATGTTGATCACAATAGAATGCTTTTTTTCCTAATGCATATTGTAACTGGAATACTTTAAGCACAATGTTTTTTTTTAATTCTCTGCAATGATTTTTTTTCCTATTTTTATTTTCCTCATGAACCAGGTACTTCAATAGTTTTACTGTTATAGACTTATAGTATGACTGGAGCTGGTGGTAGTGTTCCATCAAGCACTGGCGAAAACACAACAAATTCATCCGTTGATTTAAGCAAAGATCCGGCCAGGAAGGCCAAATCAAAGGATCCTGGATGGAAATATGGTTATTGGCCAGATTTAGCCAATAAGAATGTAGTTAGATGCAGTCTCTGTGGTAGAGATTGTAATCAAGGGATTAAAAGACTGAAACAACATTTGGCTGGTGGTTTTGGAGATGTAGCCAAGTGTACGAAGGTTTCCATTGAAATATCTAGGGAGATGCATGATTTTATGATGAAGAATAAGAAGAGGACAACTTTAGATTTGGATGATCCCTTAGATGATTTAAGAACATCCATGGATGTAGAAGAAGGGCAAGTGCAAACCCCAATTGAGCAAGAATCTGTTACTAGAGTTATCCCAAGCTCTGGAACAAATGCTAAGAGAAAGCATGTTTTGGTCCAACAACAAGTAAGGGGACCCTTAGATGTTCTTATGAGGCGAGCTCCTGAAGAATTGGTTGATGAGAGGCGGGATCCCAAGAAACTTACACAAACAACCATGCAAAACAGGTTTAGATCAGTTGGACAAAAAAATATTGTTGATGAACATGTTGCTACATAGTTTTATAATTGTGGGATTCCATTTAATGTTGTCAAAAGCAGAGACTTTGAGGTTATGCTTGAATCTGTAGCACAGTATGGGTCAGGTTACAAGCCTCCATCATATCATTAGTTGAGAGTGCCTCTCTTGAAGTCTGCAAAGGAGAAAGTTGCAGAAATGAAAAAAAATTATGAAATGCAGTGGAAGAAGTATGGATGTACTCTCATGTCTGATGGGTGGACAGACAGAAGAGGAAGACATCTTATAAACTTCCTTGTTAATTGTCCACATGGGACTTATTTCATGGATTCAGTAGATGCATCTCAACATAAAGAAGATGCAAATTTGTTATTTCAATTGTTGGATGAAAAAATTGATGAGATTGGAGAGGAGAATGTTCTCCAAGTGATAACAGACAATGCCTCTAATTATAAAGCAGCTGGGAAATTATTAATGGACAAGAGGCGTCACTTGTACTGGACGCCTTGTGTAGCACATTGTATAGACCTTATGTTGGAAGACATAGGGAATTTAAAGATATTCAAGGTGGCAATAGCAAAGGGCAGAAGAGTGATAGGTTTTATTTATAGACATACTCGCCTTCTTGAGGCTATGAGGGCGAGAACTAGAGGGAGTGAACTAGTTAGAGATGGAGTTACTAGATTTGCTACATCATTTTTGACTCTTCAGAGCATGTTGAAAAACAAAGATGCTTTGAAACAGTTATTTGTTTCAGATGATTGGATGAAGAGTAATTTGTCAAAGACAGAAATAGGGATGAAAGTAGTTGAAACAATTCTTTCCACTTAATTTTGGAGTAATGTGCAAGATTGTTTGAGAGCATCACAGCCCCTTGTTATTGTATTGAGACTTGTGGATGGGGATGAAAATCCTGCAACGCCTGAAGTGTATCTTGCAATGGAAGAAGCAAAAAAAAGGATACAATTCAACTTTGCTGATAAAGGGAGACTTTGGAAAAAAGTGGTTGATATCATTGACAAACGCTGGGAGTGCCAGATGGGCCGCCCTTTGTATATTGCTGCTTTGTTTCTTAATCCTGGGAAATTCTTTGAGTACACAAAGGATGATGTTGGAAAACAAGGAAAAAATACAAAATGCATTCAATGAAGTACTTACAAGAATGGTACCTGATCCAAATTTGCAAGACAAGATTTCAAAGGAGGCATCTTTTTATAAAGATTGTGAAGGTGCATTTGGAAAGGAAATGGCAATCAGACAAAGAAATCAAGTGAGCCCCTGTAAGTAATTTAATAATTTATGGTAAAAGAGTTGTTTAATTGTTTAATTTCTATTTAATGTTGTTTAATTTGTATTTTATCCTTTATAGTGAAATGGTGGGGAACACATGGAGGCGATACTGAAGATCTTATGAAGATTGCATTCCGTATTTTAGGCTTATGTTGTTCTGCTTCTGGTTGCGAACGCAACTGGAGTACATTTGAATCCGTAAGCACTAAAAACTAAGTACAAAATTTATTTTTTAAATATTATATTTTTTTTCTTTATTTTTAATGAAGAATGAAATTCTTTATTTCTTATAATTTCATATTCATACCAAGAAAAGGAATAGACTAGAACATCAACGTTTGAATGATCTAGTCTATGTCCAATATAATCGACGTCTTCAAGAAAGGTTTAAGGCAAGGCGTGAGAAGTCAGGACCTCATGATCCCTTAGTGCTAGATGATTTGAACTGGAGTTCTGAGTGGATGACTGGTCAAGAAGAGGATATAGTCCATGATGGTCTGACATAGGATGATGTAGACAGAGCATTGGATGCATCAGCATCTGCTGGGGGGCACATTAGAGTGACAAGAGCGCAAGCATCTACAAGCAATGTCTATGCACGTCGTGTAAGGGGAAGGGGTTCAGATGAAAATGACTCTGATGGAGAAGATATTGAAGAAGAGGATGCTATTAATGATGATGAAGATGTGGAGGATGATTTTGGTCTGAGGTCTGAAGGTGATAGAGAAGGGGAGCAGCAAGAACAAGAAGTTGACACTTTTCTTTTTGCTGATATTTGATGTTTGATACAATGATACTTAAAGAATTTGAATTTAGTTATGGATTTTTTTTATTTGAATTGTTTATTGCAATGCCTAGGAGGCTAGGACCTAGGTTGATTTTAGACATGGAGATTTTGAATATTTCATTATTTCCCATCTTGTTGACTTGGTGCATATATTTTTAATGCAAGCTTTTTAATATTTATAATTTATGAATTTTTTACTCCCCCAAGTAGGTATAGGATTCAAACCTACATCCTATCAGGTGTCATTCGGCCGCTCTACCATTGAACTACTGAGGAATAGAGGTACATTCAATCTATACGCTTATTTTAGCATCATGGAGGTAAGTAGATAACAACAATATAATATTCATTGAATATTGAGTAATTTACATCTTTAGTTCTTTATGTGCATTATGGACTTGCACTCTTGTTTCGTATTTTATATAGTATTATGTTTTTAGTTTATTGTTTTGTGCTTTTTTAGTTCTTACATTTTATAGTTTAATCATTTTTTGTTTATTTTTCTCATATTAGGTTATGTCTTAAATAGTTAAATGTTAGTTCTTTATGTAGCATATTCCATTGTTGCATTTAATATATAAAGTAATAAAAGTATAAACATAAATATAGAATTGATATTTTAGGCAAAAAAAAAAACATCAGGAACTCCTTGGTCGCCTAGGCGCCCAGGTCGACCTCCATCGCCTAGGGTCGCCTTGTCGCCTTGAAAACTATGGCTACAAGGGGAGGAGCGCAGGACACATCGATTCTCTTCGTCTTCTCTTATTTTTTATTTTGTTACATGGTATCAGGACAATCTCCTGGGTTGCCGTTTTGAGAGTCATTTAAAGTTATCTATGTTACTGTCACTATACCTGATCTAACCTTTGTCGTCAGAGTAGTTAGCCGGTTTATGCATAGCGCAGCCACAAAGGTTTCTTCGCCCTTCTTGACTCCCTTGACAAGCTGCAAGGCAGATAAAGTGGGCACACTAGTCTTCACATTAACTGTTGGGATCATGCATGGTGTTCCTTCATCCATGATGCCTAAGGTGCCCAAGTATGGCATAGGGACGGCTTTGGTTGGTAGGGGACCTCGGAGTAAGGGGTATCGTTAGTAGGATGACAGCCTCGACACCGTAAATGATCCATTACATCTATTGCCTTAATGTTCTTAGCAGAATTCCCTCCTCGAAAGGATCATCATCGGCTTGCAAGGCTAAGATTCGTGCGGTTAATCAACCATTTTTGGAATTGAAAGCCGAGATAGGCTTTGTGGTCCATTACTAATCCGTCCCTTCCATTCCAGACCAAAAGCCTACTAATGATTCAGTTAAGGCAAATAGCCCATAACTTGTAAAAACCTCCGATCTTGTTGTTGAAGAATGATTCTCTTCTAAAACATGTCCAACGATGCAATAGCTTCGGTTAGAGCAAAGCCCATATTCCTTTCCTGATAGCCCTCTTTTCTTCCAACCACTGCTTGCCATGGCCAGTTGTTCCAGTTGTCATCTTTATCTGAGGCGCAGGAATAAAAACCTTCAGTCTATTCATGTGGTTAAGAAAGTCGAGCACCGTTGCGCTAACGCGCGCGCTGTAGTTTTTCAGCTTGTTCTGGCGCGCGCCTTACTCAAATAGGGGCTCATGGAGTTGCTTGGTTAGGGTTGAAGCGCTAAAGCCCTTTTATATAGGGTGGTCGTAGATCCGCTTTTCTTGCTGGGGCGCGCTAGCGCACTGTAGTTTTCTCGCTTGTTGCCTACGTTTGCTTGCGGCGCCCTACCTTGCTCCAGCAAACTCCGTTTGCAGCTTCACGCCCTTGAATTCTTATTCACGAATGAGGGAAAGCCAACAGAAAGATTCGATTCTGACTTCGTAGAGCCGGTGCTGCTGCTGCCTGCGCGTAGGGCCGTCCCCCACTCCCGTCCCGGGGCGCTAAGGGGCTTTTGTTTTTGGAACAGACGGCAGTGTTTTGCTAACGCCTCGAATCAAGCTTTTGTTGCGACATGCTATGTTTTTCTCCCCCATTGCTAGTAGGTTGATGGGTCGCACGCCCGGCACACATGTTTTGGCCTTGTGTGTCCATAACTCAAAATAGGTGACCTAACGGCCGCCGCCCGACTAGACATACCAATAGTCACCAGATTCATATGGGCTGTTGGGGAGTGGGCAATGATCTTCTTAAGATCGATCTGTCTTGAAGTGGTCGAGGGAGTATATATTATAGCAATCGCACTTGGAGTATAAATGAAAGGAGTGGAACGAAGATATCTTAAGGTATCTAAAGTAGTCTCCAGGCAATGGAGTCATTTATCTTCGCCATAAGCACGTTGATATTGTTGGTTATTTTGATTGCTGGTACTGATAGTGACAAACATTCCACAATTGGTATTTTACATTTGTTGATGGAAATCTAGTCATGTGGAATGTAAGAAACAAACTTTTGTAGCTTGCTCCAATGCTGAAGCCAAGTACCATGCAATGGCTCATACTACTGCTGAACTTTTGTGGTTAAAGAATCTTCTTCAAGAGTTGGGTTTCCTAGCAACCTATGATTATGTTTTGTAACAATCAAGCTACTATCTACATTGCTAGTAATCCTGTTTTTCATGAGTGCATTAAGCATATTGAAGTTGATTGTCATTTTGTTCGTGATGTTGTTGTAAAGAAACTACTGATTACCCCCTTTGTCGCTTCTTCAAATTAGTTGGTTAATATCCTTAAAAAGGCTTGATTTGGTCCTGCATTTCGATTGAACTGTTCCAAGCTTGACATGGGTGACTTATATGCTCTAGCTTGAAAGGGGTGTTAACTAACAAGAATGGACCCATTCATAGGGGTCCATCTAGTGCCAGTGAGATTTGCTTTAGTTGCTGTTTTGAGCAGCAGATTTATGTTGGAGTACAGGTGGCAGATTCTCTTATCTCTACTAATCTTCTAATGTAAATGGAACTCCACCATTTCTTGTGGAGTTCCCTTCTCCCCTCTTATTTTTAATGTTTATCTAGGACTCTCTTTTCCTTCTCTTAGTGTAACTAGGACTCCAACTTTTGGAGTTCCTTTCTATCTACAATTGTAACCTTTGCTACTCTATAAATAGCAAACGATGGGAGGGAGAACTACACAATAATCGATTCAGCTCTACTACTAGAATTTATCTCTCTTTTTCCCATTAGTTCCATCCCTTTAATCCTTCTCTCTTGGTTCTGGTTTTCTTATATTCCAGTACAGCTGTTACCTGGCTGTCAAAGATGCTCGGCATGGTGGGTTCAAGAATTTCTCCTTCAATGGTGTTTGCTCAAATTCATCTGCCATGAGAGTTTTTGTCCTTCTTGATGGGAATGGGGGTTGTATCAATGGCTTTTTCGCTCTATTCACTCTCTTCTCTCATATTCTGGAGCATTCTTCCTCCTTTCCCCCTCTCAATGCTTTTCTCCCAAGGCAATCCAATCAACCAATGGGTGGGAAAGTCCAAATTTTCCACAATTTTTACTTCCCTTCCTTTTCACCTCATCAACATAGAGGGCCCTCACGGGCCACTCCCCCAACACTCCTACCCTATACTCCCCTGCAAACAAACATGGCCTTACTCATTTTCCTAGAATAGATGTTTCTGCATCTGATTTCCAGGTTTGGAAGAACCTTGCACTTGAGTTTTGACTCCATAGATATCCTGAGTACAAATGTGGTGCCAAATGTTGGTATATCGTGGTTATTTTATTTATAAATGAACAGATTGAATAGTCTTTGGTTATACTATCCTGTGGCTGAATCCTAAATTTGAAATAACACAAACACATGCGCGTGCGCTGTGTTTTTGTGTGTGTGGGTTCACACTGGTAAGACTGTAAGTCATGACTTCATACATGTCCATTCATAGCACCCTAAGAATGTCCTCATTTTCAAATCATACAGCGGATGATTCTTGGCATGGTTTGGGTTAGTTATCTGTTGTTTTGTAAGTTGTCGGTTGGGAGAATCTCTCACGCCACATAAATGAGCCAGTCTTAATTACGTGAAGGTATGATTTGAGGACTAACTATAGTTAGTAAATTCCAAAACGATAAACATCTATGTATGTGTGTGTATATATAGTTGTTATAGTTGTTTTATATATATATATATATATATTTATATATATATATATATATATATATATATATATATATATATATATATATATATATAGTTGTTTTTTAAATGAACCATAAGTTTTCCTCCTACTGATTTGGTGGGATCATAGTTCAAACACTGCAAAATTTCAAAATTCTTGAATATTTTGGACTGAAACAAAATGACATCTGAAGTAGGAAAATGCAATATCTTGGTTGAAATTTCTGTCATTTATCTACATCAGGTAAGCAACATTTCAGTCGAAATTTCGGTTATTTTGGTCATTACGGTAATTTTGTCTATTTAGGTCGGATTTTTGGTAACAAATCCAGTCCTTGTGCCAACCAAAAAATGCAGTGTTTTGGTGAGATTTTGGTCAACTTAACCGAAATCTCGGATTTTAGTCTGATCAAAACGAAACCAGAATCCAGATTGCGAACCTTTGGGTGGGATCATGATTGAAGTAGCCAAGGATGTAGATCCTCTTAGAATAATTTGAAACCTTGAGCACGGGAACTAAAAATATTGTATACCTCCATAGCCAGGATGATGTAAGTAAAAGTGAGCTTTAGAAGGACTGACTTTAGGGTTTGTTGGCAAAGGTTGTAAGAAGCTTCTGCTGTTGATGTTGGAATGTGATTGATTAATAGGGTTTTAGGTGCTTGTCCACTGTTGCTTTAAGGGTGTCTGCTTGCTCGACTGAGAAATCAGCAAGGGCGAACTAGGTTTCTTGGTGAAATCAGGCAAGTGTTTAACTGGGAATTGATGGCATATGACATATTTGAGGGTTCCTGTGCAAGGTGGTTGGGGAAAGTCGGATTTCTTCTGGGTAGATTAGAAAATGGTAGAAGTAAATGCTTCTGATTGCTGAAAGTGGATTACAGTTCAAAAATGGAAATAGAATAAACAAGAAAAAGAGCAGAAAGAAAAATCAAGAATCATACCTGGGGCTCGAGGCACCATACTGGAAAGATGGATGTATCGCATTTCTGTGTTGAGAAGAATTCACACCATCACAGCAAATTAAAAACCATGACTTCTAATAGTTTGGAATACTATTGGAAAAATATATCCTTTTGGCATTTTCCTGTCTTTTCTCCCACTCCCAGGATTTTCAAGTTTGAGGAGTTAAACTAAAGTTGCTTGGCAGTAAACCTAATGTTAAACTACACTACAGTCCACACGATGGGATCTACTCACAGTCCTCATCGTGTGGGATTCTTTGACTTGCACAGTTGGTGTAGGATTTTTTTACTACAGTTGTTGAGTTGGATTAGGACTCTACAGTTATATTGTGTTTACAGTTCTTATAGTTCTATTGTAATTAGATCTCCTATTAGTATGTCGACTCCTAATTAGTTTATTAGTTTTCTTTATTAGTTTCCTTTACTAATTAGGCTTGTTAGTTTCCTTTTCCTATCTTTAGTCTGTGACTAGGACTCGGACTTGTAGAGTCTTAGATTCTATCTACTAGTTGTTTTCTATTTTTCTATAAATACAAGCTATAAGGAGAGGAGCACATACACATACTCTCTCTTTCCTTTACACATCGATTCTCTCCATCTTCTTTTATTTTTCTATTTTGTTACATGGTATCAAAGCATTGGTGCCGTTTTGAGAGTCAACTAAAGTTCTTCGTTATTGTGTGCAGTCACCATTGCTGCCTCTACTGCATCTGCTTTATTCTATTCTCTGCTAGGTTTTGCATCTGTATCTCTGCATCAATTTCTTGGTAAATCTATTCTTGTCCTCCAATAATGGTTGCTTGAGGTTGATGATCGAACTACTGTTTGGTTATTTTTCTCTGTTTTCTGGTTTTATTCATTGCTGGTTTGGTCAAACTCCATTAATGGCTATTGCTATGGTTCTGTCTTTTCATATTATTGTGCTGATGTTCAGATTTTCAATGACTCAACCATTGACTGAATTGATTTAAAATCAGGCCCTATTTTCTCACATTATTATGCTGCTGTGTCGAGTTTAACTAATTGATTGAATTTTATTTTGTTTACTCGATTCCTGCTGTTGCTCATAATAGAGTTAATTAATTCTTTTTAATAGTTTTCTCCCACCTATTTCCTATCTTATCTGGCTGTCGTTATATATCCTCTTGCTGCTATCTGAATTAAGTGTTTGTTTTTAAAAATTCTGATTTACTATGGTTATCACATCAATAACCAATCTGATCGTGTCACCTATTCTCCACCGAGATCTAATTTGCTGGTAGTATGACCACAGCTGTCTTATGCTTATCTCCATGTTACTCCATTACCAAAGTGTTATCTCTTATCAGTCTGAGGCAGATTGCTGATGTGTCACATTTTGATTTGAGGAATTCTATCACCACTAGGATCGCTTAATAACTTTCATCTCTACCATTGGATTGTAACTAAGTTTTGATGACTTATCCTAGCTATATTTAATTATTTTCCTACAATTTTTGGTTCACATCTTGTGACTAGTAATTTAACTTTCATCTCTACCATTGGATCGTACCTAAGTTTTGATGACTTATCCTAGCTATATTTAATTATTTTCCTACAATTTTTGGTTCACATTTGATCCTGTCACCTATTCTCCACCTAGATCTAATTTGCTGGTAATATGATCACAGCTATCTTATGCTTATCTCCATGTTACTCCATTGCCAAAGTGTTATCTCTTATCAGTCTGAGGCAGATTGCTGATGTGTCACATTTTGATTTGAGGAATTCTATCACCACTAGGATCGCTTAATAACTTTCATCTCTACCATTGGATTGTACCTAAGTTTTGATGACTTATCCTAGCTATATTTAATTATTTTCCTACAATTTTTGGTTCACATCTGCTGATTGGATCTTTGACATTTTAATTAATGTTAAAAATCCACTTGCCTTATTACCCTATCGGGCCTATCCTAGTCCCACTAGGACTTCACCATATTTCTTAATCTGACCGTTAGATGGTTTTGAAATTTGGATATCTTACTATTGATGTGTCCCACTATAATTTGTCCACGTGAAATGTTCCACGTGAGGGGGAGAATTATATATATATTTGCTCAAGTTCATTGAAGAGAGCTTAGCCTACTACTACATGCTCATGTTGGGAGTGATGCAACCTCTACTACCTGCGGCCTACTTACTTATTGCACGTGATGCAACCTACTACATGCTTGTGTTGGGAGCTTACTACAGTTGCACGTGATGCAACTACTACTACGGACTACCTGCAGCCTACTTACTTGTTGCACGTGATGCAACCTACTATTTTTGCTCATGTTGGAGCCACCACTGTTGCTACTTAGTGTCTGCTTTATTGCTAATGCTACTTTTGCTTGGTTCACAGTGACTTATACTATGTTGTTGTTGTTGCTTGGTTCACAGTGACCTATACTGTGCTGCTTTGCTACTACTGCTGCTATTGCTTCCGTTGATACATTGGTTCAAGGTGAAGCTTGTGTTGCTGTTGTTGCTTGGTTCATAGTGACCGGTACTGTGCTGCTTTACTATTACTACTGCTGTTGCTTCTGTCAAGCTGAAGCTTTCTCTGTTGTTGCTGCTTCCGTTGCTACATTGTTTCAAGCTGAAACTCTTACATTCTTCCGTGCTTCAGCTTGACAGGGGAATGTTAAACTCATAGTTTTCAAGGCGACAAGGCGACCCAAGGCGTTTGAGGCCATCCTAGGCGACCAAGGCGTTCCTGGTGTATTTACTTTTTTATTTCTAAAATATCAATGCTATATTAATGTTTACATATATGCAGTATGCTACATAAAGAATCAACATTTAAGGCATAACCTAAAAAATATGAGAAAACAACAAATAATGGATAAACTATAAGACATATAGATGCATGTTTATAAAAAACAAAAAAGTACAAATCAATAAACTAAGAAGTTAGAACATAATAGTGTACAAGTAAGAAACAAGAGTGCAGGAGCAAGACTGTAATGTACTTTCGGACTGGTTTTTAGTATAAGGGTAAAAAATTCTTTTCACCTTTTCCGTTAGGGAACTTAACACTGTGTGGCCGATAATGGGGGAGGGTTGAATTGCGGGTAAGCAGAAACCTTAAGGGAGGTATGTGAAAATTTTTATTTAATTAATGATTTATCTACACATTGGTAACAAGGCGACTGCCTAGGCCTTCAGGGCGTCCAAGGCGCCCAAGGTGATGCCTAGGCGACCTTGGTGGCATGCATTCACAAGGTGATTCATCGTCTAGCCTATATATTACCGCCCGGATGCCTAGGCACTAGCAACGCCTAGGCAACTCCTTGACAACTATGGTTAAACTACACTACAATCACATGATGGGACCTACTCACAGTTCTCATCGTGTGAGACTCTTTGACCTGCACAGTTGGTGTAGGACTTCGACTACAGTTGCTGAGTTGGAATAGGACTCTACAATCCTATTGTGTTTATAGTTCTATACAGTCCTATTGTAATTAGATCTCTTATTAGTATATAGACTCCTAATTAGTTTATTAGTTTGTTTTATTAATTTCCTTTTCCAATTAAGCTTGTTAGTTTACTTTTCCTATTTGGAGTTTACTTCGTCTTTTGTTTGTCACTAGGTTTCTAACTTGTAGAGTCCTAGATTCTATCTAATAGTTGTTTTCTATTTACTATAAATACAAGCTACAAGAAGAGGAGCACATAGACATGCTCTCTCTTTCCTTGACACACCTTATTTCTCTCCATCTTCTCTTATTTTTCTATTTAGTTACACTTAACACTATCAACCTACTAAATTTAATGGAAATAACATGAGTCCAAACACTAGGATAAGACTAGACTCAACTTATAATGAAACATTTAAACTATTAAAACTACCAAAATACCCCTGCTACACATAGTAAGAGAAATAAGGATAAAAATGTCAGTGTCTATCTGTTCCTAGAAACTCAGTTGCTTCATAAGAAATCATTCTGTTCAATTATGTGTGTGTCCAATGGCTCATGGATCTTTGTTGTGGTCCACACCATTACTGATCCCAAAATAGCACCTAGGCCTTGAGGTCTTTACATCCAATGCCTCATATTTCTTTTTATAGGTCTTTAGTTTTGAAAGTGCTCCCCATTATTCTGTTACAAACGTCATGTAAACAGATTGATATATTTATTCAGTTGCATCACAGGGTCCCCGGTCCTGAGTGGTAGAGCTGTGCTGTATGCTTGCCTTCGGATAAGGAAAAGGCCAAGCTAGTGTTTTTTGAATGGGTTTTGGTCTTTTCTGTAGACACTGGAGTTACTCCATTCTGATCCATTATCTTGAAGAAAATTCTAGCCTATGTGGCTGGTTTTGCAATAAATAAAAGAACTGGTGAGCAAAGGATTAAATAAGAGGGATGAAGGGAAGTGCTACTAGTTTAACTTTGCCTGAGTTTTGATGCTTTCCCTTAATTTGTGATAACAAATTAGAATGTTCCCATCCTAAAATATGATTCACTGTACGGTTTTTCTGCAAAACCAATTGGGGTCATAGAAATCGTAATTGTTATTATGTTTATGTCATTGACAAATCTAAAACATCTCATGGGTGGTATCTTTCTTAAATTATTTTTCCATGGACAGTATGATTGTCACACAAATGTTGAATTGCATCGTCTAATTTTATGCATTATGGAATTGCTTATTTCATGTGTTTTGTTTCCGAAGAACTACTAAGCATTTATGTATATGGTTGTATTTAATTTCTAGGTGTCAAAGGAGTTTACTCTTCAAAAACAATCGAAGGTGCAGCCAATTTTTTTGGCCAGTTCTCTGCTCATTTCTCAGGGAGGTAGCTATTGTCTTGTTTCATGATTCTGGTATTTGAAATTTAATTAAGTCTCAATAAGTTCTCTTTTGGTATCTCAATGCTGTTCTAGAAATATTTGTTTATAAGTTTTAATCATTGTTATCTAATGGCATACTTCAGCCAATATAAACTGCACTCTAAGTTTTCATCCTTGCTATTTGGGATTGGCTGCAGAATCCTCTTCTGGCACTCTATTATATTGAAACCAAAACTAATTTACCTACTACTAATCTAAGCAAGTGCAAATTTTGAGGGGTTTGTGAAGGTGAAGATGCAAGTTGCAACTATCAATCACTCCACTGTTACTTGAGAGTTGATCATGGATATTCTTGATGAAGATGTTAAAATTGGAAGTGATTTATGAGAAAAGGTTTGTGAACTTTGAGCCAGACAAGAAGGTTTGATGCAGCCCAAGTCTACTCCAGAAGGGGCCGAAAGAAGAACCTTCCAAAATTGGGCCAGACCCAATTGGCTGACCAACCCACACTGTTCACGTGAACAGTACCAGCAACAGATTTTTTCACTCTTTTGTTAGTTCTTTCCTAAAAGTTGGTTTCCTAATTTCATTGTTTAGTTTGTTTCCTAATATTTAGGATAGATTGATAGTAGGTGTCAATTACTTGTAGACCAAGTATTTTTTCCTATTTTCAGATTTAGAAAGTTTTCTTTCCATTGTATCAAAACCTTCCTATGTTATAAGGAGGTTTAGTTTTAGTAGTTTTCTCTCTTTCCTATTTTAATTGTAAGGATTCTCATTATAAATAAGAGGAGTAGAAGCTGGCGGTAGCTCTTAGAATTTTCCAGAAAAAAAGAGAGTGAAACTCCTATTTTCTGGTTGAGTCTCCAAGGTTGTGAGACTCAACCGAACTTTATTTCCTTTGTTCCTTTGCATTCAATACTCCTATTTTGTTCTTTGTTGCTGGTTATATGTGAAACACTCAGCACCAATTAGAGGAAGTAAAAACCAAATCAGCAGCCGACATTCTTTTGAACCTGCCCAGGTTTTGGCGGCATCAGGTACAGCAAGGTTACAAAGCTCATAGCTCCTTCAATTCTTTTCGGATCATTCTCAGATTTTGAAGGGTGTTCATAACTATTATAAAGGCCATTCAACCCAAGGTTCATCAATTTCTGACGGTTCGATTTCCAGATAAGAATTTTTTTCTATTACTTTTCTCTGCAGATTTTTGTGTTGGACTGAATTAAGATCCTATAGCAAAGAGGGCTTGTTAATTTGAGATGTCTTAACCTCTTTGCCATCAAGGTTGTTGAATTGTTTTCATAGCGTTTGGATTTCCAGCTGGACACTACTTTTTCTCCTGTTTGGCAAGGTGTTTCCTTTCTGCTTTGGCATATAAGAAATGGGCCTTGGGAATCCTTTATGGTGGAAGATGAAATTCAGTGCCCTGGGATTACTGCTCAACATGTATGATGCAATAATGTTTTGTTGGACTGGCATGAATTTGTTTGGAAGCTCAAACAGAAATGAACCCGGACCAAATTTGGTTTTGGTGCAGTACTCCAGCAGGTTATTTTTTAATCAGATTTTATTTTATATTAAAGAAGGTAGTAGTTAGAGACACCTAGGAGATTTGGCTTTCCTCATTTGAGTTGTTAGTTTCCTAGTTTGGTTGGAGTTGGTATTTGTGTGGTCTGTTGGCCTGAACTGATTGGTGCTCCAGGTTTTCCTCTCCTCCAACTTCTTCTTCCCTTATTATTCCTACTATTCTTTCCTTATCCATCTTCGTTTCTTTTTCTTTTTATACTGTTATTGCTCTTCCTGTTCTGTTCTGGGTGGTAGTTGCAGCCAACATAAGGTTGGATTGATCTCCTTCGATTCAACTCCTTTTCCTCTGAGGTGTAGTGTGCCCCTCCATAGGGGACCCAACCCCTTTTGTCTCAGCTCCAACTCTTCTTTATCTGCGAGTCTCATCATCAGTTTCTTATCTGGTTCCATATCTTCTGCTAGGTTCTGGTTACAGAGATTTTCCTGAAGATATTACTTGTTATTCTGGCTTGATATTAGTTGGAATCAGGAGGGTAAGAGATTAAGAACCTTATCCTGCAGTTTCAATCTGATTGGATTTGAATTGAGTGAATTACATGGCCTGACAAGAAACTGATGTACCGCTGGCTGCATACTGTCATGAGGTTGAAGATGAACGGTTCCTTAAATTATAAATAAGGACTGAATTCATCATAATTACACAAAGTCCCTTCCTTTCATCAATAGTTTCTGTTTAACCTCAAACTATTTTGATATTCTAGATAAGTCCTCAAAATTTACTTCCTATTTCGTCCTTGGTTGTGTTTCTTAATCTAAGAGGGTCTGGAGCTTACCAGAAAATTACAAAATTGCCATTACCTTTAATTTTTTAGCCGTTTATCATTTGGCGGGGTTCATAGTGATCCATAAGCAGGGTTTTGCGACCCTGGGTTGCATCAATGTAGACACTTCTTGAATAGAGCAGGAAGGAACCTTTCATCATGGTTAAGAAGTGATCTTCATACAAGGAGTTGTGTTCTTCTCTTATAAACTTATTGGGAATGTTTGAGGAAAATTCATCAAAGCAGAAATCAAATACCTAGGATGGGAAATAAATGTCTGTAGAATCCTTATTGGGAGCTATGAGCTGACAAAGATTCTTAAATATTTGCAGCCTCCTGTTGGGTGTTGATTGTATCCTGTACAAAATTAGACTGGTGTTGTAGCCTTGTAGGAGATACTCTAGCTAGTGTCCAGACCAGGGGCTTCCTTGCCGTGGAGGGGTTAAGGGGGATTGTTATTGTTCTATTGTTGCATTATTGGCCTCCCTTGAGGTGTTGGATTCAAAAGGAACATAACATTCCTAATTGCAAAGCACCAATATTGTGTAAAAATAATGCACTTCTAGCTCAGATGGGATGTTGGAATTACAGCAGATTCTTCTCATCTCAGGGATGAATCACCACCCTCCTTTGCCAAATAATACTTCCTGTAAATTATTTATTGCTGAATTATAAGTGTTTTATTGCATAGATCAAACACGGCTTGAAAGGCTGTGTCATATATCATGAATCTATGAAAGGTGTCGAGTATCAATCAATCAGTCGAATATGTATTGCATTTTGCATTATGGATACAATGCACTTGGATGCGAAAAAGAAAAAAAAAGGCATTTTGTGTTGGTCTGTATTGATCTGTATTAGTCTGTACAACCCAAGATGGGCTGATACAGCTCAATATGTAGGCATTTGCCTCGAGACATTCTCCTGTTTTAGCAGGGTGGAAAAAAACTGGAAACAATGCTCCATCTATGCCATGGGAAAGAAGCAACGACATCAGCCATCTCTGCTGCTGCCAGAGAAAGTGCAATCAACGCAAGCTGGGAAGAAGTGAAGAGGAAGCAGCAGCAGCAGCAGCTGGAAACACCATCACTGCCACTGTCGGAGCTGGAGGAGGAGAACATGAAGAAGGAAAAGAAAGTGTACCGGTTTATACTTTTGAGGATCTTTGATCAAGCTTTGCTATTCGAGTTGCAGAGTAGACGAATGAGTTGTTCAACTTGCAGAGGCAGGAGAGGGACAGGGGGTTTGGTTCGTGAGTTCAAGTTGCAGAGGTTGAGGAGGAGGAGGAGGAGTGAAGAGGAAGCAAGGGGTGAGCTGCTTGATCTGCTGTGGTGGGGCAGGGAAAGGGGGTTTGTCACTTTGTGGATGTTGAAAAGGAAAGCACAAAGGCGGACGTGTAAGTATTTAACATAAAAATGGAAATGATATTATGTATGACAGTACATGGCCAAAACTATACACCCCCACGTAAAACTAGTGTACTGGAAGTCTGGAATCACTAAATTTATGAAATATCATTACATTTTAGAGGGCCGCCTTACGTAATAAAACGTTGTCTAAGCGCTTGCCTATTTGCCAAGGTGTTTAACGGTAGTTATAAACCATAGTTTGGGCTCTCCTAGGCGTCTTGACACCTATGCTCATAAAACATGCTTTAGTGGTTGGATATCATTATTTATAGCTTATTTAGGATGTATTATGTAAAAAAGAAAAAGAAAAAAAAGGAGAGTTTTACATGAATCCATCTGTGTCTTAAGCGTGTCCTCCAGCATTTCTTAGCATCTCTCTGATATGTCTCCGAGACATCTCTTATAATCTTATTTCTGATACTGATACTTGAAACCTTGGATTTATGTGGCTGACTAAGTAGTATTGTCGTGGATTGAATCAGGTCTTCTAATAAGTTTTCTTGCTTATTATGTCAAGTATTGGTTTCAGGCAGTGTATTGGAAAGGCAGAAAGCTGGTTTTGAGAGACGTCTCGGAGACATTGGAGAGACGCTAAAAGATGCTAAATATGCTTTGATATGCACGAATACAAGCACATCAAGTGTTTTAAGCATTGTGCACCATAAATAAGCAATAAATAATAATATCCAACCAGTGTAAGGTTATCTCTCTTCACGACATCTATGCGATTCAAATCTTCATTGGCAAGTGCAATATCAAAGCTTCTTATAAGTAATAAGAAGCAATTAAGCAAGAAGATTTGCAAAAGAAAAATATATTTGAGTATTAGGATATTGGCTTAAAAATTTGAAAATCTCTGTATTTTCATTTGGAAACAAGTAATGCAGCCACAACTAGGCACTTTTAAAGGTAAATGTCTTTGGCCTTTTATCATAGTTGCTAGCAAATATCAGAAACAAATGGAAATTCTTGCTTCCCCTCCTGAGCTACGACCACCCTCCTGTGATAAGAACCTTTATGTCTAAGAGGAGTAAGACTTGATTGATAGGTATGAAACTTGTAACAAAGAGACTCTTCTAGGGAGAAGGCTTTTCCCTCTGCTGAGAAAATGCTTCTTTCCCCCCAGTAAAAGCAGTTACTGCGGGAGTGTTTCCAGCAAGGAAGAGAGTTCAACACCTCAGTAATAGAGTCTATCTTACTATAGAGCCCTATCTGATCTACTTTAAAGCCATGAAACATGGTAATCATTCAAGATGATTCAAATCTAGGTCAGTTTTCCAGTTTAGCTGTGATATTTGAACCCCCCCCCCCAAAAAAAAAAAAAAAAAAAAGAAGACAAGAAAAACCAAGATTGAAGTCTAATATATATATATATATATATATATATATTATATATATATATATATATATATATATATATATATATATATTTTAACATACTTCAACAACTGCTTTGATGTTTGTTGTTTTTTTAGTGTAGATGAGATCCACTTATGTTTTGGCCAAAAAATCTGACTAGGAAGAATTTTGCTTCAAAAATTGAGATTTTTGGTTTTTGGCAGCCTTTGTATCAAATGTGTTGGTCTGTATTGGTACTATAGCGGCCCTTATTGGTACTGTATCGTCTGTAATGATTTTGTTCATAATTTTTTATGTATCAGTTCTGTATCATATGTACATGGCCAATCCTAATACGTATCAACCGTGTTGGTCCGAAATAAACTGTTTGTATCTTACCGAAAGGGTCTTTGCCTTTGATTGCGGAAGTAACCCTGCTTGCTATTCTATACACCCCGCCTGGCGCAGCCTCCTTCACCAGGATCAATAGCCCATCTACACTACCACTACTCCTGAGTCGTGAGATATAAGTAGGGCACTTCGCTCATCTCAGACTGAGTGAGATGAGAAAAGTAGTGTAGTCTTTACTTTTGACTACCTATCTGTAATCAGTTCAGCTTAGAGTTTGTTCACACACGCTACAATCAATCTTGTTGCTGCTTTCACTCGGATTCTCCTTGGACGGAGCAAGGCATATTGGCTTGACTTGCGAAAGAGCTGATAGTTGCTGGATGGTTTGGTTGACAGTACCCACTTTCTGTTTGTATGTGTTCTGTATTATAATAATGTGATTGAACAGATTATGTTTTGCTCAATGCAATTGTGTGTTGATTATTTTTGCGAAAAGAGTAGGTCATTGTTGTATATTAGTCTACTATGTACATTCTCTTGGGGTTTGAGTATATTTTAACAGCTATTTATTCCTCGATCAATCGGTAGATTATACTTTCTTTAGGATGAATGGATTTTATTTGCCATTTTATGCCCTAATCAATTGATAGACGAGTTACTTGAAAGAGTACCTGTGTAAATGATATAAATAAACCACTTCATATGTCTACAGGGAACGGGTTGCATTCCTCTGCAATTTAGCATCTGTTGTTAAACAGGAATCCTTTGGGCGAGCTGGATTAATGGCTTTTGCTGTCTGCATTGCTTCAGCTGCTGGCGCAGCTGAAACACCTCGGCTTAGTGAAGCACAATTGTATGGTGGTGGTTCCTGTAAGGTGGCTCAAGCACAATCTTCTCAAGAAAGCCTTTTCTGTAGTAATAAGGCAGAACTATTGGATATTCTTAGACTCATTATTGAAGACAGCAAACAGCATTTTAATCCGAATTATCGTCTTCGAGGTTTCTGATTTGTGACCTTATTATATATATGTTTTTAAATTGAACTGTCATTCTTTAATAATTAAAATGTTGGTTCATGACTTTCAGTTTCTGAGGAAGTCTTAAAGGCTGCTTCTTCTGTGATGTGCCCCACTGATGTGCCCTTTGAGATATTTCTACACTTCTTTTCAATGCTGCCGCGAGAATTTACAGATTATGGTGGTATGTAGAATTATCAGTCATATATTAAGACATTTTTCTCTTGAATTGTGGACTTACGTCCTCTAGTAGGTGCATTTTATGTTGAGTTAAATGTTACTTGCTTTTCTTACATTTTGTGATTCATGAACTGTCTTCTGCCACTTTAAGTATGGAGGTTCTAAATTTTATTTTGATGTCTTGTTTCCAGGTTCCTTGAGAGGAAAATTGCAAGAATGGTTTTCTGGATTTAATAGAAATTATTCAAGTTCCAATCTCTTCAGTACTAAAATGCAGGTTCTGAGGGGTCTTTATGATTTCCCTGGAAGCTTCGTAAAGCATCATTGTAGCCTTGATGCCTTTGTTGTTTATGATGATGAAGATTTGGATGCATGGGGACAAGAGGTGCAAAGATGGATAAGGTTGCTTTTTCTTTTAGTCACAGAGGAATACCATTTGGAACCTATATTCAAGGTTTGCCTTCTTAGCCTCTTTGATCTTTAATTCTTTACTGGTTCTTTCCATCGTTTCCTTATAATTCTTCAACAATCTGATATTTAATCCTATTGTATTTGTTAACTAAATTGTTAAATGGATGGGAACTGATCAATCATGGGGCTCAACGACTCAACGTACTTGCATTTTTATCGGTTCAAGTATTTTGGCAAAAGTAATGTGGACCAATTTATGTGTAGCCTTTTGTTAATTCCTCTTGCCTGAGATTGGGGGAACCATTTTCACTGTGATGCATGTTCCGCCTAAGTTTCAATTTTGTGCAGCATGATGACATCCCAATCCGCTCTGTGTTAGTCATATATGATTTCATGCTGTAATCCTTTTTTTTTTATTTTTTTTTATTTTTTTATGGGTGCTGAAATCCTTATTCCTTCCTACATCATGAACTGGTATTTAAGTTTTCTTTGGTAACTTAACGTTCTTCCTGTGGATGTTTTGAAAAGCTTAAAATTTGTTTTGCATCTTAATCTGGTTTCTGATCATTCTGTATGCATTTCATGCTGGACAATTCTTATAAACATAGTTTATTTTTTGAAAATTTAAAAGAAACTAACTTTAATTATGGCTCCATCCAACAATCTATACAAAAAAGGGTAATGGACTAGCCCACAAGGAATTTAGGAATTACCTGATTTCTTGTGGTGTTCATTGGTATAAAGGTCAAATCTCTCTCGGAAGTGAGGACTGAAATGTTGAAATGATGTTTTGCAAGAATGAATGATTAACAAGCAGCTAGGATCGGCTGAGGATTCTACTCTTTCAATTTTTTTTTCCTCCCTTGCATATTGCCGTGACCCGTGAGGAATAGGCTAAGATGTGGTGGAAGAGTCTTCGGCCACTTTTACCAGCATGTGAATAATAGAAAGACGGAGAGACTAGTTCTTTGTTTGGATCAGTGAATCCTGTAAGGCTTAATTGCTTATATGATAGCACTGAATAAAACCCTCATTAGATCCAAACATTATTCCTCCTTCTAAGCTCAGCACTATAGAACACTTTTTTTTTTTTTTTTTTGGGGGGGGGAGATGTAAACTTTCAAAAGCTCTTTGTTGCTGGCTGGGATATGTTAACATTATCCCCTGAAGGTGATGATCCATTTGAATGGTTGGAATTCATTATGATTTTAAACTTAATGATTGCTTTGAGTCACCAGATCAACCATCAACCAGGCCAACCAACCTCCTACTTTGTCCCTCTAATGACCTCTAATGAGAATGGTCCTGTGATTGTGGTGTGTGGTTTCAGAATTATGACACAGAATGCAATGTGTTGAATGATATCTTTGGCATCTGGGAAGGGCCGTCATTTGTGATAGTGGGACAGTTTAGTACCCTGGCTGGAGGTTAAAAGTAAGTTCTTGTCCAGCAATCAGTAAAGCATAGCATCAAGTCCCTAAACATTATGTATGCTTATGTGATTTTATTCTCCATTTCTAAAGTTCAAATTTGATAATGTTTCTGGAAGGTATTGGGCTGACCATGGATGCTTCAATAGTTAAATGAGGCTTGCTATTAGATGTGTCTATTCAAATTGCTTAGTTTTCTATCTCTAGAAGTGAGTGACCTCTCCCATTTGAATTAAGAAATTGTAAGTTTTATTGGAATTTTTTTTTAAGAAAAAAGGCTGCTAGGTTTGGGAAGGCTTATGACCCATCCGCTATCTAAATTATTAACAATGGTTTCAATTTCTTAGTGTATTAAAAAATTGAGATCTTTGATTCCAGCGTTCGTGATCCCTAGATCTCAATGGTGGCTGGATGTGGTGTGGTGATATACCTTGAGATTATGCGTATCAATTTTTGAGAGCTTGTGTGTAGAAACTGAGAGAGGGAGATTCTTTGTCAGGGTTGGCACTGATCATATGATTCATTTTCACCAAACCTGCCTGAGCTAAACCTACTAACACATGGTTGGATTCAGCCTTTTGAATCGGATTAATAAAGAATTTAGTTTTTGGTTGAGCACTTGATGCTCAGTGTTCAACCTGATCCAACTTTCCTCTTCCTGGTTATTTTTATACTAAATAATTTGAAAACGGACACCATCTTTGGTTTAGGGTTGGACTTGTGCATGATTACGAACAGGTTGGGTTTGGGTTAGGTGCTTACATGTTACCATCTGCCGTCAACAGTCAACCTGATCCATGATCCAGACCCACCCTGACCCATTTCCAAAACTATCAGCGGTCCTACACTACCTAATACGAGGGTTGGATGAAGGGATCTACTATTGAAGTCTATAGGGGTAACTTGGGGTTAGAGCACCACCCTTATTTGTCAGTATTCCAACAATGGAATTGTATTTTAATTCTAAAACTTAAAACCTTCAATATAAGAAAGCATAACAATAACATTTTAAAAACTGTCACAAAAAATTTCCCGAGTTGGAATGATAATATCAGAATTTTTCGATTAATGCTATTCAGTTTGTAGTAGCTGGTAGGATTATTTGTTTTTCTCTAATCTGAACATTGCTTATGCTAATCCCATCAGTCAGTTTATGCATGATCCCATGATGATTTACCCGGAAGCTGCTCATGAGACTAAATATATCTAACTCATCATCCTAGTGGAGGCTTGTTGCTTTCCAATCAGGAGACTGTGAGGGAAGAAGCATTTATATATGCTTTGGGTTGTTCAGCTACTGGTTGTAGGTCTACATAATGCCATTGTACTTTCTTAGCAAGGGAGGAGCAAAATGCAGTGGGTAATTGCTAGATCAAGTGCAGAGGCTGATATAGGTCGATGTAAACAGAGACTGAGCTCCTATGGTTCAAGATACTATTTCAAAGTTCAGAAACCTATCTCTGTATCTTAATCCATCACCTTAGGGCATTGAATTTGCCCCAGGTTGTGGATGCTGGATTGTTGAACTGAGAGGGATAGCAGAGCAAATTTGTTGACTGTAAAGACTCAGGAACACTTTGTTTTGTCTATGAAATCTAATCCCAACAATGATCATCCTCTCCTTTACAGCTGATTTGATTCAACAGAATCTTCTTTCTCTCTCTCTCTCTCTCTCTCTCTTCATGTTTCTGTGTGTATGTCTGTATGCACCACATGTTTTGCATTAGCTGTCAGCAAAATCTCATATAGGAGTGGGGTGTTGCTCCTCTTGATCAACCAAAAACAGGGCTTCCCTCGGAGGAGATCCCTACCTCCCTAGTTTATTCTCTGTTGGGCATTGGCAGTTGGTGCAATTACCCTTAAAAAGGCTTTGCTCTCCTCTTCTTGGACAAACCCAATGATGCAGTCCAAGGACCAGCCGTGAACCAGTCCAAGAACTAATATAAGGACTAGCTGACATTGGTCCATGGAACCAGCCAAAAGCCAAGCCAAAACACTGTTCACGTGAAAAGTACCAGCAGATATTTTTTGAAATATTTTTTCTTTTATTTCACTTCTTTGTTATTTCTTTCTTAAAAATTAGTTTAGATTTTATTTCCTTAGTTGATTTACTTTATGAGTCAGTCTTAGTTGTTTCATTGTTTAGAAGCTTTCCTATTCTCTATAAAGGAAGTTTCTGTTTCAGTTTTGGAAATCCTATGATTTTGTAATCTTTCAAAGTTTATAAATAAGAAGAAATAAAGTGCTGACAGCAGAGTTGACCAGAGTTTAATATTAAATTCTGGTTAAGTCTCACTGGATGTGAGACTCAACCGAAATTCCTATTCTGTTCATTCCCGTTTTCAGATGATAGTGGTTTTTTGAAAATTCATAACTTCTTCATCCATGGTTGAGTCCTACACGATGAGGACTCCTCACAGTTCTTATGATGTGGACTGTTCAGTAATCTTTATCGTGTGGACAATTTAACACCCCCTCTCAAGTTGGAGCACGGGAGAGTGTAAGAGCTTCAGCTTGGAATAATATAGCAGTAGCAGTAGCAACAGCAGTTGTAGTAGCAGTAGCAATAGCAGCAGCAGCAACAGTAGTAGTATTAGTAGCAGCAAAAGTAGTAGTGGCAGCAGTAGGCCGGCAGCAATAGTAGCAGCATAGTATAGGTCACTGTGAACCAAGTAATGGTAGTATCACAGTATAGGTCACTGTGAACCAAGTAGTAGCAACAGCAGTTGTAGTAGTAATAGTAGCAGCACAGTATAGGTCATTATAAACCAAGTAGTAGTAGCAGTAGCAAGAGCATCAAAAGTGGTGGCTTCAACATGACCGAAGAGGCAGTAGAGGTTGCAACAAGTGCAGGTAGTAGAGGCTGCATCAGGTGCAACTTTAGTAGGCTCCAACATGAGCATGGTTGTAGTAGGCTAAGCTTTTAGAGCTTGCAGAGAATAGAAAACAAAAGTAGAAGCAGCAAAGGCAGCAATGGTGGCTGCACCCTAGAACGAGAACCTTAAACGACTCTTAAAACAGCAACATGCTCTGATACCATGTAATTAAATAGAAAAAATAAAAGAAGGTGGAGAGAATTGATGTATCAAGGAAAGAGAGAGTGTGTGTTTGCTCCTCTTGTAGCTTGTATTTATAGAAAATAGAAAGCTATTATTAGATAAGATCTAGGACTCTACAAGTCAGAGTCCTAGTCATAAATTAAAAACAAAGTAAACTCCTAATAGAATAAGGAAACTAACAAGCCTAATTAGTAAATGAAACTAATAAAGCAAACTAATAGCCTAATTAGGTGTAGGGAGCCTACCTAGGGTCGGGATTGGATTGGATTGGTGGTCGGGTCATATTCACCAAAAGAATCATGAAGGAAAATCAGATAGAAATCTGGTATGAATTTTTTTTTTCATAACATAAGCCATTCATACATAAACCATACATCATCTTGACATAGTAGTAGCGAAAGTTTTATACATACAAAATATAACCTTTGGTGGCTGAAAATAATTCTTTACAAAGTTTTACTAATAAGATTTACAACCATTAACAGAATACATAACCCAATATCGAATAGAATGCCAAGAGGGTGATCAATTCCCCACTTGGACTTTCATTTGCCATCCTGATCATCCTTGCCTTCACTGTCGTCATCTATAAACATATTTAACAACATGAGTGAGCCAAAACTTAGTGATGAAAAGTCTATCCTAGCAACAGTTTATACAAGCATTCATCATACATATATCTATCATGCTTAAAGAACCATGACTTACATTTTAACTTAACTTACATTGGCTAATTCTCTTTATGTACTTCCATAAAATATCATAAGGTCTTTCCATCTTCCTTTACTTGATCATATATATCGTGTTGCTAAATCACAATAGTCATAGAGCTATCATGCTTAAAGAATCGTCTCTTACCTCTTAACTTACATTAGCTGCTACTCTTATGAACTATCATAATATATCATTAGATCTTTCCATCTTCCTTTGCCTGATTATATCTATCATGTTGCTAATTCGCAATAAGCATTGAGCTATCATGCTTAAATAATCTTATCTTACATCTTAACTTAACTTACTTTAGCTGCTTCCCTTATTAACTATCATAAAATATCATAAAGTCTTTCCATCTTTCCTTAATCATATCTGTCATGTTGCTATTCATCTTTCCTTTCTTATACTTTTACTTCATGGCCTTTCCTTCCTTACGTAACTGGTATGTATTGAGCTCACCGGTTTAGTCTACATGTCTTGCCCAAATACATAGCTTTCTTATCATATCGGGTTAAGTATTGGGCTCACCGGTTTAATCTACGTGTCTTGCCTAGATACTTTACCTTCTTTTTATATTCTTACATTTCATACAGTTATAACAAGTTATTGGGCTCACCGGTTTAATCTATGCATTTTACCCAAATACAATGCTTTCTTATTCATATGCTTACATAACATTCACTTATAGCAAAGTGATGGGCTCGGCGATTTAATCTATGTGTCTTGCCCAGACACTCACTTTCTTACATGTCTATCATATTGGGTAGTGCACCAAACTCACTGGTTTAATCTACGTGTCTTGCCTGGATACACATTGCTACATTCTTACCTTTCATTTCCTTATATGCGTATCCTATCACATTGGGTAGTACACCAGGCTCACCGGTTTAATCTACGTGTCTTGCCCAGACACTCGTATTCTTATTCATATCTATAATATTGGGTAGTACACCAGGCTTACCAATTTAGTCTACGTGTCTTGCCCGGATGCACACCTTCTTTTCATAGTCTTATGTTTCTTACATATAGCAAGGTATTGGGCTCACCGGTTTAATCTACGTGTCTTGCCCAAATACAATGCATTCTTATTCGTACACTTACATTTCTTTCACTTAAAGCAAGGTGTTGGCTCACCGGTTTAATCTATGTGTCCCAGACACTTGCTTTCTTACATATCTATCACATTGGGTAGTGTACCTGGCTCACCGGTTTAATCTACGTGTCTTGCTTGGATGCACACCTTCTTTTCATATTCTTACATTTCTTACACATATAGTAAGGTATTGGGTTCACTGGTTTAATCTACGTGTCTTACCCAAATACAATGCATTCTTATTCATACTGTTAGAACATGAATGAAAGGCTAAATCTGAGTTGTGTCTTTGTGACCCACAGCCTCAGTTATTTATAATTCAATATGAGAATCAAAATTACACAATCATCCTCCATCCTAGCCGCCACTTTATGGATGGCGGCTGGGTGGACACATAAAGATTAGAAACCCTATGTCACTTAAGCAGGGATTTACTAATTTACCCCTATTCACTTAAGTGGACATTTTCAACACTCCCCCTCAAGTTGGTGCATATATATGAGTTATGCACAACTTGGATAATAATGGATGAAACAACTTCCCTGGGAGTCCTTTGGTGAAGATATCAGCCACTTGATCACTTGATTGAACATATGGAACACAAATTTGCCCATTGTCCAATTATTCCTTGATGAAGTGACGATCTATTGCTACATTCTTGGTCCTATCATGCTGCATTGGATTGTGAGGAATGCTAATTGCAGCCTTATTATTGCAAAATAATCTCATAGGCTGAGAAGTACTGATACCCAGATCCTTCAGTAATCCCTGTAACCATAATAACTCACATATCCCTTAAGCCATAGCTTTGAACTCGGCCTTTGCACTGGAATGGGCTATCACATTTTATACAGGAGTATCAACACAACTAGTTTGATGCAAAATACCATGTTCTGCTAGATAATGTTGAAATTCTCCTTCAAGGTATTCTCTGCCGTTCTCACTATGGAGAATCTTTAGAGAAGCTTTAAATTGAGTTGTGATCAGCCGGTGAAACTGGCGATAGCACTGAAAAACTTCACTCTTGTGATGCAAGAGATATACCCAAGTGGTTCTAAAATAACAGTCTACAAATGTAACAAACCAATGGTGACCAGAAATGGAAGTAGTTCTGGCTGGTCCCAAACATTAGAATGAACTAAATGAAAAAGTATATTGCTGCGTTTAAATGAAAAACTATACGAAGACCGAGTTTGCTTAGCCAAAATACAAGCTTCGCAAAAAAACTCGTCTTGTTTACATTTATTAGCTAAAAAAGTAAAAAGACTAGCTAAAACTTTAAAAGACGGATGCCCGAGTCGCTGGTGCCACTGTTGAAGGTCTGAAGATGTCGAATAAAGGTGATGTATTGGGCTTGGGTGAGTTGAAACTGACTTCGGGATGCCTTCCTTAAGCAAATATAAACCACCTTCATCTTACTACATCCAATCATCCTCTCTGTTTCCAGTTCCTGAAACAGACAATAAGAAAGAAAAAGACGTAACTTTGTAGTTTAAAGCATATGTAATACTACTAATAGACATGAGATTTATAGAGAATTTTGGGACATGAAGAACAGACTGCAAAGTTAGAGGAGTGTACTGAATGGAACCTTTCTCTGATACAAAGGAGAGAGTTTCATCTGCCACATGATTAATATTAATTTTAGAATTAGGGAAGTATTGATGAAATAAGCTATGGTTACCAGTCATGTTGTCCGTAGCACCAGAGTCAATAATCCAAGGATTAGAGATCATTGACATATAGTGCCCATTGAACCACATACCTAATCGAGCAAAGTGAGAACCTGGAGTGGTAAAGGCAGGAGTAGGTGCAGACGATGATCTGGAAGAGGCAGCAGATGATGGCTAGAGCAAACGATTGAGAGCTTGAAGAATGTGATTATCTTGTAGTGGGTTTGTGGGATCAGCAGTTGGATGAGCTTTAGTCTGATGTGCCTGTGAGCCCTTGAAGTTCTTGGACTTTTGCATACATTTTTTACGTCTTTTCGCCTCAAAGTTTGCTGGTTTGCCATGAAGTTTCCAGCATGTGTCTTTAGTATGCCAATTTGCCATAATGCTCACATTTTACCGGATCTCTAGATGCAGTAGAGCCCTTGTATGGCTGAGTACTTATCTGGAGGGCAGACCTGTCAGGGACAGAAGGTGATAACATAGTCGTTCTTTTTTTGGTCTTCAAACTGAACCATGGCATAGACTTGCTCAAGAGTAGGAAAATGATCCTTGCTTAGGATCTGTGAGAGGATAGGGTCAAGCTCGACATTCAGTCCTACCAAAAATGTATAAACTGTATTTTTCTTCCCGTTTCTTAAAGAGTATAGCATCTTCATCACACTTGGCGTGTATGGAATCATAAAAGTCGATGGCCTGCTAATGATTCCTTAACTGAGTATGATATTGAGACACTGTTAACTCTTTCGGGTAGTTCTATGAATCTTTTTTTGTAGAGCATAAATGCATCATTCCCAACCTGGGAATATGTGTCCTTTGCGGACTTCCAAATCTATGCAGTTGTATCCATTAATAAATAGCCCTTGGCTATGGCTGGTTGCATGGAATTAATTAGATATTGCATCACTAAGGAATTCTTAGCATTCCATTTGTCCAAAAAAGTATCTTCAGTAAGGGGTTTAGTCTTGGCTCCAGTGAGATATCCAGATAACCCCCAAGCCATAATAGAAAGTTGTGTGGCCCGAGACCACCTCAAGTAGTTACCACCATCAAATTTTGTGGTATTAGTTGGAATGGTGAGATTTTTCATTTTATAAAAATCCGTTCTAGCAGAAGTTACTTCAGATGCCATTGCAATCACAAAAATAACAAATAAAAAATCTCGATTTGGGTACTCAGTAAAACCCAAAAAATCGATATTGATAATAGGTTGAAAATCGATATCTGGTAATATGTATCAATCAACCATACCAGATCTATCAAATCTTGTAAATCTCACTTGTTATAGCACATCAACCCATGCATAAGAAATCAAATTAGGAATTATAACTTTCCAGATATCCTAAATCGATATGTGCAGCATATATGGAAATCGATTCTGGTTTCCACCCCTTTTCCAAAAAAAAAAAAAAATCGATACTACCAGATGTAATCGATTTTTGTATACCAAGGGAACTTAAACCAGAAACAGCGATTGTAAGTGTACCTTGTTTGAAGAAACTTACAGAAATCCAATCAGACTGAAACTGAGACGGAGAAGATCACACCTTCTAACATAATCGGCAATATACAGACTAGGAGAACAGCAGCAGCATCGAATTCCAACCTCTGAAGAAGAATTGATCTCTGAAAAAAAATCATCCACCAGTCTTCAAGCTTGATCTTTAACTGGGGATGAAAGAAGGGCAGCACCTACATCATCATGTGATTCCCTCACAGGTGGCTGCCCCTAATGTAGTATTACAAAACTATGTAGAAGAAGGGAAGAGGAGGTGGTAAAGGGAGAAGAGAAGGAGGCGGTGGTAGGGAAAGAAGAGGGAGGCGATAAAAGAGAAGGGGAGAAGGGAAGAAGAAGGAAGCGGAAGGTGTGGGGATCGACTAGGGTTTAGGAAGAAATCGATTAGGCCTTAGGGTTTTTTTGTTCATGGCTTTGATACCATGTTAGAACATGAATGAAAGGCTAAATCTGAGTTGTGTCTTTATGACCTACAGCCCCAGTTATTTATAATTCAATATGAGAATCAAGATTACAAAATCATCCTCTGTCCTAGCTGCTACTTTATGGATGGCAGCTGGGTGGACAGATAAAGATTAAAAACCCTATGTCACTTAAGCAGGGATTACTAATTTACCCCTATGCACTTAAGTGGACATTTTTAACACATACACTTACATTTCTTTCACTTATAGCAAGGTGTTGAGCTCATCGGTTTAATCTACATGTCATGCCGGGACACTTGTTTTCTTACATATCTATCATATTGGGTAGTGTACCAGGCTCACCAGTTTAATCTATGTGTCTTGCCCGGATACACCCCCTTCATTCTTTACTTAATCCTATTATGTTGTCTTTTTTTTTTCCTGGCATATCTATCATGTTGTGTAGTGCACCAAGCTCACCGGTTTAATCTACATGTCTTGCCTAGGTGTACTCCCTTCATTCCTTTATTAAATTTTATCATGTCATAACCTTCCTTGTTCATGCCTCCGTAGTGTGTTGCTTCTCTTTCATTTCTGTCCTTGTCATTGTTACTCAGTTCATTGAGCTTAAAACAACACCTTTTTATTCATTACATATCCTAACAAGGCCTATAGTTCATGTTAGCAATATAGCTCTACAGAGCTGTGGGTCCCACCTTCTATATGGCTTATTAGTTTCTTTATGTGGTTTTTCTCTATTGGTAGTAAGTAGTGGATTGTTTCCACCATAGTTGTTTATTTGTTTCTTTATTGGTTATAGTTTATTTCCTAAGTTCTCTAGATTTACTTTCCCAATTAGTTTATGGTTGTAATTAGGGAAGTTTTCTAAACTATTGTTTTTCCTCTTTGATTATACATAAAGGAACTATAGGAGGAGGAGAAACAAATACATTGATTGATTCTCTCTCCCTCTTCTCCATTCTCCATTCTCTCAATTTTTTTCTTTCTTTCTTTTCTATTTTGTTACAATTCATAACATGTGTTCTTGTAATTCTTCTCATCTAAAAACATAAGTTATCTTAAGTGTAATTTCCACATATAAACAAGAGAAATATAGACAAAACAAATCCATCATTAACTTGTTCTTACAGCTTTTAGAACTCTTAGATATCATATACATAACTCATTGAAGCTATCAATTCATATAGTATAACCAAGGTTTAAAATCTCAGTTCCCAGAGGCGTCTCGACCTCTTGGAACGAGATCTCGCCGAAACAGTGTAAAAGCAACATGGTTTTGCTCATGCATGTTGCATTCGATAACACAAAATATCCCGAGATCTTAGCGAGAAACTACTGTTAACACAAAATATCCCAAAATCTTGCCGAGAAACTGCCGATAACACAAAATATCCTGAGATCTCGGCGATATCTCAAGCGAGAACTTGCATCGGGACCGAGTTCGCCATGAGTATAACCACAGTGAACATATCATCTCATAATAGAAAAACTGAAACTTAATTCCTTACACCATCACTTGTCTTATTAGCAAGTAACATGAACAAACTCATTACACTATCCATCACTTCAAACATAACATTAAGTCATTCATTTCTTTATACATTCAAGCACTTACATTATTCATTACTAGCCTACTACAGAGGAAGAGTTTTCCCTCACCTTTGCTTGTCAAAACAGTCTTCAAATATGCCTTGATATTAAGCTTGTGAAATTTTAGCAACTTGAATTCCTATTCACATAATTGGGTAAACTAGTTACCACCATATTTGTTACATGAATCACCTACCTTTATCATGAAAAAAATTCATTTAAATCACCCATTGTACACTTACCTTTGGTGCCCAAGTTGGTTTGAAAATCCTCTCTTGACAAGGTCCCCAAAATTACCGTTCGATATCACCTAAATATGTCATAATAATGGGTATCAATAGGTGAGCTTTTGGCTATCAAAGCTTAGCCAAAAATTCTCCTTTGGGCTAAAAAATCCCTTAACAGTCCCCTATAACAACAACTAGGGATTTGAAAAGAACTCCAAAAAATTATATTATAGTTTCTAATTTTTATGCATTTATGCTAACTTTTACTTGAATTTTGGGCAGGATAGAAGCTGAATTTGGAAATGTCTATTTCAGCATAAAATGTTCTCCTTTCAAATAGCTTTCTAATGCAACAAGAATTGTTGAATTCCAAGTTGTATTCGGAAAGTTATGCCCTTTGGACTAAGGAGGGGTCATTCTACCAGTCCAAAACGGGTCAACCCAAAACGAGTTTGGTTCAACCAAGGTCCAAGAGAGGTCATCTTCAACCTTGGCTGCACATATCGCAGCCCATTCTGGATAATCGGGCGTGATATCCGAGTCATCCAAGAGACAACCCGAATCTTCCAATGACCAACAACCAAAATGAACTACCAAACAAACCCCACAGTCGACACACAATATCCATAATAATCACGAAATATCAGAGTTGTAAGGGAATCATAATATAGAACAGATGCTTTTAATGTTATCATTACATAATAAGTCTATTATGTCTTACAAACCGTTTCCTAAACCGTTTCCTAAGTAATATTCATATTACATATACCCCGTACTAAGTTTCTAGAGTAAATCTGAATTAACATAATGTAGATAGACCAAACCGAATCTATCTACAGATATCAAAAATGGAAGTGAGGCGCTGACTCTGGTCTTATAAACACAGTCTTTACAGGTACAACCCTCGACATGACCCCTTAGCGGCCCACCGCCAAGAGAGGTGCCCTCAACATCAACGAGATTCATAGTGGTGGATACAGTAGAGGTTCCTGCAATCAAAGCTAAAAAGAATTCGATATCGAGGGGTGAGCTCCCATCCCAGCGAGAAGTCAGGTATCCAATGCAATTCTATACAACAAGTTAATGAATGCACTACAGAAGCAAATAAACAAGCAATTGTGAGTGGCAACCAAATGTGTATGCAATCATGGTCGGCCTATACCCTAGCTCAACCGACATTCACTGATATCGAGTCAGACCCAGACAATCAATGACACCCCTGATCCCGAAGCAGACCCATGCAGATCAATGGCTTGTCACTGGATGAACTGTCATTAATCTTGAGTCAGACCCAAACAATCAATGACACCCCTGATCCCGAGGTAGACCCATGCAAATTATTGGCTTGTTCACCCATTTTTGCTAAAGCACAAGTCATTTGACCAAGTTGATGCAGGATGCAGGAGAATATAATAAATAGGCTTACACCTTAGTAGAGATTCTCGTTCCATTGCCATGGACTGACCGTGTCCCCACTAAGGCGTAACCGGGCATATGGCTGTGTATCGTACTCCCATACGCTGCACAATCATATACCCCACAACATAATCATATCCAAAACAACAATCACTCAACGTGGCATGTGCATGCAGTAAGTAAAACTATACTCCAGCAAGAATCCTTGTTCCACTCCCATGGATTGACAGTGCCCCCACTAGAGTATAGAGTGCCAACATGGCACGTGTATCGTATTCCCATACTCTACACGCCCATCGTACATGGTCTTATCCAAACTACACGTAGCAGCGGACCCCAACTCCTTATTCCCATGGTTTGTTGTGCCTCCACTAAGGTACAACCACTCCCAACGTGATTCATGAGGTCACACGTTACATGAACCACTATAACATGGGTGGGATCCCAAAGGAGAACCCCGGATCCCCACTCCCATGGATCACGGTGTCTCCACTAGGATACTGGCACATTAACACGGTACGTATGCCCGTACTCCTATACGTCACACGCACCATCATACATGGTTATGCACACAACATCATCCACAACTACCCCTTGCAGAGAACCCTGGATCCTCACTCCCATAGTTGGCCGTGTCTCCACAAGGTTACAACTATCAATATGGCCCGTGTATTGTGCCCCGCATGCTACACGTCCATCATATATCAATTAACATACATAGTTATTGTTATAATGCAAATGCATGAACAGTTATATACATTTCATTAGATGACATGTTATAAAAGAAAAACAACAATAAACACACAACAAGCACATGCTCAAACTCTACGTGACCCGACCCCTCACCTATAGGCACCAGTGGTGCTACTGAACCTTGAAGCAAGTAGAAGGCTCCGTCCACTACCCACAATGTTTTACCTAATTTAATTAAATAAGCTTTATTAGGTTGGTGAACATCTGTTAAACCAGCCAAGACAAGTCTTAGAGTCCACGCACGAGTCCCAAGATAAGCCGATAACCGAAAGGATAGTCTTCCTAGTCATTTCTAGGCTTATAAGTCAATATTGACTGAACCGGCAGAAGGAACCGGTTGTGCATTCCACCGGTACGTGATGCCGGTTAACACTTAGTCATTTTCTTATGTATACTGAACCGGCAGACTGATTGGATGTATGGTCATCCGGTTGGTCATCCGCTTCATATGCTGTTACAATCCTGAGGTTTCAGTAGGTCATTCGGAGGCTTAGCCGGGTGGTCGATCATCCGGCAATGTCTCTGGTCCTTGCCTCCTGTTCATGCCGTCGGTACGTGCCGCCGGTTAGTGCCTCCGGTATGTGCCTACGGTTCTGTGACACCAGTTCCATGCCACCGGTTTCGTGACACCGGTTTCGTGCCAGTGGTAAGTGCTACTGGTTCTGTCTCAGAAGCTAAGCATGAACCAGAGAAGTTCTCCTTCTTTGGGGGAGGTATTTCCCACTTGGTTTCCTTCACTTTAAATGGTGGGAAACATTCTCCCATCATATTTACATACAATGGGGTTGTTTAGACCCCATTGATGTCTCCATTCATGGAAGGGATGATAACCTAGGTTTTCTAGGTCAAGCTTGGTCTCCATTAATGGGGATTTGATTCCCAGTGATTTTTCCTTCATTTACTTGATGGGAATCATCTTCTCCCCGGTTATACATTCAATAAAATGGTTCCATTGACTCTATTCATGGAGTTGGGTAGAGAAAACCTAACTTCTAGGTTTAATGGTGAGCACCATTAATGGTGACAACCACATTGGGTCTTTAATTCTCATTCCATAAACCAAAAGAAGGGATGGTGGATGGTGAACTTACCTCCAAGGAATGAGGCTAGGACTTGGAGTTCTTCTCTTTGAGCTCCACACCACCTCTTCTCTTCTTCTCCCACTCTCACTCTCCCACGGTTCTAAATGGAAGGAAAGGAGGTTGGGTCCTCCTTTTTATAGAACCCGTGGAGAGAGAAAGACTCCAATGCGCGTTTAACCGGTTGCAATCAAGCGGATGAACGTTCATCCAGTACGTGCCTCTGGTTAGGCTTAAAATAGGTTTAGGCTTAGTTTTATGGGTCTGGTTTGGTGGGGATGCCTTCTAGGTTTCTTGGACATCATTTCCCACACTCTACCATCACTAGGGAATCCTAGAGTTTGACCCATTCCTCATATGGAGGGTCGAAAGTTAAGGTGTCAAGTGTTGGCATAGTAAGACCCGATACGAAGAGATCCGGATTGTGAGGATTTCGGAGTGGGTCTTACAGCACATCTCCATTAATGGTCTTGTGAAGGTCCTAAACCTACTGCTATGTATCTTAGACGATGTTTGCATGACTCTAAAACCCATTACAATCATTCATAATTCTAAACTATACATAGCATAGTTTAAGAAAAATTTAAAATTTGTATTTTGTCTTCTTTAACAATCTCAGCTATTAAAGTTCATTTCAAGGTCTGAAACTGTTGAATGATGGAATGACTTGTCTGTAATAGACAGAGGTCCTCTTATTTATAATGTGAGAATGAATACAAAGAAAGAAAGAGGTAGTACAGGTAGTACAATACATGTAGTACAATGAGGGTAGTACAGGTAGTACAATTGTACAATACAGGTAGTACAATGAATCTAGATAAAAAATGAAATACGTAATATTCTCAACACTCCCCCTCAAGTTGGTGCATATATATCATGCATGCCCAACTTGGACAATATCATATAGAAGGATTTCCCTGGTAGACCTTTGGTGAAGATGTCTGCTAGTTGGTCCTCTGATCTGACAAACGGAATCTCGATTTGTCCATTGTCCAGTTTCTCTTTGATGAAGTGACGGTCTACCTCAACATGTTTTGTCCTATCATGCTGAACCGGATCATTAGCAATGCTAATGGCTGCTTGATTATCACAAAATAATTTCATGGACTGGTTACACATAACCTTCAAATCTTTGAGTAGTCGTTGTAACCATAGTAGTTCGCATATTCCATAGGCCATTGCTTTGTAATTTGCTTCTGCACTGGATCGGACAACCACATTTTGCTTCTTGCTGCGCCAGGTTACCAGATTGCCACCCAAGAATGTGCAATAACCAGAGATAGACTTACGATCAGGACTTCCTGCCCAATCTGCATCAGTATAAGCTTCCACTGGGATTTGTTTATTTGGTGAATCTGAAATGGCATATGCTTCCATTTTTAGAGGGTCATTAGGAGATAACAGGATTCCTCTTTTAGGGGCTGACTTTAGGTAGTGCAATATCCGATAGACAACCTCCATATGTGTAGAGTATGGGTCGTGCATAAACTGGCTTACCAAACTAACTGTGAATGCAATATCTGGCCATGTGTGGGCAAGATATATGAGTCTGCCAACAAGTCTCTGATATCTTCCTTTGTCTTCTGGTGTGTCTTCTTTTGCCCTTAGCTTGGTATTGGGATCGAGAGGAGTATCACAAGGTCGAGCCCCAAGGAACCCTGTTTCTGAGAGAAGATCAAGAACATACTTTCTTTGAGATAGATAGATGCCTTTTGCAGATCTGACAACTTCAATCCCAAGAAAGTACCTAAGTTTGCCAAGGTCTTTGATCTCAAACTCCTTCCCTAAAAATGCCTTTAGTTTCATGATTTCATCATTGTTATTGCCAGCAATGATGATATCATCTACATATACAAGTAAGGCAGTAAAAGTGTTAGGGGAATGTTTTATAAATAAAGTATAGTCAACATTGCTTTGAACATAGCCAAATGCTACTATAGCTTTATTAAATCTTCCAAAAGTAAATTTACAAAAAGACCCTTCTAATATTCCTATGCATGAACATACGTATAATCATTTTTTTAAAAACTTGGTACCCTTTTAATTTAGGGACCAAGTATCCCTTCACAAATCTTAAATTTACATCATGCCGTTTTTAAACCCATTGCTATCCTTCAGTTAGTCTCTAAAGTACAAGAATGCCATTGCTTATAAAGTATAACCTTTAAAGACAAGTCCACCAATAATAGGCAGCCACCTCATTGTGGGCCCCACACTTAAATAGCTTACAAAATAAAATACCAAATCCTATGTCCCTCTTGAGACTTGAACCCTTGACCTCAATGCATCATAGCATTAAGGTTCTGAAAAGAACCACTAGCCTACAAGATCATCATCATTAGTTTTCTTACAAATAAACTACTCACACTCTCACATGCTCATCACCAATAAGAAATATAAAATGTTCAAATACAATTTAGCCAATCACAAGCACCTACTTACATAAGAGTAAGCTTAACTTATTCCATATTTTTACTACACCATATGCATCCAATATCACTAAGCAACATATTATAAAATTAATTCACCTTTGGATGCCTTAGTGGTAAATTACCAAAATACCCCTCTCATCCCTAGTCTCCTGAATCACTTATCAAAAGTGAGTCTTCAGCAAGACTAACACCTCAGCTGACTGGGGTGTTACATTAAGAGTCCATATACTAATAGGAGATCTAATTACAATAGGGCTGTATAGAACTATAAACACAATAGGACTGTAGAGTCCTATTCCAATTTAGCAACAAGGACTGTAGAGTCCTTCTTTAACTCAGCAACCAAGGACTGTAAAGTCCTTTTCCAACTCAGCAGCATAACCAAGCAGTCCTACACGATCAGTATTCCTCACCATTCCTACCGTGTGGGTTCAATAGTCCTTACCATGTGGACAGTTTAACACATATTAAGGTAAAGATTTTGTGGGTAGACTTTTGAGACTTTCTCGAATTCAGCGAATTATGAATTTGGCACTGCCATGGCCCATGCACCCGGTGTAGCTTTTGATCTATGCTTTTGGCACTTACCTAGGAATCTTTACAATTATGATGGGCTTATTATTGGTCACAGTCAAGTTCAGCATGATCAGGCATGACACATCGAGGTATGTTGCCTTGTTTAAGAAAATCCTTGAGGTGGTCAGATCTGTATTTAGATGGAACAGCAGTTGGCTGAAATTCTATCTATATGAGTAAAGTTCAGTTGGCTGTAGGATTTGTGGCATGTTGAGCATGATTGATGTCTGCACTAACTTTGGGGGCTGGTGTTGTCAGGGGTGGGTGGATTTTTGACTCTGAATCATGCCATAAGAAATTCCAGAATTCTAGAATGAATGAATTGAAAAAACTGGTCAAAGGGTCATTATGAACTCGATTTATCTCAGACTAGATGGGCTACATTAATACCACAAAAATAGTGAAATAGAGTCAATCAACACCTGAGGACTCAAAATAAGATTCAAAAAATTGGGTTCATAATTATGTTTACTTTCACTCAATTTTTGTACATAGGGAATGAGACTCAATCTTTTTAAAGCGAATTTATAAGCTGTTTTGTTTCACTCATATAACTATCTGCTTTAGTTCATTAACTGGAATGATGAATCAAAAAATCAAGTTATCTGGTCAATACATTTAATTTCTTTACTAGAAACTAAAGTCAAAATAAAGTTCAAAAGTTAAAGTCAAAAACAAAAGTAGTAAAGTAAATAAAAAAGAAGTTTCTTACCTTTTTTTGGATATTATGGTTTCTGTACATTAGTATTATAAACTCCATGAGACTATAACTGAATTCCAGTCATGTCATCTTCTTTTCTCTCAAAATCTTTTTTTTTTCTTCGTATCAATTTGAAACCCTGTCTTCTTCATCAGTTTGATTCATGATGTAGAATTTTAATCTTTATTCTTGTGCAAGCAATCCAGTTATTTTGTTGCATTAATTTGACCTGTCTCTTATTCTTTTCTATATTTCGTGTAACTCAGTTCAGTTCGACTCCCCTTTCTGCAGTTTATTCAGAGTTACACTGTTAATATTTCTGGGCAAAATCTGGATTGGGTTCCTGTGAAGTTTCTCATCCTTACTTCAGGCTTAGTCCAAGAACTTCAACTCATACAGGCAAAGTCCACTGATTGGGCAGGAAAAGTTGCAAGCAGCATGGAAGCAGGAACTCTTGAAAAGTCTGATCAATCAAGTTCAGGCGGAGATTTTGTTAGTTTTGAGAAATTTGCAAGGCCTTTCCTTTCTATACTGGTATTTAGTTACAGAGTATCTCATCATGTTGTTTTGCTCACTACATTTAATTGAATTTGGTTAGATATTGGTGTTAAGAATCATTTTTCTCTTGTTTGGTGTGCAGGGGGAGCTAGTCTCATTTGCCGAATCAGCTTGTTCCACATTCTGGTCCATCCCTGTGTTTGAGGATGTGCGTTTACCTTCTTCTGTCAGAGGAAAGCTAGGAGGCCCTAGTCAACGGCGGTTGGCTTCTTGTACCACTGCTTCTGTGTTGCAGGCTGTAGGTTTCATTTATATTTCTTTACTTGTATTTGATTTAGTAACCAAATTTATTTGGTGATGGAATCATAGAATATATTTATTGCTGAAATTTATGCTTATATTATCTGATGGTTTGTGGACAAGGGCTTTTCTTCTTGATGTTGAGTTGTGATTTCATGATGGATATACTATTTTGCTTTGCACTGGATACTAAAGATTGTCTATTGGGAACCTTGCCCCTTTAACATCCAGGGTTTCTAGATCATTGCCAACAGACTTAAAAGAGTGACCGATAATCTAATCAGCAGCTACCAGTTGGCTTTCATTGAAGGCAGGAGCACTTAGACACTGTTCTTCTCTGTAATGAGCTAGTCAGAGGTTTTGACAGGAAAAATCATAGTTTGAAATCTCGGTTCTCGAGGGTGTCTCGACCCTTGAGAAAACCGAGATTACCGAGACCGAGATCTCGGCGAGAACCTGCTGAAACTCCCAGAGGGTAAAAATGAGAGTTTCGATAGGTTTTTTTTTATGGTTTAAGCCATTTTTTGCTGTTTTAAGTCCATTTTAGAGCCATTTTAAGGCTACATATTGCAGAAAAATACTTATTCAACATATATAAACACATTTGAAGCATAAAAAGTAATCATATTATCGAAAAATCATACATTCATAAATCATAAATCCCACAAAATAACATAATTTACAAGTACTCATTATATGAAAGACTTAAATACTCAAAATGAAATAATATATTCCTATTAGTCCATCCCAATGTCTAATCATATGTAGAGTGGCGTGCAGGTTCCATCTGATCAGATTGACTTTGTTGAAGAAAATATATCTTGGTCTGATAAACAAAATCCTACCACGACATCCTTCTGCTATAGAAGGTCTGGTAGTCTTCCACATATTTCTCATACATATGATCCGGGAAGTTTCTAAAAATACCCAACCTTGGATACAATTCACTATAATGTGGAGTAAAGTAAGCATATATTGGTTGGTGTGGGGGCGTGGTTCTTTGCAAATTTGGGACTGAAAAGAGACTGTCCACAAAGTTTGAGCCAGTCTGTGATGTAACATTACTAGTATCAGCGGAATAATCATATGCACTTCCCATCATGCGGTCATCATCATCGGAATAAGAACCGTACGCTGAAGTGGTGCCAAATCCATGAGCACTCCACTGCCCCTGCTCCTGTCCACTGCTACCCTCAATGCTCAGTCCTCCAAAACTTGTAGACATGATATCAATTTCAACATCAGGCATAATATCAGGATCAGGAACGATGTCAAAGAAACGATCTTCTTCTTCTTCCACTGGTTGCAAAGGGCGTTCCCATTGACGAGACCTACGTGTATACCCAGTCATAGGCCGTGATGAAGATGCGTGTCCACCATGATCTGGATCATGTGTAGCTTGTGTATTCTAACTCTCACCGGTCCATCTAATAATGGGTACAGTCGGTCTAGGATCACCACCACCACTACCATCATTACCACTACTATCAGAAGTTGACCAGCCAGTTTGTTCCATTGTATCATCATCGCCTTCTGAGTCACTACCAGTACCAGCTGGGGGGTCAAACGGTCTAGGCGACTGTGCGTGTACACGACCTTCATCCGAGGACATAAACCGCTCGAGATTAGAACCCATCGGAGCAGACACAGTGGGGTCGGGCATCCCACTAGGCTCATCCATCACTGGAACTGCTCTGTCTCTCACCCATTCCACATAGGTATCCTCTTCTTCTGAAGATAGTTGGAAGACGTCGGCTAGCTCGATCAGTTCTTGTTCATTTCAATAAAGAAATAGAGAAATTTAAATCAATAGATTTACATTAATAAAACTTAAAATTGAAGAACATAAAAGCATCAAATATGCGAATACAACTCAAAACACATTGAAATTACTTTTCAAAATTTTAAAACTATGTTACAAGAAAACAGAATATTTTTCCTAATTTTCCATAATTATTTAGATATTATTAATAATTTTGGATATTAAATAAAAATAATTTATTTTTCAAAAAATATAATCCGACAACATGAAACCGTAGATTGGTCAATGATGTTCAACATATATTATTTTGAACACCAATAGATAAGTATTAATATTTTTTTATTAATTTTTTTATTGCTGGAAAATAGAATTTATTAATAAAAAATTCATAAAAATAAAAATATGTACAGAAAAAAAAAACTGAAACCGTGACTGCGTAGATTGGCCAACGATGTTCAACATATATTATTTTGAACACCAGTAGATAAGTATTAATATTTTTTTATTAATTTTTTATTGCTGGAAAATAGGATTTATTAATAAAAAATTCATAAAAATAAAAATATGTACAGAAAAAAAAACTGAAACCGTGACCGCGTAAATCGGCCAACGATGTTCAACATATATTGTTTTGAACACCAGTAGATAAGTATTAATATTTTTTTTATTAATTTTTTATTGATGGAAAATAGGATTTATTAATAAAAAATTCATAAAAATAAAAATATGTACATAAAAATAAAACTGAAACCGTGACCGCGTAGATCGGTCAACGGTGTTCAACATATATTATTTTGAAAGTAAATTGATTAATAGTTAAGAAATTTTTATTTTATTTTTTGAAACAAAAAATAAAATAAATATATATATATACAGAAAAAAAAATGAAACCGTGGCCGCGTAGATCGGCCAACGGTGTTCATCATATAATATTTTCAACACCATCTAATTAATATTTATCATATTTTTTTTAATTTTTAATTGCTGGAAAATACATTTTTTTTAACAAAAAGTCAAAATAAAAAATATGTATGCAAGAAAATAATATCGAAAGGATGAGGTTGTAGATTGGCCTAATGACTCTCACATATATAAATTTCATGATGAACCAACATGTATTGAACATATTCATGTAAAAAAGTAAGTTTTAGGGGAAAAAACCATACTTCGAACCTTAGATTTGCAAAGAATAGGTCAAAATGAGCCTCCAACAGCACTTTGATGGAGAGATTTGCAAAGAATAGAGGTTTTCGAACCTTAGATGCAAGGTTGGAGAAGAAGGAATGGAGGAGAAGAAGAAAATAGAAGGGAATTGAGAAGAAAAATGAGTATCGGTCGAGATCTCGACCGAGACTCTTTTATAAGATCTTGGACCAGTTCGAAACTGGTCGAGATTGGTTGAGAACCAGTCGAGAACTGGTCGAGACCCAGTTTTGAACCAGGTTCTCGTCTCGACCCTTTCGAGACTACCGAGAAGGTTGAGATGTTGAAATCTCAACCTAGCTTCTCGGTCGAGTTTTAAAACTATGGGAAAAATCACCAGCCGACAGCCCTCTTAAAGCTTGAGAGTCATAAAAACTATGAGTCTATGAGATGGGGATTTACTAAAAAAGTTCTGACTATGATGTAGTTCCCTCCAATCTTTGTTGACTGGGTTTTCCACTGCATCTCATCCGTCCAGCTGTCGATCCTGATTAATGGGAACCCAATCAGTTTCTTTGGGAATTGTCATTGTATACTTGTGTAAGACAAGACTGCCCAATTTCCCCATATTTATTTACATTGGCAATGGAAGTCTTTTGAAGAAGATTGCAGTCTAAAGCTGTCCATCCTGATTAATGGGATCCCAATCAGTTTCTTTGGGAGTTGTCATTGTATACTTGTATAAGACAGGACTGCCCCCTTTCCCCATATTTATTTACGTTGGCAATGGAAGTCTTTTCAAGAAGTCTGCAGTCTAAAGCGAACCGAAACTTGTTGGACTTCTTCCTTAACTGCTGCCCTCTTCAGTTGACTCACTTTGCTTTTACCGATGACTTAATGATCTTCTCAAAAGCAAACATTAAGTCTAAATGTGGTGATGGAGCCTGGAGGTATTGTCTGGCTTCAAGAGTTTGTTGGGTCTCAGGTGAATAACACATGTCCCACATTTTTTTTGGCTGCTGTCTCTAAGGAGGTGAGGGAAAGACTCAGGTATCCTGTTGGGATCCTTCGCATCAAGTACCCTGGGATGCCGCTCATCTCTTCCGATTAAAGCATCATTTTTCACCACATGATATGACATAGGTTTCCCTGTTACTACTTATTATTAAGAAAGATAAATCTCCCCATAGTAAGCATATAAGAAGGAGACACTTCCCAAGGTTCTCACTTCTCAAATTTATGGAAGTAATCAATCCCCATGATCACATTATTTGAGGATATGAAGTGTATCTGCGTTAAACATGATATGTATTGCAAATTCACATAGGCCATATATTTTTTTGGGTAAATAAATATATTGACAAAGCCCAAAAGAGGGGAAAACAAACCTGGCTATCCAAAAGGATAGAGCTAGGCTCAATACAGAAGGGGGCTTAGCCCAAGAAACAAACATGGACTGCCATTCATATTAGGATTGAGTAGCTAGATCCCAAGAAGACAAGATGAACCTATTCCTAACCGTTTCTAGAGAAGATCTAATAATAGAGAGAACAGCTCCACAAACATTGAAAACAGTGGCTTCCCAAACTTGGGAAAATGATCTAGAGTTCGATGACCATAATCTTAGGTTCCTTTTGAGCCAGATGTGATAGACTGTTGCACAAAAGATGAGCTTTGAAATGGTATCACACATGAACATTACTCCGGGTTCCATAGGGGTACTCTTCTATTGCTGCCACAAGCTGGCCTACTTCTAGAAGCTGCCTAAGTTGATGTGGAGTGCTTCCCAAGCAACTCCAATATCAAGTCATATCAAGAGTTTCTATTTTAGTTTATTGACCAAATCTTTTTTTTTCTTTTCGTATTCCAAGGCAGCATTAAGCGTCTTCCTTTTTATTGTCTTGTTTGTAGTTCCCCATGTCTTGGGGACAGTTTTCTATGTCTAGGAATTGTTTCCTAGATCTAGGGGTTTGTTATCAATTTATGAGTTTTAGTTTCTAGGTGTTAGGTTTTCCATTTGGTCTTGGAATTCCAACAATGCATTTAATTCAAGTTAGTGTAACAAAGGGGCTGTTAAGTCTCCTTTTTCCCTATATCATGGAATTATGATTTGCTATTATAGCATCTAGAACTGTGTGAAAATCCTCCTTTCGAGAACTTATTTATGAGAATCAAGTGTGCCTAGGTGGGATTCCTATGGCCGGCAACTAGTGTGACTCTAGGTTGCTACCTATCTATCTTCATCTTTAACTATCATCATCACTTTCATCCATCTTTATCACCATCACATGTATTTTATTTTGCACCCGGATAATATTCTCCACCAACCCTCGATCTTGGCTTGTCAACCTTTAGGTCGGAACCAACATCAATTAGGTCGGAACCAACATCAAACCAGGAGACCTTGGGAGCTTTTGATCTCACAAGCTTCCAAGCTGAAGAAGTCGAAAACAGCCCCCTTGTAGAACTAGACCAACAGATCAGGTTGCCACTTCCCGTCATTATTCTAGGGATTGAGTCTGGACATCTTGCAACTCAACGAGGACGTTAAGACTTTTTGAATCAGAAAAAAATCTTTTTTGACATATGCGGATCCAATCACGATATTATAATAAAAACAAGAGATCTTTCTCGATCAATCCCTTTGCCCCTCGATCTTTGAGAATCAGAAAGATCCTTTTCGAATTTGAATTGTTCATTTGGAATCTGGGTTCTTCTTTCTTTTTTCTTTTCAATTTATTTTCTTTTATTCTTTCTTTCGGCTAATTATGATAATGAGCGAAATGAACTAAATAAAGAAAATGCAGCATTTACCCACTCCCATCAAGAGATCACCCGGGCAAAGGAGAAGAAGGAAGTTGGAGCTTTTCAAAGAAATGATTTAAATGGATGTCCAAAGACTCCCAGAACTGCCCAAGCTTGAGGCAATTGGAGAAAAGACACCCGACCAGGGGGCCAAAACCCATCTGAAATGACTGATGGAACTGTAGCCAATTTATTGCGGTCTGAATCCAGATGAATCCTTTCACTGTAGGACATAATTAGGACGTCATGAGGGTGCCAATTATCCAACCAAAGCAAGGTCAAGGACCTATTATCACCGTGGGATTTGATCATTGTTATCAAGGCGTCGCTTAGATGTTTGGGTGAGTTAGATAGGGCTAGGCAGTTGGTTTCCTATTGTATCACGCCTTATTTTAATTATTTATTTTTTATTTTTTAATTAATGCCATTTGTAGCATTTTTATTGGATGTATAAAGCACATATATACACCCCATGATGTATGGAATCATGCATATGTATTAAAAACAATAAAAATTGATGCACTGACCGCTTCCTTTTTGTATAAATCCTCGTAATAAGATGTACACTTACAACACCTTGGGAAAGCCTTGGGTATGCTTTGGGTACACTTAGGCACCCAGGCACCTCTCCATCGCCTTGGGTCACCTTGACAATTATGGATTTGATAGAGTGGTAAGCCAATTGCCTATGCTGAATAATTTTCTTCTAGACCCTTCGAAGCATCCTAACTTGAAGAAACTGACCAGATAAAGTCCCTCCTCAAGCATCTATCATAAATCCAGTCCACCCAGATACTTTGCCTCTTCGAAGCCAATTTCAAAATCAATTTGTGAACATAAACCTTTTTCACCTCCTTCACATGGCGAAGACCCAAGTCACTTTCCTCCTTAGACAAGCAAACCTTAGCATAACCTAAGGAGTGAAGGAACTTGATATTATCTGACCCTTTCTAGGAAAAAACAGTCATTAAAGATTTCATCTTTGGGGCAATCGAGTTGGGAAGACCAAAGATCCTGGTCCAATACAAATAGAAGTTCTGCAAAACCGATCTGACTAACTCCAAGCGACCCGCTAACTCTAGGTGGCCCGCATAATAGAGAAACTTCGATTTCCCATGTTGTAATCTTTTTTAAAGTCTATTTAGAATAGGGGAGCAATGGTGGACTGCCAGTCTGTAAGAGATCAAAGGAAACTCAAATAAATAACCGGAAGAGCTCCCAAGAGGCATCCTGCAATGCTTCTAAGTTTCTCTCAAAGTGGCTCGTCAAACCCAGCTAAGAAGATGAGGATTTTCGCTAGTTGATGGACAAGCCCGACATAGAACCAAAAGATCTTAGCATAGCAGATATGGTGGGTATAGACTTGGTTGTACTTTAGAAAAAATTATACAGTCGGTCAGCTTGATAGCCTTGCATAAGGGGAATAAATCAGGTTGATTCTGCTCAATGCTAATCTGTAGGGATCTAGAAAGACATTCCAAAATAAAGTGTGAACAAAAAGGGGGACATAGGGCATCCTTGTCTAATATCCCTCACTGAAGAGAAGAAACCAACCGGACTTCCATTAACCAAAACGGAGTACCTTGCCAAGGAGATACAAGAAAAAGATCCAGTTAATGAAACAATCTGGGAAGTGCATTCTGGTCATGATAAATGAGGAATTCTGACATTGTCATAGGCTTTGTCGAGGTCAATCTTTAAAAGAGCAGCCACAGAATGGGAGTTTCCATCGAGGCTTTTGACAAGATCGGAGCAGAGCAAATTATTATCCACATTGTTCCACCATTTGATGAAAGCAGTCTGGTTGGGACTAACTAACCCGTCGGCAGCACCTTTCAGCTTGTAAGCAAGAACCTTGGCAATAATCTTGTCAATAGTATTGCACAGGGCAATGGATCTGAAATCAGACAGGGAGCAAGCACTTTCTTTTTTAGGAAGACATAGAAACGTTTGTTTCACCTCCCACAGTTGATCAGGGTTCTGAGTCTTCTGACAGCTAAGAAGAGATTCACATTGATAGTGTCCCAAAATGCTAGAAAGAAACCCATACTGAAGCCATTAAGATTCATTAAGATTTAGCCGTTGAATCAGATATTTTGAGATGGTGGATATATTCAGTTTGGGGAGAGGAGTGTTATGTAAGGTACAAATTTTTGTATTCCTTTCCTAGCTTATATAGTGTATTTTGGATAGAATAGGTGTTAACATTTGCTTAGGGTTTTCAGGTTTGTCATTTTGGTGTTTTTTTTTTTTTTCATTTATTTAATTTAGTTTTTTTGGGAAATTTAACTCTTGACCTCAAAGACAAGTGTTGAGTGAATTCAGAAGTTGCTAGAGTTTCTCTTTTGTCTATCTCTCCTTCAATTTTCTTATGGTTATCTTGAAAACATTCTCCAAGATAACCCTTGCAAGTTGAGTAAGTTTCTTTGTTTTTGCTACCAATCCTTTCTATTGATGAGAGAAGTTGAATTGCACAAATTCCACTTGGATGTGAATCTAGTGTTAGTAACAAAATTGAAAAAGAAGAGAAGATGGAGAGAATCGATGTGTTCTGCTCCTCTCCTTGTAGCTTGTGTTTATAGAAAATAGAAAACTACTATTAGATAGGATCAAGGGCTCTACAAGTCAGAGTCCTAGTCACAATTTAAAGAGAAAGTAAACTCAAAATAGGAAAAAGAAACTAACAAGCCTAATTGGTAAAGGAAACTAATAAAGCAGCCTAATAAATTAATTAAATGTCCATATACTAATAGGAGTCCAAGTCCTAGAAATTAGCACTAACTGTTTTGACTAAGTCTAAGCAGTGTACGGATACAATTTTATTACACTAACACCCCTCTCAAGCTGGAGCATGGGGGAATGTGAGAGCTTCAACTTGAAACAATGTAGCAGCGGAAATAACAGTTGTAGTAGTAGGAGCAGTAGTAGTAGTAGTGGCAGCAATAGTAGTAGTAGCAACAGTAGTATTAGTAGCATAATATAGGTCACTGTGAACCAAGTAGTAGTAGGTAGCAGTACAATGTAGGTCACTGTGAACCAGTAGTAGTACCAGCACAGTATAGGCATAGTTGTCAAGGCGAACCAAGGCATTGGAGGTCTGACGGGGCGCTTAGAAGACCAAGGCATCCTATTTTCCAAGGCGTCACAAGGGCTCCTGGGCGCCTAGGCGATGCTTGGGTGCCTAGGTGATGCTTGACAACTATAAGTATAGGTCACTGTGAACCAAATAGTAGTAGCAGCACAATATAGGTCACTGTGAACTAAGTAGTAGTAGTAACAGTAGCAGTAGCAGTAGTAGGAACAACAATAGTAGTGGTTGTACACCTAACGGAGAACCTTAGAAGGCTCAAAACGGCAATCCAGGGGATTGCTTTGATACCATGTAACAAAAATAGAAAAATAAGAGATGGAGAGAATCGATGTGTTCTGCTCCTCTCCTTGTAGCTTCTATTTATATAAAATAGAAAACAACATTAGATTGGATCTAGTACTTTACAAATCAGAGGTTTAGTCACAAACTAAAGAGAAAGGAAGTTCAAAATAGAAAAAAAAAACTAACAAAGCTTAATTGGTAAAGGAAACTAATAAAGCAAACTAGTAAACTAATTAGGAGTCCATGTACTAATAGGAGTCTAACTCCTAGAAACTAGTACTAACTACTTTGACTGAGTCAAAGCAATGCACGGTTACAATTTTGTTACACTAACAGTTTTCAATTAAATTTACTTGGTCTGTATTTTTCAAGGCAGTGGAGAGTAGTGACTGCATCCTGATAGAGAAACCTTTGATTTCACTCATTTCTTATTTGTAAATCAGGTCCATGTGCATGAGGTTAGCTTCTTTTGTTGGGAAACAAATACTTAGTGGCATATTAGTTTCCTCTCTTTTTTATTTTTTATTTTATTTATTTATTTATTTATTTTTTCAACCGTAGTTAGATCTTTGATTTCTTACTTTGAGAATAAATCTTTGGCAATAGATTCTCAACATGAGTCTTTTGGGGGAATTACGACATGGCACACTATTTTTTGCCTCGTGGCGGACTGTGTTAGCCAAGTTCATATTAGATAGCTAGGATGCAGACGCCCCTTCAATTAGCATTATGGGCATCTCAACCGAATGGCCTTCCATTTATTAAACCTTTTGTCCTCGTATCTCCAGCCATTAAACTGTGGAAGGCTGATCAGGAACTAGGGGACTGTACTAGACAATAGGATTTGGTGTATACTGCCCACCTAGGGTGCAAAGCCAAACTACTATTTTTTTTGTGAGTTTTCTTGCTATCTAAAGATTCATATATGTTTATAGAGGCATATAAGGTTTCCATGAAGTTTCAAACCTTAATATGGCCATTTGGCCTTTGAAATGGGCAAGATTTCGCCCATTTTCGCTGGTATATCTCTGTTTAAACTGAGGTTTGAAACCTTGGGACCATGCGGATCCTACACATCCCTTAGTCAAACTCAAATTATATGGCCCACTTTGTATTGGACCTTTTCCAACTGTCCAGATGTTGACTAACATTGCCTTGTAGATCTTGTCATGTGTCATAATACTTTTGGGATGAAATGCACCACATGAATAGGTCGTGATATCAACAACATGCCACAAAATTTTGCTGCAAATTGTTTTGCCAGTGAAAAGACAAACCCTAAATAGTACTCTTCAAATGTTTCTTGGGTGTGATTTTTTTAAAGCATTGGAGTTGGTTGTTCCTTTCCCCTGCACTTTTTCCTTGATCATTGTCTTGGAGCTCCATGGCACATGGTTTGTCTATGATTGGTTCGTCAGGTTGGGCATTCGATATGCCTCGACTTGTCTAATCCTTTAGTTTTCTATTGATGGTTTTTCAATCCATTGGTTCATTGGTTAATATTTATCCTATACTATTCATTTGTTAATGTATTGCCACATGTGTGTGTCATGGGAGCGGGCATGTGTGTTTGTGTATTCGAGTATTTTTGGATAATCATTTAAAATCACTTGCACCGTCATCTTTTAACCGAGAAGAAATGAGAAAACCTTTTTGACTTTTATCTTTTGTTGTCTTCCTTCTTGTGGATGAGCAGATATTGTCCATGAAGACTGTTGCAACCATCTCATCTTGGTCTGCGCAATTAAAAAATGATTCTATGCTTGAGTCTGTTTTTAAATTCTTGTGGAATTTTGTTGAGAAGGTTATCTCGTCTCCAACCTATGATTCAGAGGTATGTTTTATAATGTTGCATTGTTTTTATGTACACAGGTAAATATAAAAAGAAAAGTAAATGTACAGGGAATTTCTGTGTAGAATTTCAGTGGATCTTTGTGAGTATTAGGAGTTTTCTTTAAAATGCATTATGGTTCTTTTGAAGCTGCTTCCACCAATTGATTTGCTTGAAATGCCCAGAGTAGACTGGAGGGGAAATTCGTTTAGCAGCATATGAAGCATTAGCTCCTGTTTTGAAAGCACTGGTTTCTTCTTTCTCTCCATTGGTTTTAAATATGGTCATGGGAAATTATGGGTCATTGGTGCCAAAATTAACAGGCAAACCTTTGCTGGACTCTTTGGTTCTTAGTTTTCTTCAGAATATCAATGATCTCCTTGCTGGTCGAGTTTTAGCACGGAGTCGTCGGGCAATTTTGATGAACTTAAAGGTTGGTATTTAGTTTGGACTCTAGGTCTTTTTATTTGTTCTGCCCACCCCTTATTTCTTTATGGTTCACAGGGAACTAACTCTGTTCTTATATATGCAGTGGCTCTGTCTAGATTCTTTGTTGTCACTTCCATACTATGCCATTAAGCATACATTTCAACTGGGCAGCGAAGTAACTTTTTTCTCAGATGCAGCACTGAGATTCATTTTTAATGATCTTGTTGACAGGTAAGTTGAATACTGTGCTCATTAATGTCAACAGTATGATATTGTGATATATCATATAATTAATTCTATGGAGTTAATCTGCTTTCCTGTTTTATCTCAGCAGTCTGTACTTGTTCCAAGAAAGACAGTACTTCCTGTCATATTTAAGCTATCTATACTTGTTTCAATCTTAGAAAAACCACGTCTATGGACTACTTTCTTCAGAAGTTCCAGTTATATTATGAAAATCTGAAGCTTGTTCGTACTAATGAGTTCTGATTTCCTTTGTATAGCTTTTGGCTAATGATTTGGTCTTTGTACAAGTTTAAATATGTCGTGAAGAGAAAAGAATAGAATGGGAGAGAAATTACTGATCTCCTCACCCTACATTTTTATTTATAATAATATTCCTGAGCAGAATTACAAACTTACCCCTTATTGTAATAAGGGAATGAAAGAGCTAAATAAAGAACTAAATAAAAGGACATAATAGAAACTAAACTACAAAATTACAATTAAACCCCTGACTGTGTACTAATAGGACTGACGACACTCCCCCTCAAGTTGGTGCATATATATCATGCATGCTGAACTTGGACAATATATTGTGGAACTATTTCCCAGGTGAACCTTTTGTAAAGATATCTGCCAGTTGATCCTCTGATCATACAAATGGAATCTGAATCTAACCACTTTTTAACTTCTCTTTGATGAAGTGAGGGTCAATCTCAACATGCTTGGTCCTATCATGCTGAACCGGATCGTGAACAATACTGATGGTAGCCTTATTGTCACAAAACGAAGTCATGGTTGAAGGAATTTTAACTTTCAAGTCCTCAAGTCGACCCTTCAACCACAAAAGTTCACATATTCCCTGAGCCATTGCTCGAAATTCTGTTTTTGCACTGGATCGAGCCACTACATTTTGTTTCTTACTGTGCCAAATGACCAGATTTCCACCCACAAACGTGTAGTATCCTGAGATTGATTTTCGGTCTAGACTGCTAGGCTGATCAGCAGTATACGCCTCCACCCGAAGATGATCATCTGTGAGAGAAGAATCCCTTTTCCTGGAGAAGCCTTTAGGTAATGAAGAATCCTATAGACTACATCCAAATGAGTAGAATAGGGATCATGCATGAATTGACTCACCAAACTCACTGCAAATGCAATATCGGGTCTGGTATGTGATAGATATATCAACCTCCCAATTAATTGCTGGTACCTTCCTTTATCAGTTGAAGTTCCTTCTTTCTCCTTGAGCTTTCCGTTGGAGTCCAAAGGAGTATCACATGGGCGGCACCCTAATAATCCTATCTCTGAGAGGAGATCAAGAACATACTTTTTTTTGAGAGAGAAAGATGCCCTTTGTAGAGTGAGCAACCTCTATCCCAAGAATGTACCTAAGCTTTCCGAGATCCTTGATTTCAAACTCTTTTCCCAAAAACAGCTTCAATTTTCTTATTTTATCATCATTGTTTCCAGTAACAATGATATCGTCTACATACACAAGAATTGCCGTGAAGCTTCTTGAAGCATGCTTGATAAACAAAGTATGATCAGCATTACTTTGAACATATCCAAATGCTATCATAGCTTTGTGAAACCATCCAAACCATGCTCTAGGAAACTGCTTAAGATCATAAAGGGAACGCTTCAGCTTGCATACCTTCCCTTCAGTGCTTGCATCTGTAAAACCAGGTGGACAATCCATATAGACTTCCTCTTTGAGTTCCCTGTGAAGGATTACATTCTTCACATCTAGCTGTTGAAAATCCCAATTGTGATGCACAACACATGCCAAAAGAATCCTGATTGTGGTCATCTTGCTTACTGGAGCGAAGGTTTCTTGATAATCTATTCCATATGTTTGGGTGAATCCACGAGCAACCAACCTTGCCTTATATTGATCAACCGTGCCATCCCTTTTCTGCTTGACCGTGTAGACCCACTTGCTTCTTATTGGTTTCTTACCAGGTGGAAGAGAAACAAGATCCTACGTATCATTCTTCTTCAAGTCTCTCATTTCTTCCATCATTGCAGTTTTCCATCGTTTGTCTGTAATTGCATCTTGCCATTTCTGTGGAATAGAGACAGAGGAAAGCGAAGATACAAATGCACGGAAGGTAGGAAATAAAAAAGTATATGACAAAAAATTAGAAATTGGGTGAGTGGTGCAAGACCTAGTACCTTTACAAAGGGCAATAGGGAGGTTAGAATTAGAGGAAGGAACTTCTTTACCAGGTGATAGCTCAGTTTCTGAATCCAAGGTAAACGAAGGGACGTGTGTAGTTGCTTTGATGGTAGTGGTCCTTCCTTGCTTGCTTCTGGTACGGCTGCGGCTGTAAACTTGCAGAGATGTAGGACTGGTAGGGATAGTACCAGGTGAAGGAGGTGCATCTTTCTGGGGCCAAAATTGGTTCTCCCTCTGGGGCCAAAATTGCTTCTCCCTCTGGAACCAAAACTGGGACATTGATGGGAACTTCCTCTGACACCTCTTCAAACATAGGTACTTCAGTACTATCTTGCTCCCCCTGAAGATGGGATGGGTAGTACATCTGGTGCTCATGGAAGATAACATCTTTGGTAATATAGGTCCTCTTGGTAGGAGGATGGTAGCATTTATAACTTTTCTGTGTTGCAGAATAGCCAATGAAAATACACTGGAGCCCACAAGGATCAAGCTTGCCGGGAGATTGATGATTGGGAGCATAACAGACAAAACCAAAAATCTTTGGTGGTAGCACGAAGGAAGTAGAGCCAAGGAGGAGATCCAAAGGGGTTTGGTTGTCGAGAATGCGTGATGGAAGCTAATTAATAAGAGAGGTAGCAGTAAGAACAACATCATTCCAAAAACAAGTTGGAACATGGTCATCAAACATAAGGGCTCTGGCGGTTTACAAAAGGTGGCGATTTTTCCTTTCAGCCACCCTGTTTTGAGCAGGAGTGGCAACACAACTGGTTTGATGAATGATGCCATGGTCGGACAAATATTGTTGAAATGTTCCATCAAGAAATTCCTTCCTATTGTCATTGCGAAGAACCTTCAATTGAGCTTGGAATTGGGTCTTGATCATGTTGTGAAATTGGTGGAAGCATTGAAATACATCACTGTTATTATGCATGAGATATACCTAAGTAGTCCATGAATAACAATCAATAAAAGTTACAAACCATCGATGTCCAGAAATAGAGGAAGTCCGAGAAGGACCCCAAACATCAGAGTGCACCAAGTCAAAATACACTACTTTTATTAAAAGAAGGGGAATAGGTAGTTCAAGCCTGCTTAGCCAAAATACAGGCTTCGCATAATAACCCGTTTTGATTACAATGCTTAAATAAAGAGGGAAACAACTGGGATAAAACTATTGAAGATGGGTGACCAAGGCGCCTGTGCCATTGCTGGAGGGTGCTGACGGCAGTGGAAAGCTGCTGTGGTGTAGGCTATGGTGAAGGTAAAGATGATGTGTGTGCGGATGGACCATCGTCAAGCAAATAGAGATCACCTTGCAGTTTACCATGTCCAATCGTCTTCCTGTTCACCAGATCCTGAATTACATACGAGGAAGGAAAGAAGGTGATTTTACAATTCAAGGATTTTGTAAGACTATTAATAGATAACAAATTGGTGGAAAAACTAAGAACATGGAGAACAGACTGTAAAGTAAGACTAGGGGAGTAGCAAATGGAGCCCTTTCTAGAGATAGGAGAGAGGGATCCATCTGCCACTCGGACTGTATCTTTCCCAGAAGAGGGAGAGTACAGATGAAAGGAACTGGCTGAACCTATCATGTTATCAGTGGCTCCAGTGTCCATGACCCATGGGCTAGGAACAGAGGAAGCACAGTGACCCTCATGTGAAATACTTGACTGGACAAAATATGAACCTGGTGTCATAGATGACGATGTAGCTGCAGTAGATGGCCGTAAAAGATTTCTGAGAGCCTGAAGTTTTTCTGTGGACAGTATAGTTTGAGGTATGGTAGGGTGGCAAGTTTTTGTCTGATTTGCCTGTGGTGCTTTGAAGTTCTTGGATCTCTGCAGTCCTCTTTCACGCCTCTTGGTCTCAAAATCTGCTGGTTTGCTATGCAATTTCCAGCAAGTATCTTTCATATGGGGTTCTTTCCCACAATATTCACACAAGACTGGTTTATTAACTGTAGGGGCACCTGGCTGAGTGGAAGCACCTGGTTAAGTGGTTTGGAGAGTTGACCTTTTTGTAGGAAGTGGGGGCATTAGGCATAAGCTTGTTTTAGAGAAGGAAGAGGCTCTCTACTGAGGATTTGAGCTCGAATCTGATCAAATTCTACATTCAAACCGGCCAAAAAATTGTACACCCGTAGTTTATCTTTTGCAAGCTTAATGGTAGAAGCGTCAGTAGTACACTCAGTAGTGAAGGTGTCAGAGTAATCGAGTTCTTGCCACAAGCTACGAAGTTCAGAGTAGTATTGAGAGATAGTAACATCCCGTTGCTTTGTGACACCAATCTTCACATAAAGATCATAAATCAGTACATAATTTCCAACCTGGGAATAAGTCTCCATGGCAGCCTTCCAAATCTTTGTAGCATCAGGTAACAGGACATACCCTTGGCCAATTTTGGGTTCCATAGAACCAATCAGGTAGGCCGTCACAATAGAATTTTTAGATGCCTATTTGTCATATAATTTATCTGTCAGAGCAGGTGCCTTCTTCTGACTATTGATATAACCCAAAAGACCTTTAGCAGATATTGCCATCTGTGCTGTTTTGGACTACATCAAATAATTTGTCCCATCTAACTTAATTGGGTTAAGGGGAATAGAGGTGAATTCAATCTTAGAGGTCTCCATAGTAGGAGAAACAACTTCAGAGTAATCAGTCATGTGAATGGGTGCTCAAAAATGTAGAATACCTTCAACTGAGATGCCGTGTATCAGTCTTATGGGAATGAGAGACATGTATGCAGCAATTTTCGATCTTTAAACTAGCATGGAAAAATTGAGATTGGCTATTAGGTTGATCTCTTTAAAGTACATCCCTTCAATAATGGATACACGGCCATGCATACTACGAAAATTTGTTTGAACTGATTTAGTTCATCCCTTTACCAAATCTGATGATAAAACAAACCAGAACAAGACGTGAGGTAATTTGTATAATGAACTGGGGTAATAGGACTGGGATAATAGGCCTAGGGTAATAGGACCAAATTTGTTAGAACTTGCTGTAAGAGGACTGGGGTAATAGGATTTATTCAAGGATGGCGATAATCAGGTATTTGCGGCAGGTTTTAGGTGCAGGAGATAGTGTTAGCAGGGATTATTGAAGCTGGCGGTAAGGTTTCAGGGAGAAGGAAGCTGGCGGTAATTCTGGGTTTTAGTTTTAGGGGAAAAATGATGACAATAGGGTGGTTTTATGGGGTAAAACTCTGGACAGATGAATGGAGGTAGATTCTGTTACTGTCGGTGGCGGTAGAAAGGACTGGGAGACTAGTTGTTGGTGGTGGCAGCAGGTACTCTGGGTTTTGGAGATGCAATAACCCAAAAGGAAAAGAAAAAAGGAGAGGAGAGATGGCGGCAGTAACTTGCAGAAAAAAACAGAAACCAGAAAAAAAGGAAAGAAGAGAAGAAAAGAAGAGAGGAGAAAACAGATTATGGAAAGGTTTCTGGCGGCAGGCTGTGGTTCTGGGTCTGTCGGCAGAATCTTGTCTGAGTCTGGCAGCAATTTTTAGAAGAGATGAGAAGGAAGAAAGGAAAAAAAGAAGAGAGCTTTCAAGGCTCTGATACCATGTCGTGAAAGAAAAGAATAGAATGGGAGAGAAATTACTGATCTCCTCACCCTACATTCTTATTTATAATAATATTCCAGTGCAGAATTACAAACTTACCCCTTATTGTAATAAGGGAATGAAAGAGCTAAATAAAGAACTAAAGGGCTAAATAAAGAACTAAATAAAAGGACATAATGGAAACTAAAATACAAAATTACAATTAAACCCCTGACTGTGTAATAATAGGACTGACGACAAAATATGATGTAGGTACTCTGTCAAATAAGAAAATTATGGTTGCCATATTTTGATTGGATGAAGTAAATGCCTTGGACTCGTATGTTGGAAGTATAAACAACACTTGGCTATTTTTAATATTTGATCTGGATATATTGTACTAAAAATCGAAAGTCTCCAGATCAAAATCTTTATTGTGGTTGCTTTCATTTGGGAAAGCTTATTTCTAAGCTAGAACCATGACTATATTAAAGGCTAGATCCTAATATTTTTTTTTTGAATCTTGTACTCAAATTTGTTACCCCAAAATTATTTTGTAGCCTTGAGAATGCTGGAGAAAGTGATGTCCTGCCCATGTTGCGATCTCTCAGATCAGTGTTAGGGCTTTTTGCTTCGGGAAGGATGTGTTCTTTTGTTTCCTCATGTAATGGTGTGGACACTCAGGTATACATTCATACATGCTTTTAGTCCTGGTTTAAAATTTTGGTTTTGCCCACTAGTAGATTGTTGTTGCCAACTTAACCGTTCCTCTGACTGTAACGAAAATGATGGCCTTGTCATACTATGTCGGATGAAACGTTTTGAAGCATAGTTGTCAAGGCAAACCAAGGCTTTGGAGGCCTGATGAGGCGCCTAGGCGACTTAGGCGCCCAATTTTCCATGGCGTCAAAAGGGCGCCTAGGCAACGCCTTGACAACTATGCTTTGAAGTCCTACACAACATTCCTGTAAGTGGCATCGTGAACATACTGGAGGTAGCTAACCTAGGAGATATATCACTGTACTGTGAAGATCCATGTAAGGAGTCACCCTAACTGGTTAGGGGCCTGGTATGAGAAGAAACTGTCCATAAATTACAACCTAAGATGTGATTGGCTCTCATACTTGGTAATGAAGAAGAAGTCCATAGCCACCATAGCCACCTTACCTACTGTACTCAAAATTGGTGCTTTCTGTGGCAAAGGATGGTGCTCACAACTCCTCATATCTACTACCCTCTTCTAGACTCATGCCTCCAAAAGTGCCAGACACGCTCATAGTCTATATCTGTAGCCTTTTTATCTCTGTGGCATTTGAAGTAATGGTGGCTGCTTTCAAAATGAACATTCTGAACATTTTTGCATATTATTCATGTTTGCGATTTCCATAGCAGATGATGTGGCAGTTGGTACAGTCTTCATGGATATTACATGTTAGCTTCAACAAGCGTAGAGTTGCACCTATTGCTGCACTTTTGTCTTCTGTCTTGCATACTTCCTTGTTCAGTGATGAGAGCATGCATGAAACAGCTGACAAGGCTCAAGGTCCTTTGAAGTGGGTGAGTATACTTGTCTTGTTTAATCTCTTCCGGCATTTTCGTCCAGGATTTTGTTTGTATACTTATTATCTTTTGTGATATAGTTCTCTGTGAACATGAATCTAAACTATTTGTGCTTTAATTGTATTAATCAGATCCTAAAAAATCTGCTTGATATATGTATCATTCCCTATTTTAATGGTAAGAACAATGTTTCAACCTCATGTTTGCAATTTCTATATAACTATTCTTTACCATAAAAGGAGGGAAAAAAAAAAAAAAAAGGTTTTCAGTTGTTCTGGCTACCATAAAATTCTTATGCTGTCATGAACTTTGAGAGGAGCAATTTGGTTGTTATATAATCCTGAACATATTCACTATTAAAAGTTCTGAATATTTAAAAAAAAGCTATTCACTATGTGCTGATTATGTTGTAGCTTTTGATGCAACCATTTAACTACTTATACAGTTACACAATGGTTTTTCTTTTCCTTAAAATTTGTTGGCATCTGAATCTTAATTGTTTTATCTTACGATTCAATTGATCTTTAGGTTTTACATGTTGTATTTTATAGGGTAATTAGTTTGGAACTGTTAGTGGCACTACCTCATGACTTATATCTGCCCTATGCTGTTTTGTGTTGCCTGGATCTTTGTCTTTTCCTTTCCCAGATCCTTTTTCTTGTGTTGTGGTAACCATATGGTTCCAGTAACTGTTATAATTTTTCTCTGCAGTTTATTGAAAAAATCCTTGACGAAGGCACCAAGAGTCCCCGTACTATTCGTCTTGCAGCCTTACACTTAACAGGCTTATGGCTTCTAAATCCAAGAACAATAAAGTATTACATGAAAGAGTTGAAGTTGCTATCACTATATGGGTCAGGTATTTGCATCTTCCCCCTCTCCACATTCCTTTCTTTCTAAATTTTAATTTTATGTAGTATTTCAGGTTCAGGATAAGGATATACCTCCTTCATTACTGTTTTTCCATGTTAATTTTTTTTGGGTGAATAATTCCAAGTTTATTTTTTAATATGCTAATATCCTTGACCAGTGGCTTTTGATGAGGATTTTGAAGCTGAGTTGGTTGAAAGTCATGATGCAAGTACAGAGGTTTCTTTATTAGCTAGAAGTTCAGATTCTGAGCTCACTGAAGTAAGCAAATCATTCCATGTATCAAATGTGACTACTGTGAACAACGGTGACTTCTTTGTCTGCCAACCCTAAGTCCATATACATCTCTTGTGATGAAGCACTAGAAATGAATCAAGCTCCTCCTCACATATAGTCCTTGAATTGTTCACTACACTCCACGAAATGGTATAGGGAGGATGAATAGGAAAAAATTAGGAATGCAGAGAAGAAATTGAGGATGAGTATATGAAATATGAATAACTTGACCTTTATCCATTGGTTTTGTTGGACCTTTTGGATGTTTGACAGAATATCTGAAAGAAATTTAGTTTCTGCACCTGATTGAATCCTAACTTGAAGTCTTAAACTAACCAAGGGACCGAAACTAGTTTCAAGCACTCTGAATACCTCAAAAGATATCCATGGAAGGTCTTAATTCTTGCAACAAATAATATCTTTTATTTTATATATTTGGCTCATTTAGCTAGTGTCCTGGTCATATTTGTGAAGTTCAAGGAGTTAGATGATAAAAGGGGAGGCATGGTTTAAATGGACATAGCATACAGTAAACCATCTTTCCTCCTTTTGGGTTCTAATTACTATCTTGCCGGAAAGAAGTGGAAACAAATCTACAACGTTATCTCACTCAATGACCCCACTTGAGCAACCAAGAATTATTGTTTCATTTTGCTCACTAGGTCACCATAAAAATAAACCTTGGTCAATAGGATATTTATGAAAATTTAAACTGCATGGTATTGTTGCTTGGTAGTATTTGTGTTGTACCTGTGTTATTTATTTCAGCAATTGATCCTTTCCAATCCTATCTAATTGGAAACATGAGGAAATCCCTAACTATTAACTTGCCAATCCACAGGTATTTATCAACACAGAGTTGTATGCACGTGTATCTGTCGCCACTCTGTTTTACAAACTAGCGGACATGGCTCATATGCTGGGACCCTTGAAAGGAAATGATGAATGCTTCGCGGCCCTTCAATCTGGAAAACAATTTCTTTTGGAACTTCTCAATTCTGCGGTATGGAACATGGGAATGGTGGTGAAGTATTTTCTTTAGTTTTTTAATTGTGTTTCAAATTTATATAAAACTATTGCGAATATTGTGGCTTTACTTTCTGTATCAAGACTTCATCATCTTCCTTTCCCCCCTTCTCTCTCTCTCTCTATCTCTCTCTCTCTCTCTCTCTCTCTCTCTCACATAAAAACCTTGAATCTTGTCTATCAATAATTTGCCAAAACTGTAGACTATGCTGTTCTAGGGAAAACATATACATTAAATGCATTAAAAAGAGTGATAACATACACAATCAGCTCACAAGTAGAAGCAAATATTCTTCAAGAACTTCTGCGGAGCAGATGTCTTGACATATCATTCAAACTAAAATTTATTCCAAGGTTAAGGAAGGATGCAGTTGCACTAGACTATGATCCTGTATAGAGGCCTACACATAAGTCTAAAAGGCCCACAATGGTAGGTGGCAGTCTAAGGGGCTGAAATTGAGCAATAAGTAGTTATATCATGGGTTGGGCATTTTATTTTCTTGGGTTTCTGAAGTAGTTACAGGCTCCTAATCAGGCCAACTGAGCCTCAGATTAATTTATTTCGTCCTATGGTTGGATTATATACACCTTGGGCCTTTTTTTGTGGGATTATCTATGTATTGTGCCTCATCAAAAAACTTATAGTTACGGGTTTTTAGTTGCATACGGGATTAGGATATAGATTAGGCAGTTTCGTATTAGTTTAAGTTTAGATTAGGATTTAGCTTGCTTTATCTTCAGTTTGGTTTTAATATCAGATTTTGCTTTCTTTTAATACAAGTTGTAACTATTGGATATTTAGATTTAGAGAATGGAATGTAAATTGGATTGGGGTTGGTTCTTCACGATGGTGAAATTGCGTCTTCTCTCTAATTTCCTCTCTTTTTCTCTCATACTGTCTCTCTCTCTCTCTCTCTCTCTCTCTCCTTAATTTGCCCCCTCCCCTTCTCTCATCCCTACAGTAAGGGGTTTTTTCTTTTATAATTATTTTCTCTTTTCTCTCCTATGATCTCTCTCTTTCTCTCTCTCTCCCTCCTTAGCTTCCCCTCTCCCCTTCTTTTTTCCCTACGTTAAGTTTTTTTTATTGTTGGGTGAATAATTGAATATATTAACAACACCCTGAACCAGGGGAAAAAGCCAAACCTGGGTATCTAGAGGATAGAGCCAGGCTCAATACAGAGGCCACGCCCCAAAAAACAAAAGAAGCCCCATAGGCCAAAAGAGAAACACTACAGCATTACCCAGTTGGGAGGTCCCAAGATGAGAGAATGAATTTGTTTCTCTCAATGACCGGGAGAAGGGATGTGGAGGGGGGAATGGGAAGGATTGTTCCACGAACGTCAAAGGTAATAGCTTCCCGTATTTGAGCAAAGGACCTTGACTTTCCTGTCCATAATCTGCTGTTCCTTTCAAACCATATGTGGTAGATTGTGGCTACGAAGGTCAATTTGACCATTATATCACTAGTAGCTTTCACTTGAACTTTTTAACAATCCATCTCCATTCTTGATCAAAAGGGCGGATCCTTCTTTGATGCGGCCAGCATTTCTCAAAAATTTTTCCTCAAATTCTTTTGGACACAGGGCATTCAAAAAAGAGGTGGTGGATGTCTTCATCAGCAGCCCAACAAAGACCACATCTAGCATTCCGGATGATGCCCCTACTATGTAATAGGGACTTAGTGGGTAATGACAAAGTTGGAGCCTGCCATAAAGTGAAGCTATGTTGAGGGGAGTGGTCTTTAAACCAAATGACATTGTGCCATGGAACCATGGGCTTCTGTGATCTGACAAGATCCCAAGCGGAGCTGGCGGTGAAGTTGCCATTCGGGCAGGCTGTCCAAGTGGGAAGGTCACCACTTCCACTTGGTCTCCTCGTGACAGATATGAGGGCTTCCCAAGTGTGCAGCAGCCTAGGGGAGGAGGCTCGACCCGGGGTCCAACTCCCATCAGTCAAGATCGAAGACACTGTAGCCAATCTATCTCTCTCGGAGTTGAGCTGAATCCTGTCGCCATAGGCCAAGATCAAGACGCCATGGGGATGCCAGTTATCTAGCCAAAGAAGAGTAGAAGATCCATCATCAATGAGAGATTTAATGTATGGGAGGGCAAGGTGCCGGTATTGGAGAATAGTCCTCTAAACCCAAGAGGAGTCGTTTGAAGTGGCCACCGTCCAAATAGAATCTCTCTTTAAGTACCTGCTGTAGATCCACTGGGTCCATATGCTTTCTTTTTTCTCCACCACTCTCCAAACCAGCTTCAGAATACAAGCCTTGTTGACCTCTTTAATTCATCGAATGCCCAGACCCCCTTCTTCTTTTTGAACACAAATCTTGGCCCACCCAATGGTATGAAGGAATTTGTTGTCATCTCCCCCTTTCCACAGGAAAGCACTCATCAAGCTTTTCAATTTTTGCTTAACCATATTTGGAATACTGAAAATCCCAGACCAATAGAGGTATGAGCTTTGCATAACCACTCTCACAAGTTCCAGTCTACCTACATAAGATAGAAATTTTGCTTTCCACAGCTTAAGCTTTTTCTTTAATCTGTCAAGGATGGGTGTACAATGATGAACCGATAATCTGGCTGAGATGAGAGGTAAGCCAAGATAAGTGATAGGCAAGCTCCCCAAGGGGATGTTCACTGTGCTTCTAAGGTTTTCACGAAGCGGGTCTTCGATCCTTCGGTAAGTTGTTCTTCTTTATCATTATTTTCTCTCTTCTCTCTGATTACTCCAATTAGTCCGCCTCACTCTCATTCTTTCTTTTCATCCCCCACTGTACGAATTTTACTCCTTTCTCTTATCTCTCTTTATCAATTTGCTTTAATTTCAGATTCATATTTTTAGGGAAGGCTTTATCTCTTTTCTTTCTTCCCCCATCCTTCCATTGCATTTTAGTCTTAGATCCTAAATTTTAGGAGTAATTTTATCCACTTTATCGCTTCTACACGATCACCCATTTCTCTCTCGTAATCCACCTCATTGATTCGATAATTAAGTTGATTTATTTCTTAATCTTATCCTGAAAGTTATCTTCTTGAATTCTGGCCATTAGATTTGAGATGAGATCTGGCCCATATCTAGCTATCAGATTGGGATCTTTTTCATTCCATTAGTGGGTCCATTACTCTCATACCTGTCAGATCTGGTTGTTCTTGTGTCACTTTCATTGTAACAGGTGTAAATTAAATGCCCATAATATGAGGTTTAAGTTATTACATGAGATAAAAGTAAAGTGTTTGAATTAGATTAGTATACTTATTAGCTAGGCAAAGTTCTATGTTATCTATAACGCAAGTCATTCCCCCCTCCACACACACACACACACACACATACACACATTAGTTAGACATGATTTGATAATAGAAATCATAGTTGTTAAGGCATTGCCTAGGCACCCAAGAGGCGTTGTGATGCCTTCGAAAATCGGGTGCCTTGGTAGCTTAGGCGCCTCGTCAGGCCTCCAACGCCTTGGTTCGCCTTGACAATTGTGATAAAAATTGATTTTGTTTCAAGAGTTTTTGAGCTGTTGAGCTTTGCAGACGTGGCTGAAGGATCCTCTCCTGGCGTTTGCTTCTCTCTTCTATTTCTTCTTCTAGCAGACCTCTCCTGCGATCAGGTGCTTTCTTTCCTTACTCTTATTCTTCATATTCTTCTAGAAAATCATCTTCTTTATCGTTTCTTCTTCATATTCTCCTGTTTTTCTTATTATGTGTTATTCTTAGTCTCTCTACTCGGATGTTCTTTACATTGGTTCAATATCCTGGTTATATATTATTTTTCCAGACCTGAGCTTCTAGTTGTTGTCTGGTTTTTGTTCTGCTAGTTTTTAGTTCTGATTGTTGGCTTCTTCATTAGATCAGATTACCCTTTATGTCTGCCTAAATTTGCTACCTAATCTGATCGTTGGATTTTGAGATATTAAATTTCTCTTATTTTCCATATGTTTTGTCCTAAAATTGATTCTATCGATTTAATCAGTGAGAATGATTGTAGTTCTTGCTTCTAGATTCTTTCTTGATCTAGAACCTTGAACTGTGTTAAGGAACCATTCCCACATATCTGGAATATGTATTTCTATGCTTCAAATATTTTTGCATTTATTCCTTTCATAAACTGACTGCAAAAGTCATCACCCTCCAAAGAAAACACTTATGGATTCCAAAGCTGATTGGTCAGCCAATAAATTAAAATGAGTCAAAGTTTCTATTGGAATATAGAATAGTCCAGGTTCAATGTATTGTCTAGGTTCGATGTTACCTACTATTGTCCAGGTTCGATATAACCTACTTTCTTCACCTACTCTCTTTCTATTCTTGTAAATCTTTCCTTCTATAAATACAATATGACCTCTGTCTTTCAAGATAAGTCAAGCCATATTTACAACATGGTATCAGAACCGACCACCTCTCCCTGACTGGTCGACCTCTAACCTCGCCGCTGCCATCACTGCCGTTGGCGACTGAGCTCCACTACCCCCTCCACCACCGCCGGCTACTGCCGCATCCATCTCCTTTGCTTCTGCCTCTCTCTCCTCTGCGGCGGCCCTCTCCTCTCACTACCTCTAGCAGCCCCTTGCTTGCTTTGATTTCCATTGAAGGTTATTAAAGTTTGTTACATTTTTTTGATTTGTCGATTTGTTTCTATCGAAATCATGTGTACAATGTAACTGTTTGATTATCCCAAGTACAATTATGATCTGTTTTGATTAATTTGTTTGGTCTCTCTAACCTTCAACCATGTCAGACATGACGACTGCACCTACTGTTCCCGAGGGCTCTAGTGATCGGAGCATTTCTGGCTTTCCTACATTCCCTGGTTGGGAATAGTTATTTGATGTGGTCTAGTTCCTGCTTTCTTTCTATCGCATGCCGTGGTTTTTCAGGATACCTGACTGGTGACGCTAAGAAACCTACCACTGATGGCACTGCTCAAAGCAAATGTAGCTCTGACAGCTACTTGGTGATGTCTTATCTTATTAGTTCTATGGATCCTAACATTGCTCGCGGTTACTTATTACTAGATTTAGCTGCAAATATATGGAAGGCTGCTAAAGATACGTACTCACAAGTAGGGAATGATACTCAAGTATATGAACTACATAAGAAAATTCATGATACCAAAGAGAAGGATCTTTCTTTGTCTCAGTATTATTCTAAGTTAAGAGGAATGTGGCAAGAGATGGATTATTATGAAGCCTTCACCGCTTCTTATCCTACAGATGCCACGAAATTCACAAAAAGGGAAGATAAATTTCGTGTCTATATTTTCTTAGCAGGTCTCAATGTGGAGTTTGATCAGATATATGCTCATGTTTTGAGCAGTGATCCTTTTCCCTCCTTAAAACAGGCCTATGCTATGGTCCAGTCTGAGGACAGCAGACGAACAACTATGTTACAACTTACAACCCTCTTTGCCTGATTGCTCAGCTCTATTTTCTAGTACGGGCTCCTCTAGCATAGGAAATTCTAAACGATCCAACACTCGCCCAAGTTCAAATAGAGAGCCTATTAAATGTGAGTTTTGTGGCAAGGAACGTCACGCAAAAGAAAACTGTCGGAAATTCCATGGTAGTCCTGCTAATGGCAAAGGCCGTGTGCGAGGTCGTGGTACCGGTTTTGCCCAGACACACCAAATTGAGACTGCTGATGTTGATACCGCTCCCCTTGGACATGATGATTTGATTAACCAGCTTCGTCGTCTTCTAGCACAGTCAAGCTTTTCTCCATCTGCATCAGCCATTGCCTCCTTGCTAGGGTCTTCCTCTTCTAACTTTGCCAATTCAGGTATTTTCGTCAGTGGTCATTGTGCATTCTCTGCTTCTACTCCTTGGATCATTGACTCAGGGGCTACCGGTCACATGATTGGCTCTTCTCATTCCTTTTTTTGAGTATTTTCCTTGTTCTGGTAAAGGTAAAGTTAGAGCAGCTAATGGCTCCCTCTCCTCTATTGCAGGGAAGGGGTCCATTAAATGCTCTTCCTTGCTTTCCCTATCATTTGTTCTTCATGTACCAAAATTTTCTACTAATCTACTCTCTATTAGTAGTTTACCTCGTGATTTGAATTGTCGAGTCACTTTCTTTCCTTCTTATTGTGTATTCTAGGACTTAATGATGTGAAAAACGATTGGCAATGATAAAGTGGTTGATGGCTTATATATCCTTGCCCCTTCTACAGCATCTTCGGCCTTGACGACACATGTGTTTTCATCCTCCACAGTCCTAGTGGCAGCTCTATATCTGTGGCATCACCGTTTGGGTCACCCTCTGTTAGGAATTTAGTATAACTTTTTCCTTAATTTTCAAAGCTATGCCAGTTAGACGAGTTTTTTTTTTATGCTTGCATTTTTGCAGAGGAAACTTGGTCTGTTTATCCTATCTCAAACTTGGTCCATCTTGGTGTGTCTCGATAACTGGGTACAAATGGTTTGTGACCTTCATTGATTGCAATACTCGGCTCACTTGGGTTTATTTGCTCTGCCACAAAAATGAGGTCTTTTTTTGCCTCTAACTATTTCATCGGATGATCCAGACACAGTATAATGCAAAGGTTGCCATTCTCCGTATAGACAATGGAACTGAGTATACCGGTGACTCCTTTCAGTGCTACTAGCTAGGCATCCATCAAACTAGTTGTGTTGATACACCTGCGCAAAATGGAGTGGCTGAGCGCAAGAATCGTCACTTCTTAGAGGTTGCTTGATCCTTGATGTTTCAGATGCATGTCCCTGTTGCGTACTTGAGTGAAGCCGTTCTTGCAACAGCTTACCTCATCAATCGAATGCCCTTACGGGTTCTTGACTACCGTAGCCCTATGGAGATACTCCTGGGTACTTCTACATTTGTTGTTCCTCCAAAGGTATTGGGATTTGTATGTTTTGCTTGTAACCATCACCTCCATGGGAAACTTGACTCCCTTGGCCCTCGGTGCATTTTCGTTGGCTACTCTATCACCTAGTAAGGGTACAAATGCTACCACCCATCATCTTGCCGAATGTGTATCTCCATAGATGTGGTCTTCCATGAGATTGAAGTCTTTTTTGTGGCCCCTGCTCCTCTTCAGGGGGAGTCTCCTGGTTTTAGTGAAGATGTGCTTGGACCCCTTGAAGATCTTCCGGAGTACCTTCCCACTGCGGCTGCCCCAGGAGTATCAGTTAATCAAGATGATATATTGTTCAGTCAGACACAGAGACGGTTCCAACTGTTCTTGATCCAGATGTTATTGTTCATACAGACACAGACATTGTAGCAGAGTTATTTCCAATAGTTCAAGCTTCTCAGGAACCACCCCCACTAAATGTTTTTACTCGGTCCAAGTCCAAACGACAGCAAAGGCAAGATACCACCACCACTACTACACCATTCCAATTGGCATCTCCTGATCTGAGATCTGTTCCTCCTCTATCTGGTGATCCAGCTTCAGACCCTATTGAGTTGTCTATTGCTCTTCGAAAAGGTGTACGATCCTGTACTCAACATTCCATTTCTAACTTTGTGTCTTATGAATCTTTGTCTCCTTTCGTGCATTTGTTTTCTCTCTATCCTCTAGACCTCTATTTCCATTCCTTCAAACTGGCTGAAAACTATTGCTAATCACAAATGGAAGGCTGCAATGTTAAAAGAGATGCACGCTCTCGACAAGAATAAGACCTGGGATCTTGTCACTCTTCCTCTGGGAAAGAAACTTGTAGGATGCAACTGGATCTTTATAGTAAAGCAGAAAATTGATGGTACTGTTGACAGGTACCAGGCTTGATTAGTTGCCAAGGGCTATCCTCAGACGTTCGGGATTCACTATCAAGAAACTTTTGCCCCTGTTGCCAAGTTAAATACTATTCGCGTCCTTCTCTCTTGTGCAGTCAACCTTGGTTGGAGTTTACATCAATTAGATGTGAAAAATGCCTTTTTACATGGGGAGATAAAAGAGGAGGTGTACATGGATGTCCCTCCTGGTTTTTCTGGACCTTCGACAGCTGCTAAGGTCTGTAAATTAAAATAGGCCTTATATGGTCTAAAACAATCTCCTCGGATCTGGTTTGGACGCTTCCATAGAGCCATAATATCTGTGGGGTACAAACAAAGTAATGCTGATCACACTCTGTTCAAGAAGAAAGCCGAGTTAACTACTGCTCTTATTGTGTATGAAGATGATATAGTGGTGACAGGGAATGACATTGTTGAAATATCTCACTTGAAGACTGTAACAATCTCACAAACGAAGGTAGACTAGAACCAGCAACAAGAAAAGTCGAGAGAAAGAGATATAGAGAAAGGAGTATGAAGAAGAAGAAAAAAAAGGAGAGAGGGAGAGAGTACGATTTCAGCAGTGTGCTGGAATCGATCAGCCCCTCTTCTCAACTAGGCTCTTTATTTATAAAATTGAATGTAAAGCTATTACAAGAAAGATACTTTAAATATTAGAAGAGTCAAAAGAGGAGAGAAAATCAACTAAACAGGGAAGCAAACTATAAACTAATTAAGGAAACAAAACTCTAAGGCAACAACTAGATACAACTTGATATCGCTGGTGGTAATTACTGCCCAGCGATATCAGCTGGTACAATATCATAATACCCTACCTCAAACTGGAGTGTACAGATCACCCAATCTAAGCTTGTAACAGTTCATACGATATGCTGGTCCAAACAAGGGCTTAATGAATATATTAGCGAGCTGATTTGAAGATGAAACAAAAGGAGTAACAACAAGCTTCTTTATAACAGCATCACGAACAAAATGGTAATTCACTTTTATGTGCTTAGTACGTTCATGGAACACTGGATTGCTTGCAATATAGATTGCAGCTTGATTGTCACACATTAAGGCCATAAGACGAGAGATAGGGAATCCCAATTCCTGCAGAAGATTTTTCAACCATAGTAGTTCAACTGTAGTCTGTGCCATAGCACGGTATTCAGATTCAACACTTGATTTAGAGACAATAGTTTGCTTTTTTACTTCTCCAGGTGACAAGATTACTACCAATAAATGTATAGTAACCAGTAGTAGAATGCTTATCACCATTTGCCCCAGCCTGATCGGCATCAGAGAATCCCACAACATCAAGATGACGATGGCGGGAATAAATAAGACCGGTGCAAGGAGACTTCTTGAGATATCTTAATATACGATAGACAGCTTCCCAATGGACCACCTTAAGAGCTTGCATAAATTGGTTGACCATCCCGACTGCGAAGGAAAGATCAGGCCGAGTAACAGTAAGGTAGATTAGCTTTCCAACGAGACGTCTATACTGATGAACATCAGAAAAATCAGGACTATCATAAGTTTCAAATTTCTGATGAGGATTTATGGGAGTTTCAATTGGCTTAGCACCAAGTAATCTTGTTTCAGCAAGAAGATAAAGTACATATTTACGTTGGGATAGACTGATGTTTGTATGGTTCCGAACAACTTCAATACCAAGGAAGTAATGAAGAAGTCCCAAATCCTTCATCTGAAAATGTTTATTTAGATGAGTCTTAATTTCTACGACCCTGACTTGTCATTCCCTGTAACAATAATATCATCAACGTAGACCGCTATTATGGTAACATTAGACCGATGTCGCCATACAAAAATAGAATGATTTGAATAGCAGGTAGTGAAACCAAAGCTAGTAATAACTGTGCTGCATTTATCAAACCAAGCACGAGGAGACTGCTTAAGTCCATAGATAGCCTTGAGTAATTTGTAGCCTTGAGTAATTTGCAGACTTTGGTAGAATTCCCCCCCTGAGCAACATACCTGGGAGATTAGTCCATATATACTTTCTCTTAAAGATATACAAAAAGGCATTCTTAACATCCATCTGATAAAGAGACCAATTAAAATTTACAGCCATAAAAATGATAACTCTAATTGAGTTAAGGCGAGCCATAGGAGAAAAGATCTTAAAATAGTCAACTCCATAGGTCTAAGTGAATCCTTTGGCTATAAGACGGGCTTTGAGGAGTTCAACTGTGTCGTCGGAATTATGCTTCACAGTATATACCCATCGGCAACGAACCACAGATTAATCAAGCGGAAGATCAACAAGAGTCCAAGTCTGACGAGTGGTTAGAGCATCAATTTCAGTATCCATGGTCGCTTTCCACCCTAGATGGGACAAGGCTTGGGGAAATGTAGTGGGGACAAAGGTAGCAGATAAAAAGTAAACAAGATTCCGATGACAAGTGGGAAGATGGTCAGTAGTAATAACATCCTCAATAGGAAAAGTAAGTAAAGAATACCTGTTAGGTTGGGTGCGAGTACGAGTACCTTTACGGAGAGCAATAGGGAGTTCAGGGGTGACCTCAATGCCAGGGGTAGACGTAGTAGCAGGCGTAGCATGAGACACAATAGTGGTTGGAGCCGTTAACCTGCGACGCTGGTAGACCTGTAGTGGTGGTGTAGGTGATGGTGGTGATGATGATGATGATGGATTTGGTTCAGAATCATTAGAGTCAATGAAAGGTATTGGTAGGGCTGGTGGAGATGAAATATCATGCACCGTAACTGGATAGTATGGTTTCTCTTCAAAGAAGGTAACATCAGGACTTACAAAGTGACACTTAGCAACGGGATCAAAACATTTGTACCCTTTTTGAGTACGAGAATAACCAAGAAAAATACATTTAACGGAACGAGGTGAGAGTTTATCTAATTTAGGATGCAGTACGTGGACAAAACAAGTACTACCAAAAATCCGTGGGGAGACATGAAATAAGGGGGTATTAGGATGAAGAAGATTATTGTTAAGAACAGAGGAAGGCATCCTATTTAGAAGGTAACAAGCAGTCAAAATAGCATCACATCGATAATACTTAGGTACATTCATATGAAACATGAGTGATCTAGCAATATTGAGGAGATGTCTATTTTTACGTTCAGCTACCCCTTTTTGTTGGGGAGTGTAAGCACAACTAGTATGATGGAGCATCCCATGAGCAAAGCAAAAATCAGAAACAACAAATTGAACATACTCAAGAGCAATATTAATACACAAAATTTTGATAGAAACACCAAATTGAGTATAAATTTCTTTATAAAACCCATTAATAATATTAAGAAATCTATAACGATCCTTAATTAAATAAAGCCATGTCATCCTCGAATAATCATCCACAAATGTAATAAAATAAGATAAACCATGTCTATTGGGGATTCTACAAGGACCCCAAATATCAGAATGAACTAAAGAAAACGGGGAAGTACGCCGAGGCGTAGAACTAGTAGGAAAGGAAGAACGGTGATGTTTTCCTAATTTACAGACCTTGCATTGTAAAGTAGAGAGAGACTTGCAATTAGGGATTAGAGCCTTCATTTTGAAAGAAGACAGGTGACCAAGCCGTTGGTGCCATTGAAGTGGAGTAGTGGTGGATGTAGTAGCAGCAGTGGTGAAGGGTTCAATCTGCTCTAAGTAGTACATGCCAACATGTTTTCGTCTACCACCAATCATCGCCCTGGTCCCGAGATCCTGAAAGACACAATAAGAAGGATAGAACACAGTTAAGTGATTTGGTAAGTTAGCTAATAGACATAAGATTAAGTGGTAAATTAGGAACATGTAGAACGGAAGATAAGGACAAGGATGGGGTAATAGAGACTTGCCCATACTGGGTGGCCGTAGTAGAAGAACCATCAGCAAGATAAATAGTCACAGGCTTAGGGGTGTCAATAATAGAGGAAAAGACAGAAGACTTACCAGTTATATGACAGGTAGCACTAGAATCAAGGATCCAAGGTGTAGGGGAGGCTGTAGATAATAGAGCAGATGTACCTGTATGGGGTAAGGTGGCAGCAGAAGATGGACCAGCAGCTTCAAGTTGTTGAACTCGTCTCAGTAAAGCTTCATAATGAGTAGGGGATGGTGCAGATGGCTGTGGTGGAGGTGCTTAGGCAGGAGCAAAGGTCTCCTCAGCATAGTTGTCAAGGCGTCGCCTAGGCGTCCGGGCGGTTTGTATAGGCCTGGGTGCCAGGGCGCCTTGTGTACATGAGAAAGGCGGTCGCCCAGGGTGCTTGGGCGTCGCCTTGGACGCCCAGAATGCCTGGGCGGCCCTCTTTTTCTCATATTTTTCCTTGATCTTTGAATTTTATTTAAGAGATTTATTAGGCCAGACAGGAACAACATTTATTAGGCAGTACTTATTTATGACTAATATCATTTAAGTAAATGTTTCTTTAATTTTCATTTACTTAAGATATTATTCATAAATAAGCAAATACCCCCCTATTTGAATCCAATAAAAATAGTCTAAAATTCAAATTTCAGAAGGATAAAAAGTCAACCCCCCAGTTCAAGAACAAAAACCATATTTTGGAGTGCGAGGGCGATTTTCAACTTTTAAATGCTAGGCTTTTTTCTAAATATAAAAATTCTATATGTCTTATTATAATAAATCATCACTAAAAACTATGAGTGTGCCAAAATAATCTTTTGCTTTGATGCCTAAAAAATAATTTACATTCAGACGACTTTAAACAGCATTCCCGTATTCCGAACAAGGTTTGACCAGAGTGTAACTCCTTCATTATAACTTGGATTCAAGCAATCTCGGATTTGTTGGAAAGCTGATTATGCTAGCTTTGCAACGAATTCGAGATTGCTTGAATCCGAACTATATTAAAGGAGTTACGCTCCGATCAAATTCGTTAAAAGTACACAAATGTTAGTCATAAATAATTGTTTACTTAACTCTAGACACAATCCCAGGTCTTAGTGTACATTAGTAAACTTGGGTCCACACCACATATTAATTAAGTTAAGTCTTAAATGTTGATTATTTATGTAGAATGTTGCATATATATAAACATTAATATTTTAGAAATAAAAAAAATGCACGGGGAACGCCTTGGTCGCCTAGGCGCCTAGGCGCCCATGATGGCCCCAAACGCCTTGGATCGCCTTGTCGCCTTGACAACTATGCTCCTCAGTAGTAGCAGAGTTGACTAGTGTATCAGCCCATTTAGGATGACCAAACTTCTCCCAACAAGCGTCAATGCTATGATTGGTCTTGTGACAATGAGTGCAATATCTATTTGATCTATCATAGTTTGTCTTACCAGTACCACGACAAGGTGGGCCACGTTCACGACCACAAGTGGAACTATGGGCTTGAGAGGAGGAGCCTCGGCCACGTCCAACAAACAAGAGCAGAAGTATCTTTGTGAAGAGAGTGGAGGTACCATCCGTTGAAGACGAAAGAAGGTTTCACTCAGGGTAGGAATGGAGGCACCTGTAATCTGACTTTTGATGGCTTGGTAATTAGATGGAAGACCAGCCAAGAACATAACAACATAGATCTCAAATTGTTGGGAGTTTATCTTGGTTATATTAGTAGTGAGAGGTTGTACAGCCTGTATTTCCTCAATAATACATTTGAACTCACCATAGTATTCAGTTAAGGATTTATCGCCAATGGAATAGGTGACATCTTCTCATAGAGATCATAGATATGAGAGACATTTTTATCTTGCCCATATGTCTCTTGCAAGTCAGACCAGATAGCTTTAGTAGTGTTGTGAAACATAACAGTTGACAAAATAGAGGGATCTATATTGTTCCATAACCATGTTTGGACAATAGAATTATCACACGGCTAAGGTTTCAAATCTCGATTCTTGGAGGTGTCTCGGCCTCTTGGAAAACTGAGGTTTCGGCAAGATCTCGTCGAGACAATGTTAAAAAAAAAAAAAAAAAAGGTATAGTGAAAAAAAAAGAAGATATAGTGAAAAAAAAAGAAGGTATAGTGAAGAGATGGATAAATGAAGAAAATGAAGGCTCACCAATGACATCTGCGGTGGTTCTTCCATTACAGAACCTTCCAGTTGGTCCATCAGGGAAGTCAATTCCATAAGGAAGGTAATTGGCTCTAGCAATGGTAGCGATATCATTGTTGTTGCCATTGTTAACTAGAGAATCTCCGAAGATGAAATAACAAGGAACTTGTGGATCTGCTAAGACAACCCATCTATCCAAATTGGATATCCATAGCAAAACACACAACATTACCCATGTTTTATTGATCACAGGAGCCATGAACTATAAAAACTAAAAGCCTAAGAAAGAAAGGAGTGAAGATAGCTAACTAGCTCAAGTTAATAAAGGGTGTGATGTGTGTTGAAAAGTACAGCTTAAAACCAAAGTATATATAGGAATTCAGCAGTGATAGAGGATGTGAAGCTAAAACTAGTAGCTAACCTCTGTGTGTATGAGAGAGAAAAAAGAAGTAAAAAGCAGTTTCTCGCGATATCTTGCTGAGGAACTGCCGAGAACATCAAATCTGCCGAGATCTCAGCCGAGAACATCAAATCTGCCGAGATCTCAGCCGAAACATCAAATCTGCCGAGATCTCAGCCGAGAACATGCAAGCGAGACTGAGATGAGTTATTGACTCAAATCTCGTCTCGGCCTATGTTGAGTTCACCGAGAACACCGAGATCTCTCCCAAGATCTCGCCGAGATCTCATCAAGATTTTAAACCATGCACGCAACCAGGTATTATAAGTTTTCGAAGCTTCAGGTTTTTTATTATCTGTTGAATGATGGAATGACTTGTCTGTAATAGACAGAGGTCCTCGTATTTATAATGTGAGAATGAATACAAAGAAAGAAAGAGGTAGTACAGGTAGTACAATACAGGTAGTACAATGAGGGTAGTACAAGTAGTACAATGAATCTAGACAAAAAATGAAATACGTACAATACAGGTAGTACAATGAATCTAGACAAAAAATGAAATACGTAATATTCTCAACACTCCCCCTCAAGTTGGTACATATATATCATGCATGTCCAACTTGGACAATATCATATGGAAGGATTTCCCTGGTAGACCTTTGGTGAAAATGTCTGCTAGTTGGTCCTCTGATCTGACAAACGGAATCTCGATTTGTCCACTGTCCAGTTTCTCTTTGATGAAGTGACGGTCTACCTCAACATGTTTTGTCTTATCATACTGAACTGGATTATTAGCCATGCTAATGGCTGCTTGATTATCACAGAATAATTTCATGGACTGGTTACACATAACCTTCAAATCTTTGACTAGTCATTGTAACCATAGTAGTTCGCATATGCCATGCGCCATTGCTCTGTATTCTTCTTCTGCACTGGATCGGGCAGCCACATTTTGCTTCTTGCTGCGCCAGGTTACCAGATTGCCACCCAAGAATGTGCAATAACCAGAGATAGACTTACGATCAGGATTTCCTGCCTAATCTGCATCAGTATAAGCCTCCACTTGGATTTGTTTATTTGGTGAATCTGAAATGGCATATGCTTCCATTTTCAGAGGGTCATTAGGAGATAACAGGATTCCTATTTCAGGGGCTGACTTTAGGTAGTGCAGTATCCGATAGACAGCCTCCATATGTGTAGAGTATGGGTCGTGCATAAACTGGCTTACCAAACTAACTGTGAATGCAATATCTGGTCGTGTGTGGGCAAGACATATGAGTCTGCCAACAAGTCTCTGATATCTTCTTTTGTCTTCTGGTGTGCCTTCTTTTGCCCTTAGCTTGGTATTGGGATCGAGAGGAGTATCACAAGGTCGAGCCCCAAGGAACCCTGTTTTTGAGAGAAGATCAAGAACATACTTTATTTGAGACAGATAGATGCCTTTTATAGATCTGGTAACTTCAATCCCAAGAAAGTACCTAAGTTTGCCAAGGTCTTTGATCTCAAACTCCTTCCCTAGAAATGCCTTTAGTTTCATGATTTCATCATTGTTATTGCCAGCAATGATGATATCATCTACATATACAAGTAAGGCAGTAAAAGTGTTAGGGGAATGTTTTAAAAATAAAGTATAGTCAGCATTGCTTTGAACATAGCCAAATGCTACCATAGCTTTATTAAATCTTCCAAACCATACTTTAGGGGATTGTTTTAGACCATAAAGAGATCGCTTCAACTTGCAGACTTTTCCTTGGCTTTTATCATCTGTGAAACCCGGTGGGCAGTTTATATAGACATCTTCAGTAAGTTCTCCATGAAGGAATGCATTTTTTATATCTAACTGTTGCAAGTCCCAGTTGTGATGTACAACACAGGACAATAAAACCCTGATGGAAGTCATTTTGAGCATTGGAGCGAAGGTTTCTTGGTAGTCAATCCCATATGTTTGAGTAAATCCCCGTGTAACCAATCTAGCCTTATACCAATCAATAGTCCCATCTGGTTTCTGTTTCACTGTAAAGATCCACTTGCATCCTACTGACCTTGATCCTGCAGGAAGTGGAACAAGATCCCATGTACCATTTTTCTTCAGAGCCCTCATTTCTTCCATCATTGCAGCTTTCCACCTTTCATCCATAATTGCATCCTGCCATTTTTGAGGAACAGACACAGAAGAGAGCGAAGACACAAAAACACAGAAAGAAGGGGAAAGGGAGTCGTAGGAAACATAATTAGAAATAGGATGTAGGGTGCAGGCCCTAGTTCCTTTTTGAAGTGCAATTAGAAGATCAAGATCAGAAGAAGGAGTAAGTTCTTTACCAGAAGAAGGCTTAGTAGACTCTGTTTCTAGATCCAGGGCTAGCGAAGGGACATGTGCAGGAGTGGTAGTGGCCTTTCCTTGTTTGTCTTTGGCACGGCTATAAACTTGTAGAGGTGGCTTTGTGGTTGGATGCTTGGATGGTGCAGTTGTATCGAACACTTGTTCTTGGACTATTTCTGGTACATCAGGTATATCCGGTATAAGTACATATCAGGTGCATCTTCAATTGTCTGTGTCTCCCCCTGAAGAGGAGCCTGATAATAGGAGAGATGCTCATGAAAAATGACATCTCTATTAACAAGGACTTGACGAGAGGGAGGATGATAACATTTGTATCGTTTCTGTGTTGCAGATTACCCTAAAAATATGCACTTTAATCCACGTGGATCAAGCTTGCCAGGGGAACAATGGTTACTAGCATAACAAAGACAACCAAAAACTCTAGGAGGAAGAACAAAATCAGAATTTCCATGTAAGATGTCTAAGGGAGCCTTGATGTCTAAAACTCGAGAAGGAAGGTGGTTGATCAGGGATGCTGCAGTGAGGACAACATCATTCCAGTACTGAGCGGGTACATGTCTCAAACATTAGTGCTCTAGCTGTTTCGAGTAAGTGACGGTTCCTTCTTTCAGCGACTCCATTCTGAGCAGGAGTGTCCACACAACTTGTCTGATGAATTATCCCATTATCAGCCAAGTATTGCTGAAAAAATCCTTCATGATATTCCTTACCATTGTTACTAAGAAACATCTTCAACTGAGTTTGAAACTGCGTCTTGATCATATTGTGGAAATGGTGGAATCATGCAAAGACCTCATTTTTTTGACGCATCAGATTGACCCATGTAGTACGAGTGTGATAATCAGTAAAGGTTACAAAACCTATGACCAGAAATAGAGGTAGTCCGTGTTGGACCCCAAACATCAGAATGGACTAAGTCAAACTTCTTGAAACAGAAGGTAAATAAGAAATACGAACCTGTTTGGCCAAAACACAAGCCTCACATAATAACTCGTCTTTATTACATTGTTTAAATAATTTTGGAAAAAAATGAGATAGAACAGTAAAAGAGGGATGCCCAAGACGGTGGTGCCACTGCTGAAGGGTACAGACTGCGGAATGGGAGGAAGGTGCTGAACGACCATTGTCAAGCAAGTACAGGCCACCATGCATACTACCATGTCCAATCGTCTTCCCCTTCTCTAGATCTTAAATCACACAATAGGTAGGAAAAAATGTTACTTTACAATTTAGAGACTTTGTAAGACTATTAGTGGAGTGTAAATTTGTGGATAAATTAGGAACATGTAGAACGGAATTCAAATCAAGGGAAGAAGTACAGTGGATGGATCCAATTGCAGATATAGGAGAGAAGGATCCATCAACGACCTTTACAGTATTATGTCCAGATGAAGTAGTGTATGAATAAAAGGACTCAAATGAACCACTCATGTGGTTAGTGGCTCCAGTATCAATAACCCAAGAGTAGAGACAGAGAAAGCACAATTACCATCATGGGAAATACCTGACTGAACAAAAAAAGAACCTGGATTGGTAAATGCAGATGTGGATGATTGATTTGTAGTCGCAGGAGGTAGTCGAAGGAGATGCCGGAGAGTCTGAAGTTCTTGTGCAGAGAGTTGTGGCAGAGGACCAGTAGGAGGACTTGCTTCAGTTTGATGTGCTTGAGGTGCGTGGGGGACTTTGCCTTGTGCATACCTTTTTTCCGGCGTTTTGCTTCAAAATCTGCCGGTTTGCCATGAAGTTTCTAGCATGTGTCTTTGGTGTGCCAAAGCTTGCTACAATACTCACATTTGATAGCATCATGGGAAACAGGAGGACTCTTGTATGTCTGAGTATTTGTCTGGAGAGCAGACCTATCCGGAACAGAAGGGGACAACATTGTTATTCGCCGTTGGTCTTCTAACTGAACCATGGAATAAGCCTGTTCGAGGGTGGGGAAAGGGTCCCTGTTGAGAATTTGTGAGCGAATAGGATCAAGCTCCACATTTAGTCCTGCCAGAAAAGTATAAACCCTGTATTTCTCTTCCCTTTTGTGAAATAGGGTAGCATCTTCTTATCATTTAGCATGAATAAAATCTTAAAAATCAATTGTTTGCCAATAGCTCATCAACTTAGTATAATATTGGGATACAGTCAATTCTTTTTGGATAGTTTCATGAACACTTTTTTGAATGGCATAAATTAAAGCAGCATTTCCAACTTGGGAATAGGTGTCCTTAGCCGACTTCCAAATTTGTGCAGTAGTATCCAATAACAAATAGCCCTCGGCTATAATGGGTTGCATGGAATTGAGGAGATATTGCATTACCAATGAATTTTTAGCATGCCATTTCTTCAAAACAATGTCCTTGGTCAGAGGTTTTTCCTTGGTGCCGGTGAGATATCCCGATAATCCCCGAGCTGTAATTGAGAGTTGGGTGGCCGGAGACCACATTAGGTAATTACCACCATCAAGTTTTGTGGTATTAGTGGGAATAGTGAGATTGTCCATTTTAAAACTCTCTATCCTAGAAGAGGTTACTTCAGATGTCATCTTTGAGTTGTGTATTCAAGAACAAACACCCAAAAAAAATATGAACAGCCTCTTTGTTTGGTTATAGCACAATATATGGAGATCAAAGTAGAAATATCACTTGTCAGATATCCTAACTTGTCCCATGTGCAGCATAATTTATGGAAATCAATTCTGGTTTGCACCCACTTTTTTTGTTTATTGGGGTAAACTCAGAAACTCATAGATATCCGATTAGACTGAATCATATTATTAATGTCCAGACTGATAAAAAAAAATTGATTTCCAATCAAGAGAATAAAAAAATGATCCGTAATGAGGGATAAAAAGAAGGCAGTACCTATATCATTGTATGATTCCCTCTTTGGTTGCTGCCCCTTGGGGAGAGAAAAAAAAACAAAAGAAAAAGAAAAGAAAAGAAGGAAAGTCGGTGGTTGGCGGTGGTAGGTTGGCGGCGGCGGTGGTGTGGCGGCGGAGGGATCTGGCGGTAGAGTTAACTTGGCTCTGATACCATGTTGAATGATGGAATGACTTGTCTGTAATAGACAGAGGTCCTCTTATTTATAATGTGAGAATGAATACAAAGAAAAAAAGAGGTAGTACATGTATTACAATACAAGTAGTACAATGAGGGTAGTACAGGTAGTACAATTGTACAATATTGGTAGTACAATGAATCTAGACAAAAAATGAAATACGTAATATTTTCAATATTATCACAGTCAGGAGGATCATCATATAACAATGTCAGTTTATCTTTTGAAAGAATATAGGCTTTAATAGCCCTGAGCCCAGAGAAGGTAATTGGAAACTCCTTTCAATTTAACAGAGATGATTTGAATTTTAGCAGGTTTAGGATCAGTCATTTTGTACAATGGTAAGGGAATTTCAACAAGCAACAACCACTATATATATATATATATATATATATATATATATATATATATATATATATATATATAAGATTCTCGGTTCAACCAACCGAGTGGCCAAAGGAATGAAGGCTCGAAGGGGGTGATTGTCACACCCCAATTCTTGCTGAACCAGAAGTATGAGTGAACCGCTACTAAACCATTGGTTCACACTAGGATCTCAATAAAACAGTGTCAACAGCCAAACCTACACACACTAACTACAATCAGAATACAATAATATAGTGGAAGACTTACTAAGTGAACTGAGTGTTCTATTGATAAATAAATAAACTATTCCAATTATTCAATGAACCAAAACGTAAATAAATCTTTATTACATTGTCTTATAAGTCAACTGAAAGATAATAACTACTATATCCTAGAGGTACACGCAAAAGTGACACTCGCATGACTCGTCATACTTGTTGTCCCCTGCTTGCACATCCAACGCTGCAACACCACCATACACTGGAGCATCCACTTAGTCCTCCACAGTGTAACCTGCATCAACATCTGAAAAGAGTATATATATACGGGGTGAGCTCATAACTTAGCTCAGTCAGAAATTCAGACAATGCAACACACAAATGCATGAGTAACATTCACATTTGGTCTGGTATATTTGCAAAGTGCTATAGTAAGGTCAGGCTGCAACCACACTACATCCATGCACGAGAGTGTGAGCAGGTCCAACGGATCACACACTGCTGTTGCCCCACATCACTCACTCTAGTATATAGATAGGGCTTGAGTCTGGTGGTCAGGCCATAGACCACAATACCACATCCTCCCCCCTAATACCCTACACTGCACCAATACCTACACCCCTATTGGAGAGGGCTTGCAAGCGTGTTCGTCACTAACCAATCCTATATGCCATCACAGTATCCAAGGCTTTATCCCAGCACAGCTCCCTATGGAATAGAGATAGGGCTCAAGTCTGGCGGCCTGGCCAGAGATCACAATACCACATCCTCCCCCTGATACCTACCCGTACCAAGCATGCTAAGATATTAGCGATACGAAAAGGTACTAGTGTGAGGAATGATCCAAGACCTCAGGCCATTCCCATTCCACACATCAACGCAAACATCACATGCCTAACAACACAATCCTAGCATAGCGAGTATGCATGAACATAATATTAACATAAAGTAAATATGGCGTGTTAATATACACATCCATCACACATAGAAGCAAGAGGAATTAGCTACGTTTTACTATTATTAGTTAATTAGGATTTGAGTCTGATTCCCTTACCTGACACTTGATTGTAAGCTTTCTCTGCGTCACAGAATCCAACCTCGCTGTCACAAGGTCCTACATACCATTTGGGTTTTATTAGAATTAGTTCCATAGGGTTTACATTGGTCGGAAACCAACTGGGTCAAAAATCATCCCATTCTATACATACCGGTCGCATATACTGGTTACGGGTCACTGTACAGATGGTGCGACCGGTATGTCCGACCGGACAGATCTGGAAACTTCCCGAGAGGTACCGGTCGCACATACCGGTCTCACATATGTGCCACTGGTATGTCGACCAGACAGACTCTATAAGTCCACCAATGAACCATTCTTTTTCTGTCGGTCTTCAACTTGATTCCTAGGGTTTCTCCTAACTATTTTAGGCCTGAGCAACGTCTTAGGGTTTGTTTTATCTCCCATTCAAGTCCTTAGTTTAGAATTCCTATTTAGGGTTCATCGAATAAACTAGGGTTTATTGTCGAAATGGGTTTTGGATCAATACCTAGTCTCCAATGGTATTGATCACAATCTAATCCAACCTAAGAGCAATGAAAGTAAAGTTCTCACCGTTGATCTATGAACTACGATGTTCTTCTTCCAACTGAGTCTCCTTTGCAACCTTCCTCAGCTCCTTTCTCCTCTTAAGATCTCCTTCTCGTCTTTAGGGTTTGTGAGAGTCAACAAAGGGATCTAAGGAGCTTAAGGAGTCGATAAATAGAGTAGAGTAGGTTTTAGGAGAGTTTCCTACGTAAGGAAGGTCTTTAGGATTGAGATTTGGAAGATGGGACCCACTGAGATTCGTTCCCAAATCTAAACAGTCAGCCCGTACAGACATACCGGTTGACCAGTATGTAGACTGGTTTCATGAGACCGGTATGTCTTATGACACATCCCATTTGGTCCGTTTCGACTATTTTCATACCTGAACTTCTGGTTCATCATCCGATCATCCCTTCTGGTCCGGTTATGATTTTATGACCTGTCACGACACGAAACATAGGTTAGATCGGGTTCGTGGAGTACGGGTCTTGCAGTGATGATGGAGGTGGCGGATGTAGTAGGACAGTAATAAAGGAAACTATATTTATATTATATATATTTTTTTCTTTCAATTCTCAGTTCAGCTAACTGTGTGGCCAAGGGAATGAAGGCTTGAGAAGGGTTAATGATGGTGGCGGTAGTTGTAGGGCAGCAACAACTAGGTGATCGAGAAGGTAGTAATCTTCAAAGTAAAGGAATCACAGTAGCATGAACAAGACTCGATCACCTAGTAGTAATAGTAGTAAAAAAAAAAAAAAATTCACTTACTGTTGGAATCTTGGCCAAGTTGAGCAGTTGAGAGCAACTTTGTGTGTGTTGTCATTGTTGGCAACCTTGACAACCTCTAGATAGTTGACAGAGTGATATGGAGGAGAGAGAATGTCAGCAGACAGAGTGGACAGTCAACAAGCATGGTTGGACAGTTAAAAGCCTATATGGAAGCCAATGCAAAACTCTATGTGCTTGCAGTTCAGTGAAAGAAGACAGATAAAGTAGAGAGAGAAAATAGAGAGAGAAAGAAGAAAGAAAGTATCTGTGGGTCTCACTAAGGTCCCACTGTGCATGGTGCAACGGTAGAAGTTCACTAGTAGAAGAGAGAGAATGACGACAGTTTGAAGAGAAAGAAAGAAGAAAGAGGATGAGAGAGAAAGAAGATAAAGAAGGTGGAGAGAGAAAGAAGAGAAAGAAAATGAGGAGAGAGAAAGACCAGGTGGGTCCCACATGAGGTGGCTAGGCCAGCATGGCAGCCAGCCGAGGCCAGCAGCCGCAGCCGAGGCCAGCAGCTGCGGCATCAGGCCAGCAGGCCAAGCCTGCCCAGCAGTAACAGCAAACCCTCAAGGCCATGCCATGCCAGTTGCCCAACGCACAAGGCAGCAGGCCATGCCCTACGCACAGCAGTAGAGCCAGCCGCGCGCACAGCACAACTGGCCGGCAGTAGGGCCACGCAGCAACAACAGCAGTTGGCTCCAGCAAGCCCACAAGGCTCGCAGGGCCTTGCCGCGCGCGCCTCGCAAGCCTCCGCAAGGCTTGCCCCGTGTGCCCATCATGTGCTCAACGAATTGCCACAGAGAAGGAACCCCACAGCACCCTACTAGAGTTCTCTTCTCTGTAGGAGATAGTCTCCGGTTACAGAGGCCATTTCCGAAATTGTCGAGGGCATTTTTGTCCATCTGAAAGGAGGGTTATTCGAAATAGAAGGTCCAGATGAAGCTGCGCAAGCTTGATTCTCATCGAACGAGTCACAAAAAGGCGGGATCCTGTGTAGCTCGTGCGCCCCGTCAAGATGCTCCCGCGTGTGTGCTCATTGGATGGAGCATCTTAATATCATAGTCCGCGTCATGTGGAGCTGGATCCAGGATTCGGTGAAGCGCACGTATGGTGCGTCGGCGTAGCGGATTCCAATCTGACGGCTAGGATATGCTCCAAGCTCCGTTGACGGGATTACAAAGATCGGAAGGCCCAGAGGCTTTCCCGCTTTCCTCTAACTGATCCAACGGTCATCAAAGAATGATTCCCTCAGCGCCAATAAGAACTCGACAACATTCTATGATGGGTCAGAGGGCGGTGGCTAGTGTGTTTTGCTGCTCACAGCTTTAAGTCTCGAAGATTCCATTTCTTTTGTTGTAGTTGGCTAGACTTTGGATGGCCATATCTCAGCCATCCGATGTCCGATTGAGGTGATTCAAATTGTCCCGAACTCCTCTCTTCGAGCACTGTTCACCTGCAACAAGAAAAATCAGTTTTGGTCAGAGTGGCTCTGGGTTTGTGAGGAAGAAGGGTTTTGGATCTCTCTTGTGAGTACAGATCATCTCCACTCACCTCTCTCTGAGTTTAATGGCCATATAAAGCATGAGAGAGGTAGTGTGAGTATGTTGTGAGAGTTTGGTGAGATTCAGATTGTATGAGAGACATTGGGAGAGTGCCAAACTCCCATATTGTTAAAGACGCTCACCTACTGCCATTGGAGAGCCTGAGAAGCCCATTTGGTGAGCACCATACATGCGGTGATCACGCTGGGAAGGTAATCATGCACACAGACCCTATTTATTTGTACCAATGCCATATGGGAAGGGTTTCTAATATCTATCTGACAAATACATTGTAACCTATCAAGTTGGGGGCTTGACAGGAATGAGGGTTGTTGCCTAGGACTCAGTTGCAGCTGAGAATGTGGTCGGTGTTGTAGCATCTAGGTTGTAGGTGCAACCATAGCATTAAAGTAGTGTATTGGGTATAATACGAAACCCTGGTTAGGTATTGCCCCTTGGAGTCACCATCACAGTGTGTGATAGGTGAACCACGTTACATAGTGTGTTATGTGGATGTGCCTGTTTATGTTGTGCATTTGAAGTGCGTGGGTTGCAGGTCTAGGTGAACACACTTGGTAGGCCAAGCATCTGGTATGGATACATGTAGGTGTGTGGCATGGTGTGTTACACAAAATGTATAAATGAAAAAATGTGTGAACTAGTCAGCTCAAGGCAGCACAGCGTAGACAGACAGCTCAAGGCAGCACAGCATAGACAGACAGCTCAAGGCAGCATTGGTTTTTCAGTCTGGATTGACCTCATAGTGTTGGGAAGAATTTTTAGTGGTCACTGATTCACGCCCCCCCCCTCTCTCAGTGTTAACCTGGGAATCACACTTACATATAGTGAGCTTGAAAAATTAAGGGCCTATCAAACCAGTTGTATTGATGGATGAAGCCTAAAGATCTAGCACTTTGATACCATGTAACCATCTCACAAACGAAGGTAGACTAGAACCGGCAACAAGAAAAGTCGAGAGAAAGAGATATAGAGAAAGGAGAATGAAGAAGAAGAAAAAGAAGGAATGAGGGAGAGAAAGCATGATTTCAGCAGTGTGCTGGAATCGATCAGCCTCTCCTCTCAACTAGGCTCTTTATTTATAAAACTGAATGTAAAGCTATCATAAGGAAGAGACTCTAAAAATAGAGGAGTCCAAAGAGGAGAGAAAATCAACTAAACAAGGAAACAAACTATGAACTAATTAAGGAAATAGAATTCTAAGGCAACAGCTAGATACAGCTTGATGTCGCTGGCAGTAATTACCGCCCAGCGATATCAGCTGGTACAGTATCGTAACAAAGACTTTTTTGGGTACATAATTTGAAATTAAAGACCTTGGCTCGTTAAGGTATTTCCTCAGGATTGAAGTTGCTCGGTCTACTCAAGGTATCTTCCTCTCTCAACGGAAGTATACTTTTGACTTATCATCCGACACTGGGATGCTTGGGTGCACGCTTGTTGACACACCACTTGAGGCCTATTTTTGTCTGTCACAAAACGATGGGGAACCAGTTGAAAAAGGTGGATATCAAAGGTTATTTGACTGGTTAATTTATCTTTCTCATACCAGACTAGATATTGCCTTTGCTGTCAGCATGGTTAGTCAATACATGCATGATCCCTACTCTAGTCATTTGGATGCTGTGTATCGGATCCTATGTTACTTAAAATCTACTCTTGGTCGTGGTGTTCTTTGGGCTCCTCATATACACCTTGAATGTGCAACCTACACTAATGCTGATTGGGCTGGTTCGTTGGACAATTGACGCTCGACCTTTGGATATTGTACTCTACTAGGGGGAATTCTAGTCACTTGGCGAAGCAAGAAACAAGCTGTGGTCGCTCGTTCCAGTGCAGAAGTCGAATTTAGGGCTATGGCTCATGGTATTTGTAAACTTCTTTGGCTCAAAGGTCTCCTTCATGACCTATGTGTTCTTATTCAACTTCCTATGAAGCTCTTTTGTGATAGAAAATTGGCCATTAGCATTGCTCATAATCCAGTCCAGCATGATAGCACAAAACATGTTGAGATAAATCGTCACTTCATCAAGGAGAAGCTTGAGCAAGGTCTCATTTGCATTCCGTTTGTCCAATCTAAAGACCAATTGACTGATGTTTTTACCAAGAGCCTTCCTGCCAAGATGTTTCATCCTATTGTGGCCAAGTTGGGAATGACCGATATCTATTCCCCAACTTGAGGGGGAGTATTGGAATATAGAATAGTCCAGGTTCGATGTAACCTACAATTGTTCAGGTTTGAAGTAACCTACTATTGTCCAGGTTCGATGTAACCTACTTTCTTCACCTACTCTCTTTCTATTCTTGTAAATCTTTCACTCTATAAATACAAAATGACCTTTGTCTTTTAAGATAAGTCAAGCCATATTTACAACAGTTTCATTATCTTTATCTTCGTTGTGTAATTATTCCTCATGCATTTCTGGAGGGGTCTTGCTGGGATAAAATGTACCACTGGAGGAAAGAGACCTTTTGAGCCTGTTCCATGGTATTAACTAGTGGAGATGCATATGGCCTTGGTAGTGTGCTTGCATTCTGAGGTTAATATTCTGATGGCGTCGTAAATGCTTGTATTTTTGGGTCTCTTAAACCTTCTGTAGAGCAATTTAGTGGTCTCTTAAAGTGGTTCCATGACTGTACTTGATGCAGCCCCAGGTTGCAAAAACCGATTTTAGGATCACTATGAACCCACCCAAATGATAGGAGTCCAAATATAATGATGTAATGACAGTTTTTCGGTAATTTTCTATAACAAAGTAGAACTCTTTTGGAAAAGAAACAGCACTTGTGATGCAACTTGCAAGGGAATTTGATTTAAAGTCAGGTATTTTAGGAAGTGAAGAAATTAAATAAAGAGATAAAGATTACGTGAGAGAGGGGGCCTTCTTCAACCTCTCGTTAAAACGGGGACATAACCAGTGGTAATCTGGTTGGCTTCCGGATGAGGAATCTCCTCCAAAATTGACTTGGTTTGATAAAAAAAAACTTGGGAGAAGCCTTCTAACACAGAGATCTATGAAACCCAGCTCCTACATGTGATTCAGTAGCCCAAAATCAATCCGCAATCTTCTGAAACAGATCTGGGCGGTAGAACAAGTGAAGAAGTATTTGAGACCTGAATCCCTCCCTTTCCAAGAGGGATTTGGGAGTGAGATGCAAGGGTTTGAATTGCCGAAGTATGGGTTTATTCCCAAAATCCCAGGGCATACAAAGAACAAGGAGATCGAGCAATGTCTTTACGGGTCGGTAGAGAAAACTTAGAAGGGAAAGAAAGGGAAGAGGAATGAAGAAGGAAGAAGAATGGAAGAATTAATGGAGGAACTCACTTGAGGTGGAGGTGTTTCTGGCTTGCTGGGAAGAAGAAAAGAGAGAAAAAAGAGAACTCCGGCTAATAGGCCACGCAGGCAAAAATTAACTCAGTATTCCGTTTTCTATTCTCAAATCACTACTTCACCGAATGGTTACAGCCATATTTGAAGAAGAAATAAAACATAGACTCCTAATTTAAGACTCAACTGAAAATAAAATTCAAGCAAAATCCTAATCGAAAACAGTAGGTAAAGTCCTAGAAATCTCCTCTACTTAATCTGGAAATATAAATTAAACTAGGAAATTATTATTAAAACTCCTACCTTATCTAAACTTTCCATTACAAGATAAACCCAAATAAAAAAAAAAAGAATTTTTATCCTTGTCTTCCTTCCCTTGCAGGTTTGCAACTGCATCAGTACTTCCTCACCGTTTTATGTTTTACATGACTCATGACCTGTATGGACATATCCAATGTTTTAAATATGGATGTGTGTGCATGGATCATCATCAGGAGGAATTCAAGGCTGCAAATTGTAGACTATTGAAATCTTGCAAAATGTAATGATGAAAAATCATGCCATGATGTAGTGTTACCAAATAAATACACAAGTATAGCATTAGTACTGCAAATCTGTTTACTTGTGAAGATGTTGTTCACTACTCCTGTTTTAAATTTGACCACATTTCACTTTTTGAGTTTGACTCTCATTACACGGTGTCCTTCAGTTGATGACCTATATTTAATCCATAATGCAGGTCAATGACAACGATCTTGCGAAAGAGTTGTATAAAAAATATAGTGGGGTTAGTATCTCCTATAATTTAGTTTCTATTTCTACTCTTTTTTTAGTCCTGTACATTTGCATTTACGTTCGTTGGAGGTTTTTAATAATCGTTTGGTTTCCTAAGGTTCACAGGCGCAAAGTCCGTGCTTGGCAAATGATTTGCATATTATCATGGTTTGTTGAGAAGGATATTGTTCAACAAATTACTTCAAGCTTGCACATATGCCTACAAGTAAGAACTTTAATGATTTTCTTCGTGGCTTTTTGGGGGTCGCAATAGCATGATCCTTGGTTTTCTTGCTCATCTGCTTGTGATGCTTTTTAAATTGTGCATATATCTGACACGTAACACATCTAACTTGCATGCTCACATGTAGAGGTGATACTGTGATATTGGTTGAGTCTGGCCTCATGCTACCTGGTGTAGACTCCCCTTGACTCAGTCCTGATCAAAACTCAAACCATGTTGAGAATTGCCAACCTAAACTAACCTATTCTGAATCATGTTCAGAAATGTTCAACTTGTAAACAGCTTTAGTTTGTTATGAATCCGGTTGAATCCCAAAGTCTCTTCATTCTTAGTCAGAGTTGCATGATGAGATTGATTTGTATATAAACTGATTGATATTGAAATTTTGAGAAACTGGCCCACTACTTCAGTTTCAGCTTAAACTTGGACTTTGTTGCTACTAGAATGGCAGAAAGTAGAGTGGTGAAGGAGTATCTGAAGAAAGACATTGATAAAGAACATTCTTTGAATTTCTAATTTTTTTTTCTTGTGTTTTCTTTTTCTGTCATCGTATTCTTGAATAATCCATAAACCTATGTTTTCCTTGTAGAGAAATAACTTACCAGGTGTTCGGCAATACTTGGAAACATTTGCAATTCAAATTTACTTGAAATTTCCATCATTGGTAAGAAATTTTGTTATGCTTTGGTCAATGGATTTGAGGCAACCTCTTTCATGGTTAATATATAAAAAGATGCTCTTTCTGTAGTTTCCCACTACTTTCCCTGACGTTCATCTTTTTCATATGCATATACTGTTAAAATCTTGAAGGAAACTGATTTAATTTCTGATTTTAGAGCTTACCAAAAATCTAAAGTTGTTGAAGTCATTGAGTTCTTTCTCCAGGGACTGCCTCCTTTTTTCGTATTAGCAACCAAAAAAATTTATATTAGAGTAAGCAAAGGACCAAAAATTTCAAAACGGGTGAGATGAGAGGCCAAAAATGAATAAGAAAAAATGACTCCAAGCAACCCAACACCTAACCACAACAGAAATGCCACTATCTCCTACTACAGCCTAGAAATGGACCACAATGGAGCAAACTCCCAGCTCCCCCATTGATGCATTTTTGATTTCCTTTTGCATTTTGTCTTTGTACTCATAAATTGCAACCCTTATGTTTTTGTTGATTAGTAGATTAAAAGATTGGACATATTAAACATCTAATATTGTTAATATATTGGGTGTGTTAAGATTACAATCTTTAATATTTCCTGTCTTTGTCTTATGATGACTAGGTCTTAGGTGTGTCTTAGTGGTGCATTGGTTGTATATGGACAGCTGTATATGGACTGTACATGGATAGTAGTACATTGGCTGTATATGGACAGCTGTATATGGATTGTACATGGACAGCAGTATATTGACTGTATATACAACTGTATATGGACTGTCGATAGTTGTACATGGGCTGCCTAATTGATTATAAATAGTAGAGGAATAGGGAGAGATAAACACAATCAATCTCTCCCTCTCCACCATTTCTCTCCTTTCTATTGGTCTCTTTCTTTGGGTTTTTCTCTTTTACAGTATTACATGGTATCAGAGCGAGGTTAATAAACTTCTGTTGCAAGTTTTTGGTTGCTGGTTTGAGAGTCTATTTTGGTTCTCTCTCTTCTCTTCTCTTTCCCTAATTTTGTCCCATGAATTCTAGACTCAAACCTCGATAAGATGGAGTCGATTAACATGGGATCTCAACACGGTATTTGTTTGGAATCTGTTCTTCATCAGTTCAGCGAATGATGTACAATTCCTGAATTTTTTTTATGATTCTATTACATTGCTTTTATTCAAGAGCTATTCTTTCATCAACCCGATATTTTTTTTTGATATCAATGTGTTCAACCACCAGCGCTACTGGTATTTTTAACTCATCTTATTTAGCAGTTTTTTGTTGGTATTCATTCCTGTACTACAGGTTGTTCCTCTATAGCAGTGAAAGATAAGAAGCAATTTTTTTTTTTTGGAAGGATATCCCATTGCTACAGTAGTAAGATTCTGGCCAAATATATCTCTTTCTTGTTTTGGTTATTTTCCAAACATGACTGAATCTAGGAATCATGTGGATGGTGTTCATATCCAAATTACTTTAATTAAATTGGTTGGCTCTTCTAATTTTCTGCTATGGAAGCAAGCTATGACCATTTATCTCACTGGTAGAGATAAGTTAGCTTATATATATGATGATCCCCCGGATTCCAAGGATTCGACATATGGCACTTGGACCCGTGAGAATGCTACTGTCATGTTTTGGTTGTTTAATAGTATGGAACCTTCTGTGGCTGCCAATGTCATGTTTTACACAACAGCCAAGGGCGTTTGGAATGACTTACAGGAGAGCTTCTCTCAAGATACAAACTTATCTCGGGTTTATGACTTATATGAACGTCTATTCAATTGTAAACAGGGGGTCTATTGCAGAATTTTATAGCTCTCTCAAAGGAATCTGGGAAGAACTGAATGTCCATCAGCCCCTTACTACTGAGCTCAATACTTTGAAGGCTCAACGTGCAGAATTCAGGTGGCAACATTTCTGTCTGGTCTCAGTTCTGAGTTGCAGCCTCTTAAAAGCCAATTGCTTGCTGGAGATAAAGTTTCGACCTTGAATGAGGCCTTCTGCTGTGTTCAGCGTATTGTCAACCCTAATTTCTCCAAGTCCAACAACATTACTACCAATGACAACTCTGCCTTGTTCACTTCTAATAGCAATCAAGGTCGTGGTAGCTCTGGCAGAGGTCGTGGTAGCTTTGGCAGAGGTCGTGGTGGTCTAGGTGATGCTTCAATGCGTATCTGTTCTTATTGTCGTAAACAGAACCACACTGTTGATTACTGTTGGGTGAAAAATGGTAAGCCTCAATGGAATTCAAGGTCTCCTTCTCAGGTAGCTGGTGTTGTTACATCCCAGAGTGATAACCCCGCACCTGACCCTTTTGTTGATGGAGGTTCCTCTTCCACTGTTACATTATCCAAGGATGATTTTCAAAGTCTGTTGGCTCGCCTCAATCAGTTGGATACTCATGGCAATGCTTCACCCACTGCTACTTTGGTGCATACAGGTAATGCTGCCTTTTTTGCATCTATGACATCTACTCCTTGGGTTATTGACTCGGGAGCCTCGTCTCATATGACTGGTAAGTCATCTGTATTTTCTTCTTTTACCCATCTGTGCAACCGTCCAATGTTTACCTTGTTGATGGTTCCGCTACCAATGTTTTTGGTAAGGGAATTGTTTATCTATCCCCTAGTTTATCTCTTTCATCTGTGCTTCATGTCCCTCGTCTACCCATGAATTTACTATCCGTTAGTTCTTTGGCTAAAACCTTAAACTGTTCCGTCACCTTTTTCCCTACCTGTTGTGTATTTTAGGATCTTCAGACGAAGGCGACGCTTGGTGGGGGGCATGAGAAGGACGGACTGTATTACTTAGACACCATACCATCCTCTACCGCTGTACTTACTACCACTAAGGTTTCACCAATGCTTTGGCATGTTCGGTTGGGTCATGTTTCTCTCTCTCACCTTCAACTCGTGGTTCCTGGTTGCAAAAATGTCAATACACTTGAGTGCGGGGCATGTCAATTAGGAAAACACCACTTTTCCTCTTTCCCGTCACGTAATATACCTAGAAGTACAACTCCTTTTTCCTTAGTCCATTCTGATATTTGGGGTCCCATTAAGGTCAAGAGTCGTTATGGTTTTAGCTATTTTGTCTCATTTGTGGATGATTACTCTAGAACTACTTGGTTATATTTGCTAAAGGATCGCTCTGAGTTCCTTTCTGTATTAAAACAATTTTTTTTCGAAATAAAGAATCAATTTGATATTGACATTAAGATTTTTTGATCTGACAATGCTCTTGAATACACTTAGACTGCTATCTCCTTATTTTGTGCATCCAAAGGTGTCATTCATCAGACTAGTTGTTTTTACACTCCTCAACAGAATGGAGTTATAGAACGTAAAAACCGTCACTTATTAGAGGTTGCTCGTTCTCTTCTCCTTCTTATGCATTTGCCTTGATATTTTTGGGGTGATGCTGTGTTGACTATTTGCTACTTGATCAATCGCATGCCGTCTTCAGTTCTTCAGAATCAAATTCCCATATCTTTGCTTTATCCATCATCTCCTCTGTTTGTCATCCCTCCTTGTACTTTTGGATGCACCTGCTATGTACACGACCTTCGTCCTGGACTTGATAAATTATCGCCTCGTGCTATCAAGTGTGTGTTTATAGGTTACTCTCGCACTCAAAAGGGGTATCGTTGTTATGACCCTCAGACGAGGCGTCAAGTGGTAAGTGCTGATGTCACCTTTTTCGATCATACACCCTATTACCTTGTTCCATACCCCGATCCATCAGTTCCGGTCTTAATCCAAAATCCAGGTTTGCCTTCCTCTCTCGCCCCTAAGTCGACTACTGTTGAGGCCCCACTACAGGTATATCAACGTCGTCGGAATGCAGTTGCTGTCCCTGACCAGTGCCAGTCGTCACTCCAGTCTCAGCCCCATCCTCCTTGCAGCCTTCGTCGGATGATCTTCCTATTGCATTGCGGAAAGGTACACGCTCTTGCACTCAGTTCCCATTATATCTTATGGCTCATTATATCTCTACTTCTCACCTTCCTTTGTTGGACCAAAACTTTGCCTATGCCTTAGCTCATACAGATGTTCCAACCTCTCATACTGAGGCATTATCCCGACCTGAGTGGAAACGGGCTATGGATGCCGAGATGGATGCTCTTCTTTCACGGAATACCTGGTCCCTTACGGAATTGCCCCTGGGGAAATGTGCTTCGCTATATGTGGATTTTTACTGTGAAATATAATTTTAATGGATCAGTGGAGCGTCTCAAAGGTCGCTTGGTTGCAAAAGGGTTTACTCAAACATATGGAGTGGATTATTTTGAAACTTTTTCACTCGTTGCTCGGCTTAATTCTGTTCGGATTCTTATCTCACTTGCCGTCAATTTGGATTGGCTTCTTTTTCAGTTGGATGTCAAGAACGCCTTTTTATATGGAGGCTTACAGGAGGAGGTCTATATGGAGCAACCTCCGGGGTATGTTGCTCAGGGGGACACTCGAGTGTGTAAGCTCCATAAGGCTATTTATGGATTAAAACAGTCGCCTTGGGCATGGTTCGACAAGTTTACTAAGGTTGTGGTTGATTATGGATTCACACCTTGTTATACTGATCACTCTGTTTTTGTTCGTCGTCACAATTCCAATGTAGTTATCCTTGTGGTCTATGTTGATGACATCCTGGAGATGACTTACAGGGTATTGATGAAATGAAAGCCTATCTCCATCAACATTTTCAGATGAAGGATTTGGGTGTGCTTCGTTACTTCCTTGGCGTTGAAGTAGTTCGAAGCCCCAAAGGTGTTAATCTCTCTCAAAGAAAGTATATTATTGATCTCCTCATTGACACTCCTATGGATCCTCATCTCAAACTTGCTACCTGTGATGGGGAGGATTATGCAGATGTCCATCAGTATCGTCGTTTTGTTGGCAAGCTACTTTATATTACTATCCCCAGGCCTGACATATCCTATGCTGTGGGAGTCGTTAGTCAATTTATGCAGGTTCCAAAACAAGTTCATTGGGAAGCTGCATGTCGCATATTACGATATCTCAAGGGTGCTCCCGGTAAAGGGTTACTTTATCGGTCTCATAGTAACATTGAAATCTGTGGTTATTCTGATGCTGATTGGGTTGGGGCTGATAATGATCGACGTTCAACTACTGGTTACTGTACATTCCTTGGAGGGAACCTCATCACATAACGCAGCAAAAAGCAAACTACTATTGCTTGATCCAGTGCTGAGACTGAGTATCGGGCTATGGCTCAAACTACTGCAGAACTTATGTGGGTGAAGAATATTTTGGGTGAACTGGGGTTTCCAATCACTCAACCTATTCCTATGTATTGTGATAATCAAGCAGCTATTCACATTGCCAGTATTCCAGTGTTCAAGGAAAGGACCAAGCATATAGAAGTTGATTGCCACTTTGTTCGGGATGCTGTAATGCGTAAAGTGGTCTCCACCCCATTTACTCGCTCCAGTTCACAACTCGGTGACATGTTTACAAAAGCTCTGTTCAAGGAAACTTTTCTTCTCCAGTGTTCCAAGTTGGGTCTCGATGACATATATGCCCCAGCTTGAGGAAGAGTGTTAAGATTACAATCTTTAATCTTTCCTTTCTTTGTCTTATGATGACTAGGTCTCATAGTTGGAAATCTCGGTTTTCGAGGGTGTCTTGACCCTTGAGAAAACTGAGATCTTGGCGAGAACTTCCCGAAACTCCCAGAGGGTAAAAATGGGAATTTCGACAGTTTTTTTTTATGGTTTAAGCCATTTTTTGATGTTTTAAGTCCATTTTAGAGCCATTTTAAGGCTATATATTGCAGGAAAATACTTATTCAACATATATAAACACTTTTGAAGCATAAAAAGTAATCACATTATCGAAAAATCATACATTCATAAATCATAAATCCCACAAAATGACATAATTTACAAGTACTCATTATATGAACGACTTAAATACTCAAAATGAAATAATACATTCCCATTAGTCCATCCCAATGTCTAATCATATATAGAGTGACGTGCAGGGTCCATCTGATCAGATTGACTTTGTTGAAGAAAATATATCTCGGTCTGATAAACAAAATCCTACCACAACATCCTTCGGCTATAGAAGGTCTGGTAGTCTTCCACATATTTCTCATACACATGATTCGGGAAGTTTCTAAAGATACCTAACCTTGTATACAATTCACTATAATGTGGAGTAAAGTGAGCATATATTGGCTGGTGTGGGGGCGTGGTTCTTTACAAATTTGGGACTGAAAAGAGACTGTCAACAAAGTTTGAGCCAGTCTGTGATGTAGCATTACTAGTATCAGCAGAATAATCATATGCACTTCCCATCATGCGGTCATCATTACCGGAATAAGAACCGTACGCCGAAGTGGTGCCAAATACATGAGCACTCCACTGCCCCTGCTCTTGTCCACTGCTACCCTCAATGCTCGGTCCTCCAAAGCTTGTGGACATGCTATCAATTTCAACATCAGGCATAATATCATGATCAGGAATGATGTTAAAGAAACGATCTTCTTCTTCTTCTTCTTCTTCCACTGGTTGCTAAGGGCATTCCTGTTGACGAGACCTACATGTATACCCAGTTGTAGGCCGTGTTGAAGATGTGCATCCACCATGATCTGGATCTTGTGTAGTGTGTGTATACTGACTCTCATCGGTCCATCTAATAATGGGTACAGTCGGTCTAAATTCACCACCACCACCCTCATTACTACCGACACCCTCATCACCACCACCACCTTCATCACCACCACCACTACCATCGTCACCACTACTATCAGAAGTTGACTAGCCACTTTGATCCATTGTATCATCATCGCCTTCTGAGTCACTACCAGTACCAGCTGGGGGGTCAAACGGTCTAGGCGTCTATGCGTGTACACGACCTTCATCCGAGGACATAAACCGCTCGAGATTAGAATCCATCGGAGCAGACACAGTGGGGTCGGGCATCCCACTAGGCTCATCCATCACTGGAACTGCTCTGTCTCTCACCCATTCCACATAGGGATCCTCTTCATCTGAAGATAGTTGGAAGACGTCGGCTAGCTCGATTAGCTCTTGTTCATTTCTTTGTTCAAATTTCAAGCATTGTACCTTCAGTCTCATGTTTTAATGGGCGTAGACCAAGTCATTTAGCTGTTGAGAGCCCAATTTATTCCACCTCTTTGAATGGATAAGGGAGAAAGTACTCCAATTTCGCACACACCCAGATGCGGAACATGTCTGAGATAGGGCTTTGATTGCTATTTTCCTCAACTCAGCTGCCTGCTCGCTCTACAACAACCACCACTCAACTGCACAAGATGAAGAACACATTTTAATACACATATTAAATAAGATATGTTACTTGAAAATTTCAATTTCCATAATTCCATACCAGGATCGGTCTTATCTCGTCCAGCCACTACAGCGGGAGTTCCAAAACTCCCAAGAGCATCTTTGAACGTTTTCATTTACACCCATTTCAAAAAACCGTTAGCCATTGTAATATGTGGATATTCAAATAATTCAACACTTAAACCATACAACTCACCTCCAGATTGACCAGTGCTTGTAAAGTATAATCTGGTACCAATTTTGCCACAACATCTTTTACCGCACCGATAAGGTCAGAATTGAGCCCAAGCATATTGGTACTTGGGGTTCAAATAGTATGCTACAAAATATGAGTCGCCAGATTAAAATAGAGTACCAACTATTAAATGGAACTAAATTAAAGAGATTATTAAATATACTCACCAGCCTTATGCAATGGGCGCATCAACTGACTCTCCCATCGATCTTTGATAGTCTTCACAAAATGTTTGTTTCCACGTGGAAGCACGATTTTTATACGGTTTTTCAACATATCCATGGCAGCATATAAATGTGGCATGGTGGGCTGGAATGCTGTATCCACTAATCTCAGCACCTTTACCACTGGCTCCCGAATTTTGATTACATCCTTCAGTGTTCTCAAAAATTCCTCTGAAGCTATAGTAGTCTGTGCTTGAACCCCAGCAGAAGAGCTGGACTCCCTCCACCCAAACCAGTCCTCAAAAGTAAACATCGATCTAAGGCCTACCATCTTTGCCTGAAAGCTCTTTAGTGCTATGTAGTTGGTAGCAAATCTAGTAATGCTGGGTCTTACCAAGTCCCCTCCACATTTCTCCCTCAGCAAGTTCAAAGAATAGCTATGGTTGTATACAAATGTTGTCACCTGGTCTGCTTGTTCAACCACTTGCTTTACTTTTTGGATTTTGCCCATGTCCTTCAACATCAAGTCAATGCAATGAGCAGGCACATGGAGTCCAAAAAAGGTTATAGTTAGCCATCATCATCTCTCCTGCCTTCTTGTAGTTGCTGCCATTGTCTGTCACAATTTGTACCACATTTGTAGCACCAACTTCATCCACAACTGTCTGTAGCAATCCATAGATGTAGTTAGCATCTTTTGTGTATGCAGATGCATCCACAGACTTCAAGAATGATGTCTTCCCATCACTGTAGACCATGAAGTTGATGATGGACTTTCTAATGGGACCAGTCCAACCATTACATATTATAGTGACCCTATATGCACCCCAATTATTCTTTAACCCTTCTATCCATACTTTTAACTCTTTTTTAATTCTTGGGAGATGGACATTCATCACTTCATATGGAGTGGGGGCTTTAACACCAGGACCAGCCTCAGTAACTGCATCAGAGAAAGATTGATAGTATGAGCTACTACTGGCATTTGTTGGGATACTATTATAAATGGAGCACCTAGCAAAGGCATCCCCAATAAATTCTTTTCTATCCTTCCAGTTCCACATACTCTTCAATTTCTTCTGTTTGGCACCAGCCTTTTTAAAAACTGCTGGATCCTGCTGTAGAATCTCAACATAATCCTCGTCCCTAGTAGTAGGTGGTGGTGCCTGGGATTGTGCTCATTGTACTTTTTGTTCTTCTAAACATAGAAGCCAACCCTTCCTTACTCCGTGTTTGTGGTTCTTCGGGCTGCTGAAATGATCTACTACCACCTGCCTTTAAGGCTCTTTGCCTCAACCTTTCCATTTCCATCTCATGGCTGACTTTACTAGCCATTGTTGTCTGTCTCAGATCTCTGGCTTCTTCCTCAGTCAAACCCCTGGTATCTAGACCATCATCATCTGAACTATCATCATCCAAACCATGCACTGTACCTCAAATTGCTTCTTCAAATTTTTGTTTACTTTTTTCTTTCTCTGCCCTTTTCTGCTGGCCTCCCTTCATCTGTGCAGCTATAGCCCTGGTAATCTCCATAGGAACTATAACACACTTTGCCATGTTTGTAGAAGTCCTACTCAAGTGTTGCTTAAGTCTGTTAATCCCACTAGACATAAGCTTCTTCCCACAGAATTTGCATTGGGTCTCCTTTCTATCACCGTCAATGGCGGTACAATACTGCCAAGCCATGTTAGTACGACCTGCATCACTACCTCCCTCACGAGAACCCGAAGTAGCCATAATATTTAGAACGAGACACTGTTACATAAGATGATAAATTGAAAAATTTGAATCAATAGATTAAATTAATAAAATTTAAAATTGAAGAACATAAAAGCATCAAATATGCGAATACAACTCAAAACACATTGAAATTACTTTTCAAAATTTTAAACTATGTTACGAGAAAACAAAATATTTTTCCTAATTTTCCATAATTAGTTAGATATTATTAATAATTTTGGATATTAAATAAAAATAATTTTTTTTGAAAACTATAATCCGACAACATGAAACCGTAGATTGGTCAATGATGTTCAACATATATTATTTTGAACACCAATAGATAAGTATTAATATTTTTTTAACTAATTTTTTATTGCTGAAAAATAGAATTTATTAATAAAAATTCATAAAAATAAAAATATGTACAGAAAAAAAACTGAAACTGTGACCGGGTAGATTGGCCAATGATGTTCAACATATATTATTTTGAACACCAGTAGATAAGTATTTAATATCTTTTTTTATTAATTTTTTATTGCTGAAAAATAGGATTTATTGTTGAATGTTGGAATAACTTGTCTATAATAGACAGAGGTCGTCTTATTTATAATGTGAGAATGAATACAAAGAAAGAAAGAGGTAGTACAGGTAGTACAATACAGGTTGTACAATGAGGGTAGTACAGGTAGTACAATTGTACAATACAGGTAGTACATTGAATCTAGACAAAAAATGAAATACGTAATATTCTCAACACTCCCCCTCAAGTTGGTGCATATATATCATGCATGCCCAACTTAGACAATATCATATGGAAAGATTTCCCTGGTAGACCTTTGGTGAAAATGTCTACTAGTTGGTCCTCTGATCTGACAAATGGAATCTCGATTTGTCCACTGTCCAGTTTCTCTTTGATGAAGTGACGGTCTACCTCAACATGTTTTGTCCTATAATGCTGAACCGGATTATTAGCAATGCTAATGGCTGCTTGATTATCACAGAATAATTTCATGGACTGGTTACACATAACCTTTAAATCTTTGAGTAGTTGTTGTTACTATAGTAATTCGCATATTCCATGCGCCATTGCTCTGTATTCTGCTTCTGCACTGGATCGGGCAACCACATTTTGCTTCTTGCTGCATCAGGTTACCAGATTGCCACCCAAGAATGTGCAATAACCAGAGATGGACTTACGATCAGGACTTCCTGCCCAATCTGCATCAGTATAAGCCTCCTCTTGGATTTGTTTATTTGGTGAATCTGAAATGGCAAATGCTTCCATTTCAAGAGGGTCATTAGGAGATAACAGGATTCCTCTTCCAGGGGCTGACTTTAGGTAGTGCAGTATTCGATAGACAACCTCCATATGTGTAGAGTATGGGTCGTGCATAAACTGGCTTGCCAAACTAACTGCGAATGCAATATCTGGCCGTGTGTGGGCAAGATATATGAGTCTGCCAACAAGTCTCTGATATCTTCCTTTATCTTCTGGTGTGCCTTTTTTTGCCATTAGCTTGGTATTGGGATCGAGAGGAGTATCACAAGGTCGAGCCCCAAGTAACCCTATTTCTGAGAGAAGATTAAGAACATACTTTCTTTGAGACAGATATATGCCTTTTGCAGATCTGGCAACTTCAATCCCAAGAAAGTACCTAAGTTTGGCAAGATCTTTGATATCAAACTCCTTCCCTAGAAATGCCTTTAGTTTCGTGATTTCATCATTATTATTGCCGGCAATGATGATATCATCTAAATATACAAGTAAGACAGTAAAAGTATTAGAGGAATGTTTTATAAATAAAGTATAGTCAGCATTGCTTTGAACATAGCCAAATGCTACCATAGCTTTATTAAATCTTCCAAACCATACTCTAGGGATTGTTTTAGACCATAAAGAGATCGCTTCAACTTGCAGACTTTTCCTTGGCTTTTATCATCTGTGAAACGCAGTGGGCAGTCCATATAGACATCTTCAGTAAGTTCTCCATGAAGGAATGTATTTTTTACGTCTAACTGTTGCAAGTCCCAGTTGTGATGTACAACACATGATAGTAAAACCCTGATGGTAGTCATTTTGGCCACTGGAGCGAAGGTTTTTTGGTAGTCAATCCCATATGTTTGAGTAAATCCCCGTGCAACCAATCTTGCCTTGTACCGATCAATAGTCCCATCTGGTTTATGTTTCACTGTAAAGATCCACTTGCATCCTATTGACCATGATCTTGCAGGAAGTGGAACAAGATCCCATGTACCATTTTTTTTAGAGCCCTCATTTCTTCCACTATTGCAGCTTTCCACTTTTCATCCATAATTGCATTCTGCCATTTTTGAGGAACAAACATAGAAGAGAGCGAAGACACAAAAACACGGGAAGAAGGGGAAGGGAGTCATAGGAAACATAATTGGAAATAGGATGTAGGGTGCAGGCCCTAGTTCCTTTTCGAAGTGCAATTGGAAGATCAAGATCAGAAAGAGTAAGTTCCTTACCAGAAGAAGGCTCAGTAGACTCAGTTTCTGGATCTAGGGCTAGCAAAGGGACATGTGCAGGAATGGTAGTGGCCTTTCCTTGCTTTGTTTTGGCACGACTATAAACTTGCAAAGGTGGCTTGGTGGTTGGATGCTTGGATGGTGCAGTTGTATTAAGCACTTGTTCATGGACTATTTTTGGTACATTAGGTATATCTGGTATAAGTATATTAGGGATATTAGGTGCATCTTCAACTGTCTGTGTCTCCCCCTGAAGAGGAGCCTGATAATAGGAGAGATGCTCATGAAAAATGACATCTCTATTAACAAGGACCTGACAGGAGGGAGGATGATAACATTTGTATCCTTTTTGTGTTGCAGAATACCCTAAAAATATGCACTTTAATCCACGTGGATCAAGCTTGCCAGGGGAACGATGGTTACGAGCATAACAAAGACAACCAAAGACTCTAGGAGGAAGAACAAAATCAGAATTTCCATGTAAGATGTCTAAGGGAGCCTTGTTGTTTAAAACTCGAGAAGGAGGGCGGTTGATCAGGGATGCTGCAGTGAGGACAGCATCACTCCAGTATTGAGCGGGAACATGTCTCTCAAACATTAGTACTCTATCTGTTTCGAGTAAGTGGCGGTTCTTTATTTCAGCGACTCCATTCTGTGCAGGAGTGCCCACACAACTTGTCTGATGAATTATCCCGTTATCAGCCAAGTATTGCTGAAAAAATCCTTCAAGATATTCCTTACCATTGTCACTACGGAGCATCTTCAACTGAGTTTGAAACTGCGTCTTGATCATATTGTGGAAATGGCGGAAGCATGCAAAGACCTCATTTTTTAGACGCATTAGATAGATCCATGTAGTACGAGTGTGACAATCAGTAAATGTTACAAACTACCTATGACCAGAAATAGAGGTAGTCCGTGTTGGACCCCAAACATCAGAATGGACTAAATCAAAGATACAAGGACTTCTTTAAGCAGAAGGTAAATAAGAAATACGAGCCTGTTTGGCCAAAACACAAGCCTCACATAATAACTCATCTTTATTACATGGTTTAAATAATTTTGGAAAAAAATGAGATAGAATCGCAGAAGAGGGATGCCCAAGACGGCGGTGCCACTGCTGAAGGGTACTAACTGCGGAATGGGAGGAAGGTGTTAAACGACCATTGTCAAGCAAGTACAGGCCACCATGCACACTACCATGTGCAATCGTCTTCCCGTTCTCTAGATCCTGAATCACACAATAGGTAGGAAAAAATGTTACTTTACAATTTAGAAACTTTGTAAGAGTACTAATGGAGAGTAAATTTGTGGATAAATTAGGAACATGTAGAACGGAATTCAAATCAAGGGAGGAAGAACTGTGGATGGATCCAATTCCAGTTATAGGAGAGGGATCCATCAGCAACCTTCACAGTATTATGTCCAGAAGAAGGAGAGTATAAATAAAAGGACTCAGACAAACCAGTCATGTGGTCAGTGGCTCCAGTATCTATAACCCAGGGGCTAGAGATAGAGAAAGCACAACGACCATCATGGGAAATACCTGACTGAACAAAAAAAGAACCTGGATTGGTAGATGCTGATGTGGTTGATTGATTTGTAGTCGCAGAAGGTAGTCGAAGGAGATGCCGGAGAGTCTGAAGTTCTTGTGTAGAGAGTTGTGGCAGAGGACCAATAGGAGGACTTGCTTCAGTTTGATGTGCCTGAGGTGCGTGGGAGGACTTTGCCTTGTGCATACTTTTTTCCCGGCGTTTTGCTTCAAAATCTGTCGGTTTTCCATGAAGTTTCCAGCATGTGTCTTTGGTGTGCCAAAGCTTACTACAATACTCACATTTGATAGCATCACGGGAAACATGAGGATTCTTGTATGTCTGAGTATTTGTCTGGAGAGCAGACCTATCCGGAACAGAAGGGGACAACATTGTTATTCGTCGTTGGTCCTCTAACTGAACCATGGAATAAGCCTGTTCGAGGGTGGGGAAAGGGTCCCTGCTGAGAATCTGTGAGCGAATAGGATCAAGCTCTACATTTAGTCCTGCCAGAAAAGTATAAACCCTATATTTCTCTTCCCTTTTGTAAAATAGGGTAGCATCTTCTTCACATTTAGCATGAATAGAATCATAAAAATGAATTGTTTGCCAATAGCTCCTCAACTTAGTATAATATTGGGATATAGTCAATTCCTTTTGGATAGTTTCATGAACACTTTTTTGAATGGCATAAATTAAAGCAGCATTTCCAACTTGGGAATAGGTGTCCTTAGTAGACTTCCAAATTTATGCAGCAGTATCCAATAACAAATAGCCCTCGGCTATAATGGGTTGTATGGAATTGAGGAGATATTGCATTACCAATGAATTTTCAGCATGCCATTTCTCCAAAACAATGTCCTTGGTCAGAGGTTTTTCCTTGGTGCCGGTGAGATATCCCGATAATCCCCGAGCTGTAATTGAGAGTTGGGTGGCCCGAGACCACATTAGGTAATTACCACCATCAAGTTTAGTGGTATTAGTGGGAATAGTGAGATTGTCCATTTTGAAACTCTCTATCCCAGAAGAGGTTACTTCAGATGTCATCCTTGAGTTGTGTATTCAAGAACAAACACCCAAAAACAATATGAACAGCCTCCCTGTTTGGTTATAACACAATATATGGAGATCAAAGTAGAAATATCACTTGTCATATATCCTAACTTGTCCCATGTCCAACATAATATATGGAAATCAATTCTGGTTTACACCCACTTTTTTGTTTATTGGGGTAAACTCAAAAACTCATAGATATCCGACCAGACTGAACCATATTATTAATATCCAGACTGATAAAAAAAAATTGATTTCCAATAAAGAGAATAAAAAAATGATCCTTAATGAGGGATAAAAAGAAGGGCAGTACCTATATCATTGTATGATTCCCTCTTTGGTTGCTGCCCCTAGTGGGGAGAGAAAAAAAAAACAAAAGAAAAAGAAAGGAAAAGAAAGAAAGTCAGTGGTCGGCAGTGGTAGGTTGGCGGCGGCGGTGGTGAGGAGGCGGAGGGATCTGGCGGTAGAGCTAACTTGGCTCAGATACCATGTTGAATGATGGAATGACTTGTCTGTAATAGACAGAGGTCCTCTTATCTATAATGTGAGAATGAATACAAAGAAAGAAAGATGTAGTACAGGTAGTACAATACAGGTAGTACAGTGAGGGTAGTACAAGTAGTACAATTGTACAATACAGGTAGTACAATGAATCTAGACAAAAAATGAAATATGTAATATTCTCAACATTTATTAATAAAAAATTCATAAAAATAAAAATACAAAAAAAAAAAAAACTGAAACTGTGACCACGTAGATCGGCCAACGGTGTTCAACATATATTATTTTGAAAGTAAACTGATTAATATTTAAGAAATGTATTTTTTATTTTTTGAAACAAAAACTATATATATATATATATATATATACAGAAAAAAAAAAGAAACCATGGCCGCGTAGATCGGCCAACGGTGTTCATCATATAATATTTTCAACACCATCTAAATAATATTTGTCATATTTTTTTCATTTTTAATTGTTGAAAAATAAATTTTTTTAACAGAAAATCGAAATAAAAAGTATATATGCAAGAAAATAATTTCGAAAGGATGAGGTTGTAGATCGGCCTAATAACTCTCACATATATAAATTTCATGATGAACCAACATGTATTGAACATATTCATGTAAAAAAGTAAGTTTTAGGGGAAAAAAACCATACCTCAAACCTTAGATTTGCAAAAAATAGGTCAGAATGAGCCTCCAACAACACTTTGATGGAGAGATTTGCAAAGAACAGAGGTTTTCGAACCTTAGATGCAAGGTTGGAGAAGAAGGAATGGAGGAGAAGAAGAAAACAAAAGCAAAGTTATAGAAAAAATGAGTCTCGGTCGAGATCTCGACCGGGACTCTTATTTATAATTTGAACCAGTTCGAAACTGGTCGAGACTGGTCGAGATTCAGTCGAGAACTGGTCGAGACTGGTCGAGACCCAGTTTCGAACCAGTTTCTCGTCTCGACCCTTTCGAGACTACCGAGAAGTTCGAGATCTCGACCCTTCTCGGTTGAGTTTTAAAACTATGCTAGGTCTTAGGTGTGTCTTAGTGGTGCATTGGTTGTATACATAGTTCGAAATCTCGAGTCTCGAGGGTGTCTCGACCCTCTGAGAAACCGAGATCTCGGAAATCTCGGTCTAGATCTCGGCGAGACACTGTACAAAAGCCGTGAAGGCTTAAAATGTGTATTTCGACCCTAAAATGAGCATTTTAAAGCTTGATACTCTGGGGGAACCCTATTTTAGCATATATAAACATATTTAAACTATAAAACTGTATAAATAATCACACATGGTGGTTGTTTGGGCTTACACCCATGTTTGGCAGTGTCGGTTTGAAATTCAAATGTAAACCTAGGGTAATATTGGCTATTCTACATAATGTAACACTAATAGAAGATCACAGAAGACCAAATGAGCCAGTAAAATGATATATTAGGAGAAGAATAAACATAATAACACTTAATTAGTTAATTGTCATAGTAAAAAAAACCCAAAGTAGTCAAGTAGACTATACAATCATAATTCATACATTATGTCGAAACCAGTCAAGAACTGGTCGAAAATGGTCGAGAACTGGTCAAAAATGTTGTGAAATGGTCGAAAATGTCGAGACCAGCTCGAGAACTAGTCGAGATGGTCGAGACACTGTATCGAGGCGAGATCTCGCCTTGAGCCCCTCGAGATCTTCGAGATCTCGCCGAGATCTTCGAGATCTCGCCGAGATTTAAAACACTGGTTGTATATGGACAGCTGTATATGGACTGTACATGGATAGCAGTACATTGACTGTATATGGACTGTACATGGACAGCAATATATTGACTGTAGATACAGCTATATATGGACTGTCGATAGTTGTACATGGGCTGCCTAATTGATTATAAATAGTAGAGGAATAGGGGGAGATAAACACAATCAATCTCTCCCCCTCTCCACCATTTGTCTCCTTTCTATTGATCTCTTTCTTTGGTTTTTTCTCTTTTACAGTATTACAGGGTGGTTCAACTTTTATGTTGCTCCAAGAAGGGTCCTTTGGGACTTTCCGTATAATGTTTTGTGGCTGTGGGTTTACCTCTTCGGCAAATGTTTGTCCTTTCTTTTTAACAGAAAATTTATCAACAAAGTTAAAAGCTTAAAAAGAAATGTGCAGTAGCTGATTATATTGGGTGCAAGCAAACAAGGGTTGGAGTGCAACATTATGTTGGTTGGCAGTGAAGGAGAACTGTATAATTGCTGATTCTTTTGAAGAGAGGTGGCAAAATATGGCCAGCCCAGTTTAGGATAAACTTGATGGCCTGGGAGGTTGAAAAGTGTATAATCTTTTGGGTATCCTATATGGTTATAATGTAGAAGTGGAAGGAGAGGATTAAAGGTTTTGGGAGGGAGGCTCTAGGGAATGCTTTTCAGTGGCAGCATATTATAATTTCATGACTAAAGACAGTGGAGGATAATAGAAGACTTCTTTGGGTGTTTGGGTGACCCAAAGTATGGAAGACCAAGGCTCCACCAAGATCAGCTACTTTGTTTGTGTTGAAAAGAATGGTAGAGAATGATTATCTCTCCATCCAACCTCTTATTTATAAAAAGAAAATTAAAGTTAGATTACACTATTACCCTTATTGTAATAAGGGAATAAGAAAACAGAAAATAAACCATAACAGAATAATAAAAGACAAGACTAATGACAATGACACTACTACCCTTGGCGGTAATAATAGAACTAACGATACTCCCCCTCAAGTTGGTGCATAGATGTCATGCATGCCCAATTTGGACAGTACATTGTGAAATTGTTTCCCAAGTAACCCTTTTGTGAAGATGTCAGCTAGCTGATCCTTTGATTGAACAAAAAGGAATCTGAATCAGACCACTTTCTAACTTTTCTTTGATAAAATGATGATCAATCTCCACATGCTTAGTCCTATTATGTTGAACTGGATCGTGAGCAATACTAATGGCAGCTTTATTGTCATAAAACAATGTCATAGTTGAAGAACACTTAACTTTCAGATCCTCAAGTAGGCCTTTCAACCACAAGAGCTCACATATTCTCTGTGCCATTGCTCGGAACTCTGTTCTGCACTGGAACGAACTACAACATTTTGCTTCTTACTGCGTCACATAACCAGATTTCCACCCACAAACGTATAATAACCTGAGACTGATTTTCGATTTGGACTGTCTGCCCAATCAGCATCAGTATAAGCATCCACCCTAAGGTGATCATGTGGAGAGAGAAGGATCCCTTTTCCTAAAGCAGCCTTTAGGTAATGTAGAATCCTATAGGCTGCCTCCAAATGAGTAGAATAGGGATCATGCATAAATTGGCTCACCAAACTCACAGAATGCAATATTTGCCCTGGTGTGTGACTGGTATATAAGCCTCCCAACCAATTTTTGGTACATACCTTTATCTATTGGAGTTTCTTCTTTCTCCCTGAGCTTGGTATTGGAATCTAGAGGAGTATCACACGGACAGCACCCTAATAAACCTGTCTCCTAGAGAAGATCAAGGACATACTTCCTTTGAGATAAAAAAATACCCTTTGTAGAGCAAGCAACCTCAATTCCAAGAAAGTACCTGAGCTTTCCAAGGTCTTTAGTCTCAAATTCCGTTCCCAAAAGCAGCTTCAATTTTGTGATTTCATCATCATTGTTTCCAGTAACAACGATATCATCTATATATACAATGAGTGCCGTGAAGATTTCGGAAGTATGCTTAATAAACAAGGTGTGATCAGCATTACTTTGAACATACCCAAATGCTATCATAGCTTTATGAGACCTTCCAAACCATGCGCTAGGAGACTGCTTTAGTCCATAAAGAGATCGTTTCAACTTGCATACCTTCCCTTTAGTACTAGCATCAGTAAAACCAGGTGGACAATCCATATAGACTTCCTCTTTGAGCTCCCCATAGAGGAAGGCATTCTTCACATCAAGTTGTTGCAAGTCCCAGTTGTGATATACAGCCAAGGTTTAAAATCTCGGGTTTCGGAGGAGTCTCGGCCTCCTCCGAAACTGAGATCTCGCCGCGAGATCTCGCCGATGAAGTCTGTTGTTAATTTAGGTTAATATTAGCTATTATATTCAATCAAATATGGCAAATGAGACAATAACATAATGCATTAGGGGAAAGAGAAACAAAATTACACTTTATTATAAATCATTACATAATTTACATCATAGTTCAAAATTCAAATATTCAACATTGAATGATCCCATAGTCCCCATGTGCCTATAGTCCACAATTCCACAATCCTTATACAGATACAATGTCTAGTAATACGTAGAGTGTCGTGGATGATCCATCCTACTATCATCATACATCTGGGAAAGTTGTCGACGCAAATTGTCTTCCAATTGAGCAACATAATCTTCCCATGACATTCTTGATGCAAAGTAGTTCCGGTAGTCTTGCACATGATTCATAAATATAACATCGGTGAGCTGTCCGAAGGATACCTATCTTTGGGAAGAATGGAAAAACTTCAAGTAGTACTGCGGTGCGTAGAATCTTGCGAAGAATCCGATGGAATGGAATAGAAGTTGGTTGATCCACTATGACTCCGTGTATGTGCTCCCCGCATCCGAACCATCGTCGAAAGAAGAACCATATGCGATCGTAGTGGGATGGGGGACGAAGTTGATATCAACATAATCATTTGAGGTGTATGCTTTGAACTAGTGCTATATCCGGGGAAAGTTCCACTGCTCATGTCCACCGCAGTGAACCGCTATTCTCCTCCACACTCAATCCTCGTAAGCCACTAGAGAGGCTATCAACGTTGGAGTCCATCGTGCTACTACAATCAGCATCTTCATCATGTTGGGAATGGGAATGATGTCGAGGCCTACACGAATCTACGAGTTGGCCTACGTGATGAGGATGGCGCACGTGCACCATGGTCATCATCCCGTGTTGTATGAGTGTCTTGGCTCTCCCCAGGTGTATCTAACAGGTGATGCTCGTGGCTCCGGATCAGCCCCAATATTGACAAAAGTGGCTCGACCCCCACCCCCCATGATCACTACCACTAGCTCCACTACCACTCCAACTCCACTCGGGATCTTACGTATCGGTGCCGGCAGGAGGGTCAAATGGCACGGGTGACCGTGTATGGACTCGACCCTCTTCCGAGGCTAAAAACTCGTCGACATCGGTATCCAAATGGCTGGCCAAATGGGAGTCGGGCATCCCCCGCGGGCTCGTCCATCACGGGTACTCCCCTCGTCCCGCACCCACTCTACTAATGGATCTTCCTCTTTGAGTCAAGTTTGGAAGATGTTGGCGAGCTCGAGCGGGGTATCATCCTCCTTATCAAAGAACATGTTTTGCACCCTCGGCCTCATGTTGTAATGCACAAAGACCAAGTCATTTAGCCGTTGGGAGCCAAGTCGATTCCGCCTCTTTGAATGAATGAGGTTGAAAGTACTCAGTTTCGCTCACAACCGGATGTAGAGCATGTCCGAGCTAACACTCTACTTGCTATCTTCTTGAGCAAGTGCATCTTTACCATACAACACCCACCATTCGACTGCATAAGAACAATAACATATTTTAATTTCAGTATGTCATTTAAATGTAATACATAAAACATAAGATAATTTAATTTCGTATGTCAATTAAACGTAATACATACACGGATCACTTTTGTCACGTCCGACCACTGCAATGGGAACCCAAAACTCCCACGGGCTTCCCTGAAGGTTTTAATCTACACACAATCGAAAAACTTATAAATATTTACAATTACAATATATAGTTGAAGCACATATTTCCGATGGTGAAGCACACAACTCACCTCTAGGTTTGCCAATGCCCGTGGCGGGGATCCGGCTCCAACTTTGCAACCACTAGCTTATTCGCCTCAATGAGTTCTGCGTTCGTCCCAAGTACATGCGTATACCGGTACTTGGGGTTCAAATAAGTATGCTGAAATATTTGACCGGTGGATACATGGTTAAAACAAATAAAAATTATATTGGTACATAAGTAACACTAAAGTAAATACATCATCAAATTTACTCACCAGCCTTATGCAATGGATGCATGAGTTGGCTCTCCCATCGGTCATTGATGATCTTTATATAATTCTTGTAGCCACGTAGTATCAAAGCTTTAACACGTACTTTCAATGCGTCCACAAGAAGCATAAAGAAGTGGCATGGTTGGTTTTCGCTCGGTATCTACCAATCTCAACACTGCACTATAGGATGCAACATCCCGACTACCACCTTCACATTTTGTCAAAATTGGTGCCAAGCAATGGTACTGCGGCTTCCACTCCCGGGGGGTAGCCGATTGTCTCCACGAAAACCAATCCTCGGATGCAAACATCGATCTGAGTCCGGCCATCTTCGCCTCAAAGCTCTTCAATGCTATGAAGTTCGTAGCGAATTAGGTGATGCCTGCTCTGACCAAGTCCCCCCACATCACTCCCTGAGCATGTTCAAGGAATAACCATGGTTGTAGATGAAAGTGGTTACTTGTCTTGCTTGCTCAACCACTCTCTTGACTTTACTTATCTTGCCCATGTCCTTCAACATCAAATCAATACAATGGGCAGCACATGGAGTCCGAAGAGATTGTAGTCGGGATTGTTCATTAACATCTCCCCGCCTTCTTAAAATTGTTGCCGTTGTCCGTCACAACTGGACAACATTCCGAGCTCCCACCTCAACCACCACCTCTTGCAACAGCCCATAAATATAATCTCGCATCTTTTACTTCAGATGATGCATCAACGGACCCTAAGGAACACCGTCCTCCCATCACAAGAAACCATGAAGTTGATGATGGACTTTTCGGGTAGGACCAGTCCAACCATCACACATAATAGTTACTCCGAAATCTTCCCAATTCCTCTTCCGGCTTAGAATCCGGTCTTGTAATTCCTTCTTATGTTGAGGCAAACAATGAGTCATTAACTCATATTGATTTGGCCCTCTAACCCCCGTGACCGCCTCAAGAATCGCATCCAGCATGCTCGAAAGAAAGGGTCTGTGGTGGCGTTTCTTTGGGATGCCATGATAAAACGATCACTTAGAGTAAGAATACCCTACCGACTCCCTATTCTTTCCCCCAAACATTGCCTTTATTTTTTTTTGCTTACTACCTTGCTTCGTAAAAGACTGCGGGATCTTGCTCTGGGAATTTGAACATAATCATCCCGTCTCCGTGGCAACGTGTTCTTCCCTTCTACTTCGTGATCTAGAAAACCAAGAACCAATCCCTTTGCTCCGTCTCGCGTGGCTCGGGCTCAACAAATCCACTACCACCGCCACCGCTCTCGGATGTACCTGCTCCTGTCCGTCTCCTCTCTCGCATCCGATCCTAAGGGTTTCTCTACTAGCCATTGCCGCATGATGCATCGTCTTGCCTCGCCTCCGTCATATCTTCTACATCCCATCCCTCAGCCTCATGTTCCTCACTAGATTCGGTACGGTGCCTCGAATTGCCTCTTCAAATTGTTGTTTTTCTCTTTCCATTGCTGCCCTCCTCCGCCTCCCTCCCCTCAATTGTTCACCTATGGCCCCGGATATCTCCACGGGACAACTGCGGGCATTTGAAAACATCTTTGCCCAATCCACTCAAGTGTTGCTTGGTCTTGTGATCTTTGCCCGGGACCGAAGCTTCTTCCCACAAAAATTACACTGGGTCTTCTTACTATCACCCCGAAGGGCGGTCCGATCCGCCATGCGGGGGTCGGGTTCGGGAACCGGTACCGTCGCCCCCATCGCCGCCCCGAACTTGGTCTCGACATAATTTCCAAGCAACCGTTTCATAGAAAACACAAACTTCAATAACCTTACAAACTTGAACACGCAAGAAATTACATTTCAAAATTTTTCTCATATTTTAAATTGGATCAGAACATTTTTCCTTATTTTTCCCCATTTTATAGCATTTTTAATCAATTTTAAATTAATTTTTAATTGCTGAAAATTATTTTTTAATATAAATAATTCAAAAAAAACATACAACAACCGAAATCGAAATCGAAATCGTAGGACCAGAATCGGCCAACGGTGATTAACATATAAATAGGTCATCATCATCAAATGAGTAATAATAATTATTATTTTAAATTTTAATTGCTGAAAATTCATTTTTAAATGCAAATAATTGAAAAAAATACCTACAACAATCAAAATCGAAATCTGAAACCGTGAGCTTGTAGATCGGGCTCATGTAACTAACATATACAAATTTCATCACATTCTAGAAAAAAAAAATTTCTCCCCTTTGTAGTCTCATGTAAAAATTTTATTTTTCGGCAAGAAACTTACCTTCAATAGTTGATATGAAGCTTTTACAGCAATCCCCGCAGTCCGAAGCACCACTCGTAGCAATTTAGAAGTCCAAACAAAAAAAAAATGGGGAAGAAATGAAGAAACTTTGAAAATTTAAAGAAAAAAAACAGGGGGTCTGTTCTCGGTCGAGTTCTCGACCGAGAACAGACCTTCTGTCTGTTTATAAAGCAAAAAAAAAAAAAGCAAAAAGCAAAATCTCGCGAGATCTCGGCAAGATCTCGCGAGAAATAGCGACAAATAACGAAAAATAGCAAGATCTCGGCGAGAACAGGTAAATGCCGAGACGAAAATGGTTATCGCCTCTGTTTTCGTCTCGGCTAGTGTCGAAACTAGCGAAAAAGGTGAGATCTCGCCGAGATTTTAATCCATGTATACAGCACATGCCAAAAGGACCCTGACAGTCGTCATCTTGGCTACTGGAGCAAAGGTTTCTTGATAATCTATCCCATATGTTTGTGTAAATCCTCGAGCAACTAGCCTTGCCTTATATCGATCAATTGTGCCATCACTTTTCTGCTTGACCGTGTAGACTCACTTGCACCCTACTGGTTTCTTCCCAGGTGGAAGAGAAACAAGATCCCATGTATCATTCTTCTTTAAAGCTCTCATTTTTTCCATTATTGCAGCTTTCCATTGTTCATCTGTAATTGCTTCTTGCCATTTCTGTGGAATAGAGACAGCGGACAGCGAAGATACAAATGCACAGAAGGTAGCGCTGCTAGCGCATAAAGAAGTATACGACACAAAGTTAGAAAGAGGGTGAATGATGCAAGTCCTAGTACCTTTACGAATGGCAATGGGTAGGTCAGAGTCAGAGGAGTCAGAGGAAGAAACTTCCTTACCTTGTGATAGCTTAGTCTTTGGTTCTAAGGCGGACGAAGGGACATGTGTAGTTGCTGTAATGGTGATGGTCCTTCCTTGCTTCCTTCTGGCACAGCTGCGGCTGTAAACTTGTAGAGATTTAACACTAGGATTGATGGGAACAGGGACATGGACTGGTATAAAAGGTGCATCTATTTCTTGAACCGAAATATGTGTCTCCGAAATAGGTGCCTCTGAAATAGGTGTCTTTGAAACTGAGTTTGGAACTGATGTATCTCTCTCTTGAACTGAGACTGCTGGTACACTGGCTTGAACTTGAACTTCTTCTGACACATTTCAAACATAGGTACATCGGTATTATCTAGCTCCCCCTGAAGATGTGGCTGGTAATACATCTGGTGCTCATGAAAAATAACATCTCTAGTGATAAAGGTCTTCCTGTTAAGAGGATGGTAGCATTTATAACCCTTCTGTGTCGTAGGATAGCCAATGAAAATACACCGGAGCCCCCTTGGATCGAGCTTGCCAGGTGATTGATGATTGAGAGCATAATAAACACAACCAAAAATCTTCGGTGGAAGTACAAAAGTAGTAGAACCAAGAAGAAGGTTCAAAGGGGCTTTGTTGTTGATGATGCGAGATGGAAGCCTGTTAATGAGGGAAGCGCAGTGAGAACAACATCACTCCAAAAATGAGTCGGAACATGGCCATCAAACATAAGGGCTCTGGTGGTCTCCAAAAGGTGACGATTTTTCCGCTCAGCCACCCCATTTTGAGCAGGTGTGGGAACACAACTTGTTTGATGAATGATGCCATGGTCGGACAAATATTGCTAAAACATGCCATTAAGAAATTCCTTCCCATTGTCACTGCAAAGGACCTTTAGCTGAGCTTGAAATTGGGTCTTAATCATGTTGTGGAATTGGCGGAAGCATTGGAACACTTCACTTTTATTATGTATGAGATAGATCCAAGTAGTCCTTGAATAACAATCAATAAAAGTTACAAATCAGCGATGGCCCAAAATAGAAGGAGTCCGAGATAGACCCCAAACATCAGAGTGCACCAAATAAAAAGAAACACTACATCTATTATCAGAAGGGGAATTGGTAATTTAAGCCTGCTTAGTCAAAATACAGGCTTCGCATAATAACTTGGTTTGATTACAATGTTTAAATAAAGAGGGAAACAACTGGGATAAAACTATGGGAGAAGGGTGACCAAGATGCTTATGCCATTGTTGGAGGGTGTTGACGACTATGAAAAGCTGCTGTGGTAAAGGTAATGATGATGTGTGTGTTGAAGGACCATCGTCAAGCAAGTAGAGACCACCATGCAATCTACCATGTCCAATCGTCTTCCCGTTTACCAGATCCTGAATTATACATGAGGAAGGAAATAAAGTTATTTTACAATTCAAAGATTTGGTAAGGCTACTAAGAGATAACAAATTTGTGAAAAAACTAGGAACATGGAGAACAGATCGCAAAGTAAGACTAAGGGAGCAGCGAATGAACCCCTTTCCAAAGATAGGAGAGAGAGATCCATCTGCTACTCGGACTTTATCTTTCCCAGAAGAGGGAGAATACAGATGGAAGGAACTGGCTGAACCGGTCATGTGATCAGTGGCTCGACTGTCCATAACCCATGGGCTAGGAACAGAGAAAGCACAGTGACCATAATGAGAAATACCTGACTGGACAAAATAAGAACCTGGTGTGACAGATGGCGATGTAGCTGCAATAGATGGCCGAAGAAGATTTCTGAGAGCCTGAAGTTCTTCTGTGGACAGCATAGTTGGGATGCTAGTAGATGCGCAAGTTTATGTCTGATTTGCCTATGGAGCTTTGAAGTTCTTGAAACTCTGAAGTCCTCTCTCACGCCTCTTTGTCTCAAAATCAATTAGTTTGCCATGCAATTTCCAGCAACTATCCTTTGTATGACGCTCTTTCTAACAATAATCACACTGGACTGGTTTGTTAACTGTAGACGCACCCATAGTTGTCAAGGTGTAGGTGCCCAGGTTGCTTTGGGTTGCCTTGGAAAATTGGGCCCCTTGGTTGCCTAGGAGGGCGCCTTGGTTGCCTAGGTGCCTAGTCAGGCCTCCATCTCCTTGGTTAGCTTTGGCGCCTTGACAACTATGGACGCACCTAGCTGAGTGGTTTAGAGGGCTGATCTTTCTGCAGGAAGTGGAGGCATCATAGAGGTACGACGCATGTCTTCAGACTGAACCAGTGCATAAGCTTGTTTTAGAGAAGGAAGAAGCTTTCTACTAAGAATGTGAGCTCAGATCTGATCAAATTATACATTCAAACCGGCCAAAAAATTATATACCCGTAATTTATCCTTTGCAAGCTTTATTGCAGAAGCATCAGCAACACACTCAGCTGTGAAGGTGTCATAGTAATCGAGTTCTTGCCACAAGCTATGAAGTTCGGAGTAGTATTGAGAGACAGTAACATCCCGTTGCTTTGTGGCACCAATCTTCTTATGAAGGTCATAAACAAGGTTTAAAATCTCAGGTTTCGGAGGAGTCTTGGCCTCCTCCGAAACCGGGCGAGCGAGATCTCGCCGAGACAGTGCATTTTTTCCGAGAGCTTTCGGTGGCCAAAATGCATTTTTTAGGTCTCCAACTTCAGGGGAACCTCATTTTTGCATATATAAACACATTTAGAGTATAAAATTATAAAAATAATGACCATTTGTGGTTGTTTGGGTTTACACCCATGTTTTTTGCGATCAACGCTGAAGTCTATTGTAAATTTAGGTTAATATTAGCTATTATATTCAATCAAATATGGCAAATGAGACAATAATATAATGCATTAGGGGAAAGAGAAACAAAATAACACTTCATTATAAATCATTACATCATAGTTCAAATATTCAACATTGAATGATCCCATAGTCCCCCTGTGCCCATAGTCCACAATTCCACAATCCTTATATAGATACAATGTCTAGTAATACGTAGAGTGTCGTGGATGATCCATCCTACTATCATCATACATTTGGGAAAGTTGTCGACGCAAATTGTCTTCCAATTGAGCAACATAATCTTCCCATGACATTCTTTATGCCAAGTAGTTTTGGTCGTCTTGCACATGATTCATAAATATAACATCAGTAGCTGTCCGAAGGATACCTATCTTTGGGAAAAATGGAAAAACTTCTGAAGTAGTACTCTGGTGCGTAGACTCTTGCGGAAGTACTGATGGAACGGAATAGAAGTTGGTTGATCCACTCTGACTTCGTGTCTGTGCTCTTGCATCTGAACCATCGTCGAGGGAAGAACCATATGCAGTCGCAGTGGGATAGGGGACAAAGTTGATATCAACATAATCATTTGAGGTGTATCTCGAACCGGTCCGTATCCAAGAAAATTCCACTCGCTCCCGTCCACTCGCAGTAACTACTATTCTCCTCCACACTCAATCCTCGTAAGCCGGAAGAGAGGCTATCAACGTCGACGTCCATCGTCTTCTTCGCAATCAGCATCTTCATCATGTTGAGAATGGGAATGATGCCGGGGCCTACGCTAATACGGGTTGGTCTACGCGTGATGAGGATGGCCGCACGTGCACCATGGTCATTATCCGTGTTGCATGAGTGTCCTGGCTCTCCCCGGTGTATCCCAATAGGTGATGCTCGTGGCTCTGGATCAGCCCCAACATTGACAATAGTGGCTTGACCCCCACCCCCATGATCAATACCACTAGCTCCACTACCACTCTAACTCCACTCAGGATCTTCTGTATCAGTGCCAGCAGGAGGGTCAAACGGCACGGGTGACCGTGCATGGACTCGACCCTCTTCCGAGGCTAAAAACTAATCGACATCAGTATCCAAATGGGAGTCAGGCATCCCTCCGGGCTCGTCCATCACAGGTACTCCCCTGTCCTGCACCCACTTTACTAATGGATCTTCCTCTTCAGAGTCAAGCTGGAAGATGTTGGCGAGCTCGAGCGGGGTATCATCCTCCTTATCATGGAACATGTCTTGCACCCTCAGCCTCATGTTGTAATGCACAAAGACCAAGTCATTTAGCCGTTGGGAGCCAAGTCGATTCCGCCTCTTTGAATGAATGAGGTTGAAAGTACTCCAGTTTTGCTCACAACCAGACGCAGAGCGTGTCTGAGCTAACACTCTACTTGCTATCTTCTTTAGAGCAGGTGTATCTTTACCATACAACACCCACCATTCAGCTGCATAAGAACAATAACATATTTTAATTTTGTATGTCATTTAAACGTAATACATAAAACATAAGATAATTTAATTTCGTATGTCATTTAAACGTAATACATAAAACATAAGATAATTTAATTTCGTATGTCATTTAAACGTAATACATACACGGATCACTTTTGTCACGTTTCGCCACCTGCGTGGGGAACCCAAAACTCCCACGGGCTTCCCTGAAGGTTTTAATCTACACACAATCGAAAACTTGTAAATATTTGCAATTACAATATATAGTTTTGCCGCACTAACAATAGCAGTAATCAGTACAATTAGTGTCACGGCGATCATATTTCTAGTAATTGAAGCACACAACTCACCTTTAGGTTTGCCAATGCCTGTGCTTGTGGATCTGGCTCCAACTTTGCAACCACTAGCTTCACTGCCTCAATGAGTTCTGCGTTCGTCCCAAGTACATGCGTATACCTGGTACTTGGGGTTCAAATAAGTATGCTTGAAATATTTGACGGTGGACACATGGTTAAAGCAAATAAAAATTATATTGGTACATAAGTAACACTAAAGTAAATACATCATCAAATTTACTCACCAGCCTTATGCAATGGATGCATGAGTTGGCTCTCCCATCGGTCATTGATGATCTTTATATAATTCTTGTAGCCACGTAGTATCAAAGCTTTAACAAGTACTTTCAATGCGTCCACAGCAGCATAAAGAAGTGGCATGGTAGGTTTTCGCTCAGTATCTACCAATCTCAACACCTGTACTACAAGATGCAACACCCTGACTACCACCTTCACATTTTGCCAAAATTCGTCTGAAGCGATGGTACTCTGTGCTTCCACTCCCTGGGGGGTAGTTGATTGTCTCTACGAAAACCAATCCTCAGATGCAAACATCGATTTGAGTCCGGCCATATTCACCTCAAAGCTCTTCAATGCTATGAAGTTCGTAGCGAATCTAGTGATGTCTGGTCTGACCAAGTCCCTCCACATCTCTCCCTGAGCATGTTCAAGGAATAACCATGGTTGTAGATGAAAGTGGTTATTTGTCTTGCTTGCTCAACCACTCTCTTGACTTTACTTATCTTGCCCATGTCCTTCAACATTAAATCAATACAATGGGCAGCACATGGAGTCCAGAAGAGATTGTAGTCGGGATTGTTCATTAACATCTCCCCTGCCTTCTTAAAATTATTGCCGTTGTCCGTCACAATGTGGACAACGTTCTGAGCTCCCACCTCAACCATCACCTCTTGCAACAACCCATAAATATAATCTGCATCTTTTACTTCAGCTGATGCATCAACAGACCTAAGGAACACCGTCCTCCCATCACAGTAAACCATGAAGTTGATGATGGACTTTCTGGTAGGACCAGTCCAACCATCACACATAATAGTTACTCTTAAATCTTTCCAATTTTTCTTCTTGCCTAGAATCCAGTCTTGTAATTCCTTCTTATGTTGAGGCAAATAATGAGTCATTAACTCATATTGATTTGGCCCTTTAACCCCTGTACTTGCCTCAGCAACTGCATTCAGCATGCTCTGAAAAAAAGGGCCTGTGGTGGCGTTTGCTGGGATGCCATGATAAAACGACCACTTAAAGTAAGAATACCCTACTTACTCCCTATTCTTTCCCCTAGACATTGCCTTTATTTTTTTTTTGCTTATTACCTTGCTTCGTAAAGACTGCGGGATCTTGCTGTAGAACTTGAACATAATCATCCCGTCCCCGTGGCTGAGGAACAGGTTCTTCCCTTCTACTTCGTGATCTAGAAAACCAAGAACCAATCCCTTTGCTCCGTTTCTGTGGCTCTGGCTCAGCAAATCCACTACCACTGCCACCTGCTCCAGATGTACCTGCTCCTGTCCGTCTCCTCTCTGCATCTGATCTAAGGGTTTCTTTACTAGCCATTGCCGCATGACGCATCTATCTTGCCTCTGCCTCTGTCATCTCTTCTACATCCCATCCCTCAGCCTCATGTTCCTCACTGGATTCTGGTACAGTGCCTCGAATTGCCTCCTCAAATTGTTGTTTTTCTCTTTCCATTGCTGCCCTCCTCTGCCTCCCTCCCCTCAAATGTTCACCTATGGTGCTGGATATCTCCACAGGACACTGCAGGCATTTGAAAATATCTTTGCCCAATCCACTCAAGTGTTGCTTCAGTCTTGTGATGCCGCCAGACTGAAGCTTCTTCCCACAAAAATTACACTGGGTCTTTTTCCTATCACCCTGAAGTGCAGTCGCATACTGCCATGCAGGGTCAGTTCGGGAACCGGTACCGTCACCCCCATTGCCTGTCCCAGAACTTGGTCTCGACATAATTTCCAAGCACTGTTTCATAGAAAACACAAACTTCAATAACCTTACAAACTTGAACACAACAGAAATTACATTTCAAAATTTTTCTCCTATTTTAAATGCGATCAGAACATTTTTCCTTATTTTTCCCGATTTTATAGCATTTTTAATCAATTTTAAATTAATTTTTAAAATCTAAAAATTATTTTTGTAATATAAATAATTAAAAAAAACATATAACAACCGAAATCGAAATATGAAATCGTAGGACAGTAGATCGGCCAACGGTGATTAACATATAAATAGGTCATCATCATCAAAGGAGTAATAATAATAATTATTTTAAATTTTAATTGCTGGAAATTCATTTTTAAATGCAAATAATTGAAAAAAATATCTACAACAATCAAAATTGAATTTTGAAACCGTGAGCTTGTAGATCGGGCTCACGTATCTAACATATAAAAATTTCATCACATTCTAGAGAAAAAAAATTTCTCCCTCATGTAAAAATCTCATTTTTCGGCAAGAAACTTACCTTCAACAGTTGATATGAAGCTCTTACAGCAATCCCTGCAGTCCGAAGCACCACCCATAGCAATTTAGAAGTCCAAACAAACAAAAAATGGGGGAAGAAATAAAAAAAATTGAAAAACCAAAGAAGAAAGAAGAAGGGGCAGTCTCGGTCGAGTTCTCGACCGAGAACAGCCACTTCTGTCTTTTATAAAGACAAAAAAAAAAAAAAGCAAAAAGCAATATCTCGTGAGATCTCGCTAGATCTTGCGAGATCTGGCGATATCTGGCGAATACCGCGAGATCTCGGCGAGAACATGTAACTGCCGAGACGAAAATGGTTATCGACCCTATTTTCGTCTCGGCTAGTCATGAAAACACCGAAAATGGCTTTTTTACGCGAGATCTCGCCGAGATTTTATTCCATGGTCATAAATCAATGCATAATTTCCTACCTGGGAATAAGTCTTCTTGGCAGCCTTCTAGATCTCTGTAGCATCAGGTAACAGGACATAGCCTCGACCAATTTTAGGGTCCATTGAACAAATCAAATAGGCCATCACAATAGAGTTTTCTGATGCCCACTTGTCATATAGTTTATCTATCAAAGCAGGTGCCTTCTTCAAACCATTAATATAACCCAAAAAACCTCTAGCAGATATTGCTATCTGTGCTGTTTTGGACCACATCAAGTAGTTGGTCCCATCCAACTTAAGTGGATTAAGGAGAATTGAGGTAAATTCAATCTTAGAGGTCTCCATATTAGGGGAAACAACCTCAGAATGATTCGTCATGGGAATAAGTATTCAACAAATTAAAATACCTTTAACTGAGATGCCGTGTATCAATCGTATGGGAACAAGAGACACGTATGCTGCAATTTTTCGACCTTCAAATTGGCATGGAAGAGTCAAGGTTGGCTATCAGGTTGATCTCTTCAAAGTACATCCCTTCACTAAAGGATACACGGCAATGCATCACAGAAATTGTTGAAACTGATTTAGTTCATTTCTGCACAAACTTTAGAAATTAAGAATGTAACAAATCTGATGAGTAGAAACCAGAAAATATAAGATTATGATTATAAGGATAAAATTCTGGGGATACAACCAAAAAGAGAGTCCCAAACTAGAAGCTTGGTTTGTTGGTGGCGGTAAAAGTCCACAGAAAAATCACTTGTCGACTGCGGTAAAGGAGAGTAGGTCTGTAATGGATTATGGTAAGGCTTGGGGTAGGTTTTTAGGTTCATATGACAGGATTAGGGACTATTACAGGGAGTTACGACAGGCTTGGGGCAGGTTTTAAGGTATTTGCAGGGCTGAGAGATGGTAGATGGTGTCGGCAGGTGTGTAGGAGCTGGGAGAGAGTGGCGGCAGTAGGATAAAGGAGTTGCAGGTGGTGGCGGTAGGTTTGTGTGTTTAGGTTTGATGTCGGCAAAAGGTTAGAGGAGTAGAAAAGTGGAGAAGAGAAGATGGCGGCAGCCCTAGATAGGCTCTCATACCATGTTGAAAAGAATGGTAGAGAATGATTATCTCTCCATCCAACCTCTTATTTATAAAAAAGACTTAAAGTCAGATTACACTATTACCCTTATTGTGATAAGGGAATGAGAAAACAGAAAATAAACCATAACAGAATAATAAAAGACAAGACCAATGACAATGACATTACTACTCCTGGCGGTAATAATAGAACTAACGACAGTATAGGACTATAGGTGTTAGTTCTTGTAAGTTTTTGACCCTTGACATCTTGTAGCAGATGGTCTGGCAGTTGGCGAATACATGCTAGTTTTGTTTGTGACATTGTGTCATGGGGAGTCAACATCCAATCTCTTTTTATCGTGTAACATTTTAATCAAACTGGACGTATTTCTACAATCTGTTTGGTGTTCATATCAATTAAGCATGGAAGTGTGGTGACTTTATTTTCCGAATGGTCTATGAGTCCTTTTGGAGTGAAAAAAAAAATGTTCTTTGGATGTTATTGGCTTGTGCAGTGGTGAACCTGTAGCGTCTATGGAAGGTGGGAAACAAAAGATATTTTGAAGACAATCCTTGAGTTCTTCCTAGAAAGTTTACTGATATTGCCACTGATTTGGTTGTCTGGGAAAAAATTTACTACATTAGATAGGACTGGGTTTACTTCAAGTCGAACATTACTTTCTACTTGAGTGATACTTTCTTTGTTTGTCTCTTTGTTCATAGATATACCTTCATGTGTAGATCATACAATTGTGTGTGGGGTGTTCTTGAATACTCTACCAATTGTAATTGTCCGCTTTTTGTTTGATGAAATGTGAGCATTATGTTGTTGGTGAATGGTGATAACAAATAAAATAAAAACATAGCTGGCAGCCACAGCTAAAAGGGGAGTGGGACAGAAAGAAAATCTGATAAACAATATACATGTGGACTAGAGAATGTTCCAAATACAACTTAGAGCTAGATTCTGCTTTTCACCAACTCTTCTTTTAATGTATTGATGGATCCTGGCACCATTTAGAGCAGGATGTTAAAGCTAGATTCTAGGTTACCTCAGTCATGAGCCACCTCACCCTTTGAGCCCAGCCAATAACTTCGATTCAACACCCTCTGACACACCTTATCAGGGATTGTGTTAAGAAAATATCATGGCTTAAGTTAGGGCGAAGCTCTCTTCATGAATAGAAGAATCATGTCATGGGGCTTGAATAAGCTAAGGTAATAATACCACAGGCAAAACCTCTAGAAACACTACATGTGCCACTTTTTTCTGAACAAAAATTCTGCAAAGATCATTCATAGGAAAATAAATTGTTTTAAAATCAAATTCCATGCTGTTTAAATCATGAACTATCGGTGCACAAGTGCTGTGGATAGGAAGAATGAATTAGAAAATCAAACCGATGATCTCTCGATAAAAATCTGTGGATATTCCTCTAAAAGTATCCAATTTAAGGTACCAATTGGCAAGCCTCACGGAGTTCCTGTCAGTAAGTAAGCATTATCCAAAAACATAATATCATGTAATTTGTTGTGAGCAGACCTTGGAAAAGCCTGAAATTCTCTCCTTCCAGATGCCTTTTTTCGTGGCCATGACAGTGGTTGTCTCCAATAACATGTCCCTTCTCTTACTGGGAGCAAACTGCCTTCATTGAAGATCAAGTGTATCTTTTTCAACTGCCAATTGTATGCATTGTTGCATCTGCTTGAATCCCACAAATTGAATGATCCTTTTGTCAATCATTCTTTTCTGCTGTTTCTTTCACAGGTTGGGAAACAATTACTTCCAATTTTCCATGACTATAATATGAAGCCTCAGGTGAGGCTGCTGTTTCAATGCTTTGAACCCAGTCCTTTATTATTGATAGATAACACGGTAAACATCCGGTTTCCTAACTTTTAAACTTCAAATGCAGGCACTCTCTTCATATGTTTTCATAGCAGCTAATGTTATCCTCCATGCAAGTGAAGTGCATATCCAGCTAAAACATTTGGACGAGTTGCTTCCACCTATAATCCCATTACTAACCTCTCATCACCATAGTTTACGTGGCTTTACGCAGGTGAATTTTCTTTGAACTTTTGAGTTGAATGCAAGTAGCTGCATATGCAATTGTTTTATTTAATGAAAATAGTAGTTATTATTTGTACTATTAATACTTTTTTATTGTTCCTGTTATTATATTTTACCATTACTGTTCACTTTTGCAGTTACTAGTGCACCAAGTTCTTTGCAAATTGGTACCTGCCTTGGATTCAAATGTTTGTGAAGTTGTGCCTTTGGAGAAAAAATGCTTTCAGGACTTGAAATCATTTTTGGTTAAAAACCCTGACTGCTTGAGGTACATAATTGGATTGCAATGAAATCTTATTTGTAATTTATAAGACTCGTCCATGAGCAGCTTATACTTTATGCTGGAAATTGAATTTCATGGGATACTCACTTGGTATATATTCTACTTTTCAAGCATTCCTTATGCATTTCCCTTTACATCTGAACATTTGCTGTTGTGCATTTCCAGTTCTTGGAATATGGCATCAAAATCATATTGAAATCACGTCTCATGGTAAAATTGTAAAAGCCAATTCCATTTATTCTTCATTATTTTAATGTTGCAGTCTATTATTTATCAAACATCTGGTGCATCGATTGTAGACCAACTAAAACCCTAATAGTTAGTATTAGGCGTTGTCTTATCTCAGACTAACTAAACTACCTGTTTGCTAACATAAAATGCCATCATGATCTAAATCATGGTAATGCAGGGGCATATGCATCATGATGGTTTTTTTTTTTATTTTTTAATTATTACAGAATATCAATCGTGTGGATCATACATAATTGTCTACTTTGTGACTTTTGGGTTAGATAAGGTTTAGTGGAAGAAGTCTTAACTCATTATGGGTTCGTGTCTCATGTTCTCAAGAGGATAAAGTTTCTTCTTGACATATTACCTGGTTGCGTTAGTGTCATGTGTCTTGAAGAGTTGAGGTATAAATGTGATTCAAATTCAAGTGCTAGGTTAAGGTTTAAATGTGGACAGTCATCTAGAATGGATGATTCTTTCTCTTTTGTAGGATTTGATGGTCATGCCTTGTGTAGTTATGTTACTGTTCATGGTAAATACTATGGTATTTCTTGTCTTTACCTTTCAATTATCTGCAGCATTTTTTTTTTTCGGGTAAAGAAAGAACTACAGTAACAAAACCGAAAGAGAATACAAAGCGGGAGCCTGCAAAAGACACCCGGAAAGGAGCAAAAGGGATCTACAAAAAGATTACATGGGACATGTCATCCACATTAAAACTGGATAGGTAGGTCCCAAGCACTGATAATAAATCTATTCCTAGAATTATCTGGGCACGGTCTAAAAACATTCGATAGAACTGTCCTAATTTCAAAACCGATGACATCCCAAATTTGGTTGAAATTCCTTGAATTGCTATGATCTAAGATTTCGTTCCATCCAGATGTAATAAATAGTTGTGCAGAAGGCCAATCTACTAGGCATGTCACAAGGTGACTTCCCTTTTTTTTTTTTTTTTTTTGGATCCATCTCCATTCCCTCTCGAAGATGCGATTTAGTGTTGCTGTTGGCCATCACAAATAAGAATCCCTTCCCAAAGCCCAGATGAGAAAGGGAAGGCTTAAGAATAACTGAGGAATATCTTCGGCAGCTAATCAAAATAAACAACAGAAGGCTTGCACGCTCGTCAGCTTCTAGTTCAGGAAAGCTCTAGTAGGGAGAGAACGGGTTATGACTCTCCAGGTAATGAGGTTATGCTGGGCAATATGATCTTGAAACCAGATAACATCAAACCACGGAACCTTGGCAGATCGAGATCTGATAGGCTCCAAGCAGAAGATGAGGAAAAAGACCCTATGCTGTAGCAACACTTAATTAGGTCACCACTCCTTGTGGGATGCCAAGGAATAGAGTGAAGGACTGACCAGGTTTGAGCCAAAGTACGAGAGGATGGACAGTCCAACTGCCAAACACCATCCACTAAAATGGAAGAGACAAGGGCCCTTCTATTTCGACTGGTAACGTATCTGATTCTTTCTCTATACGTGTTGAGAAAATGCCATGGGGATGCCAATTATCCAACCGGAGAAGGTTTAAAGAGCCATCTTCAATCTTTGGCTAGATGGAGTTCATGACAAGCTGTCTGTACTCTACGATATTCCTCTGGGCCCAAGAGGTGTCCCTCCAGAAGAAACAGTCCAAATAGAATTTCTCTGGAGATATCTAGCATACAACCACTCAACCCATGTCTTTCAGCTTTGTAGCCATTTTCTAGATCAACTTAAGAATGCAAGCAATGTTAGTGAAAATATACTCAAACCAAGCCCCTCTTCTTGTTCTGAGAGACAAATGGAGGCCGAGCTCATGGTATGCATGAATTTGTTATTGTCTGATCCCTTCCATAGTAAAACACTCATCAAGGGCTTGTTCTTCTGAATAATAGATTTCGGTAGGCCAAAGTCTCTTGCCCAATAGGGGTATTGATAAGGTTGTCACGGCGAATAGGCGACCCAAGGCATTCGAGGGCTGCTTGAGTGCTTAGGTAACAAAGCGAGTTGACTAGGTGACACCGAGGCATTTTAATGGTACATCTTCCATAAGAGGATTTATACAAAAGGGAGGGGTTAGGGCCTCATTTTATTTTTGATACATATGTATGATTCCGTGCATGAAAATTTGTAAAAGCATTTTGTATAGTCCAATAAAGATGCTACAAGTGGCATTCCACAAAAAAAAAAAAAAAAAAAAAAAAAAACGTGAAACATTAAAGCGCCCAAACGTCTAGGGGTGAAAACCCGCCTGGATGCCTAGGCGATACCCTGAAAAACCTTGGGTATGAATTCTGCATGAATGACTTAACCAGCTCTTGTCGACCAACAGAGGAGAGGAACCCAGCCTTCCACAACTAAAGCTTTTTATGGAGACAATTAAAAAATGGGAGCAGTGATGAGGCACCAATCAGGAAACAATCAAGGGGACCCAAGTACTTGACTGAGAAGGATCCAAACCTTGAGATGCTTTTGAGATAGTCAGCATTAGCTTTGTTCATTCCTGCAAGAAAGATGGAAGACTTGAGGTTGTTCACGCACATGCCTGACATTGCACCAAAGGAGGCAAGAGAGCCATGGAGCCAATGGATTTGGGGTTGGCCTTGGAGAAAACCATAATATCGTCGGCAAAGGCAATTTGAATAAGCTCTAATGACTTGCAACTGGTAAAGAAGTCAATCTCTTTGGTGTTAGGCACCACTCATGGGTGGTAGATTATTGCTTGCCAACATCTGATTTTTTACTCGTTTGAAATTAGAATTCAGGCCAGAGAGAAACTTAGCAACCTGAAAATCTGCCCTTTGCTTTTGAGAACATCAATGTCAGCAGTAAGGGGCTGATACTGATATAGTTCTTCCCACTTTCCTTTCAAGGCAATATAATACTTCACTAAGAGTTTTATCACCTTGTTCAGTTTAAAAATATGTTCATAGATCTGATACACATGAAAATTCTTCTGGTATTAGGTAAAACTCTCTTGAATATCCCAAACTTCTTTAGCAGTTGGATGAAACATAAAAATAGCACTAACTGATTGCTCCATAACATTCCATAACTTGCACATAAGCAATTAGTCTCCTTTTATCAAGGTTTCAAGTATCGGTAGGTATCAGCTGATACGTATCGATATCGGTTGGTATCAATACAACACCTAACCGATATGGTACTTATTTAAAAAAAGGTATCGTGCCATATCTATACAGTATCTGTTGATATAACCCATGCATCTTGTGTAAAATCATCCCTACAATGTGATACCCGATACTGATACCGATACCAATACCTAAGACCTTGTCTTTTATCCACCTACAAACATACAACCTAACAACGCAATAAGAATATCCACTAAATTTAACTTACAAACCAGCATACCAGCCTCCTTCAATGTATCAAGAATTACACACCATGAGGAACTTTTGAACTTGCATATTCCCTTTTATAGAGATGAACGACAAACACCATGGTGACTCCTCATAAACCTTTTCTTTCAATCCTCTTGTAGAAAGCTGTTCTCAAGGTTCGGAATTTCGGTTTCCTGCTTGGTTTCGGCCAGGCCAAACTGCCGAAATTTTGCCGAAACCATGGAAAAAACTGTCAAGTTTCCAAATCAGTTTCAATGGCCAAAAAATTGATTTTTGAGCCCTCTTTTTTTTTTTTTTTTTTTTTTTTTTTGTGATGCATTTTTAACCTTCTTAACATGTCCGTTGAATGATTTACTTAAAAAAACATCTAAAATGGTATTTTTATGTCTTACCATAATATGTTATTGTACGCGAGAACTTGAGGATTATATACAGAGTTAAGTAAGCAATACTTATTTATGACTAATAACATTTAAATAAATGTTTATTAACTTTTATATTTTACTTATGTCTTTTTATATTATTCATAAATAAGCAAACATTCCCTTTTGAATCCAATAAAAATAGTATAAAATTCAAATTCCAAAAGGATAAAAAGAAAACTTTCCAGTTCAAGAACAGAAACTGGATTTTCGATCACGAGACAATTTTTAACTTTCAAATGCTAGTTTTTTCACCAATCTAACAATTCCATAAATCTTATTAAAGTAATATATCATTAAGAACTAAGAGTCCGCGAAAATAATCTATTGTTTTGATATCCAAAAAAGTATTCCCATTCTGACGACTTTAAACAGCATTTGCATACTTCGAACAAGGTTTGACCAGAGCATAATTCATTCAATATAACTTGGATTCAAGCAATGTTAGATTTGTTGGGAAGCTAGAATAATCTCTTTTGCAACAAATCCGAGATTGCTTGAATCCGAATTATATTGAAGGACTTATGGTCTGGTCAAATTTTGTTCAGAATATGCGAATACTGTTCAAAGTTGCCTGAATGGAAATAACAAAACAAAAAAATTATTTTGGCGAACTCTTGGTTTTTATTGATGTTTTACTCTAATAAGATTTGTGGAATTTTTAGATTGGAGATAAAAGCTAGCGTTAAAAAGTCGAAAATTGCCCTGCGATGAAAATCCATTTTTGTTCTTTAATTGGAAAGTTGTATTTTTTTTTCTTCTTTCGAATTTGAATTTCAGATTATTTTTATTAGATTCAAATGGGGGTGTTTGTTAATTTATGAATAATATCTTAAGTAAATGTTTATTAAAAGTTAATAAACATTTACTTAAATAATATTAGTGATAAATAAGTGTTGTGTGCTGTATATTGTCCCTCCTCTACACTGTTAACTTGATATTTTATAAGGATTGGCCCAAATTTTGGCCGAAACTAGAGATTTTGACTGAAACATGATTGAAACAATGATTTCGGACCGAAATTTGGAACTTTTTTGTTTTGACACTACATTTCGTTTCGGTTTTGCAAAAAATACAAACATTTCGGCCAAAAGCCGAAATTTTGGTCGAAAGGGTTGACAACAAGTGATAGGAGTTGAACTGATCTCAGCTTGGGTATATGCTCAAATGTCTCTTGGTAGTCAATTCCATACATTTATCTGAACCTCTTTGCCACCAATTTTAGAAGAAAATAACCTGTTCCTTTGTTGAATCATGGGATAAGTTAATGGAGCATGCTGAATTCCAGTGGTTGGTTTATAGATTTTGTCAACATAGCTTACAAAATTTTCTTCTCCAGATTATCAATGGGGTGTGAAGGGGCACCTGAGTCAAAATGTGAAAGGATAGATATGATCAGAGGGGTGGGACTTGGGAGGGTCAACCCCAACCTAGGGGGATGGAGGGAGAGAGAAAGAGTTTTGCCTTTAAGCTTGGGGTTCATCCCCCCCCCCCCCCTTCCCAAGGGGCAACACCTTAAAGGCAAATTTTTGTTCTATCAATCATTAAAATGCTCTTACTAGGATGATCAGGAATGAAATTCTGGCACTTTTTATCCTGGAAAAAAAAAATCTTTGAAGCTGTCCTTACTTACAAGGTTGATTTATTATTGTTCCAGGTTAAGATCATCAATGGAAGGGCTTCTTAATGTTTTTAATCCAAAGACCTCTTCTACACCTGCTGGAATTTTTACTGCTCGGGCTGAGGTTAAAAATGTGCAGACAGAGCATACTAGTGCCGTATATATTTAATTGTTGTACTGTTGCTAGCATTTTTTCTGCCTTTGTCAGTGGTTTTATAAGGTCTCTGAATCATTATTTATATTGTTGAAGGAATCTGAGTTTGAATGCGTATCGCCAACCCTCATGGAGGAAGTGATTGGTTTCTTAAATGTAAGCACATGCAGTTCTTACTTGTACTTGTACTTGTATGGTTCATTTCTCATTGTTTTAGCATTGCAGGATGTTAGAGAAGACCTTAGAAGTTCAATGGCAAAGGATGCGATTATTATAAGAAATGAGGGCTTAACAAATGGAGGAAATTGTAATGGCGTGATATTATCACATGATGCTGATGAAGAAATTTTATATGCCCAAGTTCCTAGAGATTTGTCCTTGGATTTCCAAAAAAAAGTTACTCTCTCTAAACATGAGAAGCATGATACTGAGGTTACTTACTTCTTGGGCAACACTGAATTCTACAAACCACTTGTAGGTATGTACCTGCCTCAGAAGTTTGTATTGGATAATATGATAATGAATGGTTAATTGGTAATAGTGACTGGTTAGCTAATGAATTACTGCTTTTCCAATTTTTATTTTGATTCACAAATTTGAATGATGACCTTCACTAGTCAGGTACTTGGAATGATGGAATAAAATAATACTCCTTCCACAAGGAAGTGTGCAGTTACAACTCCTTCTACGGTTTAGGGTTTGTCTGATTATATTTAGGGCAAAAGGATTTTGTAAACGCAATGGAGATGAATGATGATGATTTTTTTCTACATAGGTGCTTGAAGGGGAAATCAACTAGTCCATTGATAAGGGTAAGTCGGTAAGATAGGTTGTTAGACTAGCCTTTTAGAGAGGTAGGTAGATTTTATGATTGAGGTCTAGAATTAAGACTGATTGAGGATTAAGTTTTTATTTTTCTGAGGTGTACCGAAATGATCCCTCAAGCAAAGCCCTTTTGCTCCATTGAAGAATAACTGCCAAACCCCTACTGATTCAGAGGTTTTGAGTGACAATGCTCGTACAAGTCAAGCTTCTTTTTTGGCCAGCCACCATTGTTTGGATATTGACCCCGAAATTGGGGAAGCAGTTTGATCACTTGGTGTCTCGGCTATGATCTTGACTGGTTGTTTTGTTTGGAGGGTTCCGTAGCTTTTCTTAGATAGCGGAAGAAGGTTCAGAAGCCAAAAGTTCTTTCAAATAGAACAGAGCTGCTTGAGGCAGAAGTTATCCATTGATGCACCTTTAGTTTAGCATCCACTGTTGTCTTTGACGGCTCAGCGCGAAGGTGCTTACTAGAGCTACTGGAAAAACATTAGCTACAGGCGGCCAGGGTTGGGAAAGATTGGGTGGCAAGCACACAGTGATGAAGTTTATCCAGTGCAGGGTAATGGCGAAATTGTGTAAAGAGAGGAAGGATCCAAGTCTTTGATGAAGTTGGAAACAGAGCCTAAGAAGGAAAGGTAAAAGAGAAGACAAGGAACTTAAAACATGAAAATTTAATGATATCGTTAGATAAATTGATGAATGAAATTGAACTTAGAGGAATTATTGTACAGGGTCTGTGTCATGAGATGGCTGTTCTATTGTAAGTGTAGCAAAAAAAATCTCGCTGAAGAAAGAGGAAGATGTTAATCACCTAAAAAAATAGTTAGTAGTTAATGTTTGATCAGTCATTATTGCTAAGAGGTTTTTTTAAAACATGGAAAGAGACTTTAAACAACAAGTCTTGTTTTAGAAGTAGTAAGTTGTGCAAAAAAAAATGCCGAAGGCTAGGGCTTTTTTCCAATCCACCACACCAGGATCCTGTAAAAGTGGGAATTGCTATGTGTAACGGCCCTTCTGGCCCTATAGTTTTTATCACAAATGTTGGTAAACTGGATGGTCAGAAAAATGTTTCAAACTTGATAGCATGAGGGAGAGGACTAGGGACCTAGATTATGTTGAATTAATAAAGAGCGAGAGCAAAGAGTTCTAGCAAGATTTTTGGACCATACCTAAATTTCTTATTTGACACATCTATGATGTGCTAAACACAGTGATATCAGAAAATCCAGAATGTGTGAACTTTGTAAATGGTCTTTTATACTAGGAATATGTTTGAAGAACATTCTGGACCCTTCCTGAAAGTTGAAAGGAGCCTTAACATTGGGACTGTTTGGCATAGACTATTTAATGTAGGACAAAGATCCAGTCAATGGGACGGAGACTGAGTGTTAGGCCAAAGGATAACAATCCAGTTTGGTTTGGTTTGGTTTCGGTGTGGTTAGGTCCAAATTTTGTTTAAAATATTTCCTCGGTCCTAGAGATGGTTCAGATGCGTTTCTCCTAGAAATTAGATATTGTGGACCTAGTTTGGAGACTTCTGAACGGCCTGCGGATCTAGAAGTCTTGATTTTCAGGAATTTTTATCTCCACACAACTAGTGGGGCCCAGTATGTAACAGATTATCAGCTTGTGGTACCACTCCAGGTTCCCTAAATTTCAGTAAACTTGCTTTCCAACACGTGAGATCATTTTTTTGGAAGTCTTTTCTTTATTTTTCTATTATTTTAATGTTCATGGGTACTGTTTACAGTGCTAAAACAGCTCTTTATGTCTTCTCTACTCTTCTTTCTTCATTCTCTCTCTTTTGCCCATCACATGCAGATCCATCAATCGATCTGCAGCAGAGAGAAGAGTATCTTCTGTGTTGATACACAGCTGTGTCCACATATATCAGTATCTTCTGCGTTGATAAACAGCTTTGTCCAAATCAAGTTTTTAGCAGTGTCCACTGAAAATCTATGATAACAGCAACCATAGTGGAACTTGTATGTGTAATTTAGGCTATTTTCTTGGCCCTATTATTCTTTCTTTTTAATTTTATCAAGACTGGAATTATTAACTTAACATCTTTCGACATGATAAACACAACGAACCTATAAATGATATAGCAAAATTCTCATTCTGAGCATTTTATCTTTCTAGTTTTTTTTCAAGACTAACAGGAGATAGACGGTGCTTTCTGGCCATTTTTCATTATTTGATGTCAAGGGGATGATTTCTCTGCATTCTAAAAACCTTCATTCTTGACATCTCTATATGAAACTTAGGTGATTGTCAAGGTCTTCTAGTTAATTTTATGGACATTTATAATTAAATTTTATATTGAAGAAGAAGCAAAATAGATTTGTTGAATTTTTTTTTCTTTTTCTGTTCTTCATGTTTACTTCTTCGTAATTTGTCTTCTGTAGTTATACATGCAGTTTAAATCCAAGCTAATTTCCCCTGAGAACATTCTTCACTAGCAGCTATGGATGTCAAGCTGTTGACTGATAGCTCAGAGGAAGGTTCAGATTCATGGTTTTGAACCTTTATCTGATGATAACCACTGGTGGGTCCAACTTCCACAAATCCATAATGCGATGGAGGTGTCTGAGTGTCTCCTGTATAGAGAGTTTGGGGAAGGTTGGTCCCTTTACGGTGGAATTATTTTCATTGATGGTAGCCCTAGCTAGGGTAGATTGCTCACTATTAGTCATACATAGTAGGATGGGTTTTATGCTAGGGACTCGATATATTTTGTCTAGAAGGAAGGTTTGGCACATCTCATTACAATTTTCTGATATTTTTCGGTTTGGTACTTCATAAATTTAGGAAGCTGGAGAAGTCTTACCCCATTATAGCCAGTGCTCCATCCTGTGCAAATAAACTCGTGAAAATCAAATAGATTTTTTTTCTTATTGATGACACTATAACCTTTTTATTTTGTCCTTTCTTCACACTTCAGAAACATTTTCCATTTTATGCATATTGTGATTTATAGACTGATAAAGTTGTTTGTCTCAAGTAAAAAATATGTACGGTTGTACACCATCTACCACATAGGTGTGTATAAAATAAATTTTTTTAATTCATGTGTGTCAGCTTGCATTATATATGGCTTGTATGTCAATCAATTATTGTGGACCTTCTGTAGTATTGACTACCATCAAAATGTCCTAAAACAAGTTTCAATGGCAGAAATGGAAAAAGAAGACCAGCTTCTGGATCAAGTTTTGCAGTCAAGGAGTATAGCTATTGAAAGGATAAGAACAAGTCGACAACAGTTTATCCTTGTGGCGTCACTAATTGATCGCATACCGAACCTTGCTGGGTTAGCCAGGACTTGTGAGGTCTGTTCTAAGAGTGCATTAGATCGACTACGATGAATTAGTTACATCTATCAATCGATATTTGACCTGCTATCTTTTTAAACTTTAATTTATATAAAGCTGTTCATTCTATCAGGTATTTAAAGCAGCGGGGTTAGTCATCTCTGATGCAAGTATTGTACATGATAAACAGTTTCAACTCATCAGGTTAGTCATGATCATAACACCACCATCAGTTCCAACTCCATATATTTTGTGCTCATTTGGGTTCTTGCCACAATTTGAATTTGGATTCAGCTTGATGGTTTGCTTAAGTGATCAGCTGGATTAGATGCTATCATGCTACTGAGGACAAAAGGAATTCAATGTTACAATCTCTGATGATATTTGGGGCCAGTTATTTTTGTGGCAGTGTCCTGGGCAACAGTTTGTTTTAGATGCTAGATAACAAGGGCCTTGCATGTCCTTAGGTTAGGTTCTCACTACTTATGCACCATGTTAAGGCCATGGACCTTAAATACGGCATGCTAGCATGTTGTTTGTCCTGACCAGGTTTTGGATCATGCTAACTGGGGCTCATTTCAAATATTGTGGCTTTGCTAAGCTTGAGCAGGGACATGTAAGGCGGGAGGTTTGGGCCCTTATCTTAATGATTTCTCTAGGTATGTCTTTTGGTCGTTTTGTTTTCATCGTGGTATGGAAAAGTGCATTTTTCGTGGATGTTATGCTGTCCATGTGTGAACGGTTTGAAGTTTAACATCTTTCCTCTTTGAAGGAGACTGTGTTTTCAGAACCCTATGCTTTACTTGGGCTGTCAGCCTAGTGATTTTGAAGGAGATTAATATGGTCATCGTTGGGTTGGAAAATACAGGAATAATGCATGGACAACACAAATCCATCAGTTTGTTTTTCCTTGCCTGTAGGTTAGGTATGAGACAGCCAGCTTGTTTATCATGCGACAAAATGCAAGGTTAGGCCCTGTCATGTGTTATTAATAGGCAATTCTTGATACAGTGACTTTGCCAAGTGGTGGGTCATGTGTTTCTTATGTGACCCAGATTGTAGTCTTCACTCTTCAGTATGGTGAGTAGGCTGGAGTTGCTTCATATGGTTCAGGATCTTAAAGGCCTACAAAAGCAACTGATGCAGATAAATTACAAAAGTGGGCTTATTTTAGTGGAAATAAGCCTTGTTGAGCTTTTGGCTTAATGGGTTTTCATTGTATGGGTCAATTATAAAACTATAATATGGGGGGAGAAGCTACGAAAATGAGATTATTCAAGTAGGATTAGTTTGGAGTCTTTTTTTATGTTGAAAATTAGCTAGGTCATTCACCAAATAAAATATTAACTAAGTCAATTACTCAGATTTCATTCTAAATATATGTTCTGTTTTTTGAGTCCTAGTTTGAAACTTTGAGTAGGAATATTAAATACTAGTATGTTTGAGTGTCAAATACTAGTATGTTTTGACTATTCTGTAGTCTGAATTCCAAGGCAGTTTAGGTATGTTAGAGAACCAGTTTATGAGTTTTATATATAGATGTAGTGACCAGTGTTTACAGCCCTCTGACAGCTCTGAAAGCCTCTCTTCTCTCCCTCCTCCTCTCTCTGACACTCTCTCTCGTTCTCCCTGCCCTCTTTATTTGATGAACTGTCTCATGCCCCCAGATTGGTGGGGCGTGTAGATTCCAAGGCATGCAGGCATGCAGGCCAGCATGCCGATCCCTTGCTGTAATGCCCCGAGATCTCGGACCTAGGGTTAGGAGGCATTACCAAACCTAAGCTCAGTCAATACTGTCAGGATCATAGTTCAAGGCAGGTGAACAACATTCTTTTACCTTACTTAGCAGCGGATGTCTAATCTGAAATCATAATTCGAATTCACAACGGAGATCCATTTGGTGGATCGTGTCCTCTGGTAGCAAAATAAATAATCTGATACATTAACTATTTCAAAGTATATTCTGAAATTTAATTGTCTTGGTACATTCATCCATATCAAAGTAAAACAGGGGCAAATAAAAAGTAACAACTTTCTGTCTTGCCCTAGGCCGGGTCATAGTCCAACTCCTCATCTGAAAATATCTCATGTGAAAGGGGTGTGAGTTCACTAGCTCAGTGAAGGTAAGTATAATCAGTACAAGCACATAATTAGCATATAATCATAATCTTTCAAATTAATTAACAGAAACAATTAGATCATCTCATCACAATATAGCAAGATGATTTTCAAATAAAACTATATGATAACTGAAACAAACTGAATAACAGAAGTTTGAAACCAGAAACCGAGAGGAGAATATGAGAAGAAGAGAGAAAGGAGATCGATTCTGTAAAAGAGGCAGAATGATTAGCGGATCCTCTCTCATAATACTTGTATATATAAAGAAATAGTCCAAGATTACAAAGGATTCTAATCTAAAGCTACCGCCACTAGCCTACTGCAAACCGATAACTAATTAGTCCAAAACAGTAAATAAGAAAAGAACAATCGAGTCTAAAGTTGAATAGGAAACAATCTAGTTAGAATTGTAGACTAGATAGGACTGTGAAGTCCTATTCCAACTCAGCAACAAGAGTTGTAGAATCCTTCTCCATCTGTGTATCTGTCCAAGTAAGTCCTCCACAATGAGGACAATATGTTGATGAAAAAGTCCCATACGATGAAGACTGTTAGCAGTTCCACACGATAAGGAAAGTGAGTAGGTCAATTGTCTTGTTCTAATTCAGAAGTCGGGTCGATTGTCTTGTTCTAATTCAATTGAACCATCCATTCGGCCCAACCGGAATGGCCTTGACCAAAACCCTCTGAACCCTGGTTCGAACCCAGTTTCGACCCAAACCCCTCCTATACCCAGCTTGTCCGGATTTTCCATTTCCAACCTGACTTCTGAAGCCCCTCCCAACCATTCTGGCCATTGTCCCAACCCGACTATGAACTCGACCCCTTCAACCTCCCTTCCTGCAGTTCCTACTCCATTAAATCATTCCCCTTCTCCCCCAATCCGCCCGTCATGTACTAGCCCTCTTGCTATGGCCTCTCCGCCCTCCATCCCATCCCCCTCTTCGGAAACCGTGGCCCATGATAGACCTGATGCAAGCCTGGTTAAGTATAGATCTGCAGTCGGGAACCTTAGGGATTCTCCTCCGGACAAGGTCGACTCAGCCACCAGTCGTAGGCGATCCAAAAGGATAGCAAAGGAACTTGCTCGAGTCCAACAGGACTCGCAGGTATCTCCCCGTTCCCCAAAGGATCGTGGTTATGTTACAAGATTTTCTTTCTTTCAATAAGCCATGATGAAGGGGTTTTTCTGGAATGTTCGGGGCCTAAATCTGCTTGCTAAGTAGTCGGAAGTGAAGGCTTTCATTAAGAAGCACCATCTCATGTTTTGCATTCTAGCAGAAACTAGAGTCAAGGATCATAACTCGGGGGACATTGCGAGAATCATAGCTCTGGGATGGCAGATGATTGCAAATTATAGTGAACATCAAAATGGCCGAATTTGGGTCCTATGGGACAGTACAAAGATAAGCTGCTCGATGATTCAAATGATGACCAGGCAATTCATCTCAAGATTGTCGAGGTATCCAGACACACTCTTATTTCATTTCTGCTATTTATGCCTCTAACCATGCCAGTGACCGAAGGAGACTATGGGAGAACATGGTTTCAATTCATCAAAATTTCAGCACCCGCCTGTGGGGAATATTGGGTGACTTTAATGTGATCAAATCTGCCAATGAGAAATTAGGTGGCTCTTTTGACGCCCATCCTTCTGAAGAATTCGAAATGTGCCTTGACACGGTGGGCCTGGTTTATCTCAAATGGGTGGGAATTGTAGGATTTCAATACTAAATCCAAATAAACTTGATTCTATTTGAGTCCCATATGGAATGTAAAATACATCTGAGTTATAACACAATCATTAAAATAAATAGGACATACCTTTTCGTAGGAGATTGTTTTCCGACCTTTTCTTTACGCCTGATTCCTGCAGAGATCTTCTATAGTCTCCTCTCCCTTAGGTATGGGTCCTCCTGATTATGCACACAAAGAGAGACTATAGGGACCCTGCTCCATATATATAATGTTTTAGAATTCAAATCTATCCCAATCCCCATAATGGGATATATTTGATTTATATTTGGTAAGGGATAATCAATTATCCTTGATTGGATTCCCACCAGTCAAAATAGGTAATGAAGATAATGTTGCCCATAATAGAAAATAGTAGAAAAGATTTTACAATCTCCCACTTGGGCTACATTATTCCACAAGACTATTAAAAACTAGTGTGGCCATGGAAACCATTAATTAAAAATCGGATTATCCCAAACCTCATACCTTCCAACAAACAGATTAATGTTGAACAACAGCAGAAGATACACCTCAATTATACAGCATACAACTTTCTATTATTACGAACATAAGTCTCCTTGTTTATTTTGACTTTGGCTCACCGCCTCTGAAACACGGCTTAATACTGCCTTTTGAGACTTGGCTTAATACTGCCTTCTTGGGTCCTGGCTTAATACTGCCTTTTGTGACTTGGCTTAATACTGCCTTTTGGGTCCTGGCTTAATACTGCCTTTTGTGTTCTGGCTTAATACTGCCTTTTTTTTAGACTTGGCTTAATACTGTCTTTTGTGACTTGGCTTAATACTGTCTTTTAAGACTTGGCTTAATACTGCCTTCTGTGACTTGGCTTAATACTGCCTTTTGAGACTTGGCTTAATACTATATTCTGTGACTTGGCTTAATACTACCTTTTGAGACTTGACAAATTGAATAAACCTTTCACTTAGACTAGCAAGAGTGTAAATGCTAAATCATGAAAAGAAACAATTGTATTAATCACTATGTCCATAAAACCACAGACAAAATAATACAATCAAGTATCAATGTAAATATATGATTTTACAAAATTAGATCAAAAGATTCGACTATGCCCTTGCAAGAAACATGATCCTTGAAGATTCCCACTGATAGAGCTTTTGTCAATGAATCAGCAACCATATATACCGTCGAGATCTTTTCTACAATGATGTGGTTATCATCAACTTTTTCCTTTATTAACAGATACTTGATATCAATGTGCTTTGAAGCACCAGTTCTCTGATTATTTTTGGAGAAAGATATAGCTGACTGATTATCACACTACACTAATAATGGTCTGGAGATGATTTCCACAGTCTTCAGACTAGAAATGAAATTCCTCAGCCAGATTGCCTGCTTCGTGGCTTCGAACAATGCCACGACCTCTGCCTCCATCGTAGAAGATGCCAAAATTGTTTGCTTCACACTCTTCCAAGAAATAGCTCCTCCAGCCATCATAAAGATGTATCCTGAAGTAGATTTCCTGTCATCAGGGCATCCGTTGTAATCTGCATCAGAATAACCCACAATCTCAAGGGTATCATTGCTGCCATAGGTAAGCATATAATCTTTTGTCCTCTCTAAATATCGCAAGACTTTCTTCACAGCTGTCTAGTGAGCCAAACCTGCATTTGACTGAAAATGTCCCAAAACACTTACTGCAAAAGCGATATCAGGGCGAGTGCAGACCTGTGCATACATAAGGCTGCCTACTGCAGATGCATAAGACTTATCAGTCATAGACCTTCTATCAATCTAATTCCGAGGGCACTGAGTCTTGTTTAACTTGTCTCCCTTGCTGATGGGTGCCTCACCAGATGAACAGTTTGATATATTGAATCTCTTGAGTACACGATCAATATAAGCCCTTTGAGATAGTCCTAATAGTTTACGTCTTCTGTCACGACTGATTTCAATACCCAGTACAAAAGAACCCTCATCCATATCTTTCATTTCAAAGATCTCTGACAGAAATTGCTTGGTCTTTGCAAGTAAACCCAAATCACTACTGGCAAGCAAAATGTCATCTACATATAACACCAGAAAAATGAACTTGCTCCTACTGATTTTGTGATAAATGCATTAATCAATAGCACTCTCAACAAAACCAAAAGATGAAATAATCTGGTGGAACTTTAGATACCATTGTCTAGAAGCTTGTTTGAGACCATAAATGGATTTGTTGAGCTTACAAACCATTCCTTCCTTACCTTGTACCTCAAAACCTTCTGGTTGGCGCATGTAAACTTCCTCAATCAAGTCTCCATTCAAAAAGGCTGTTTTGACATCCATCTGATGTAATTCTAGATCATAATGCGGCACAAGTGCCATAATAACTCTGAAGGAATCCTTCGAGGAGACTGGAGAAAATGTCTCCTTGAAGTCAACTCCCTCTCTCTGTGTCAATCCCTTAGCTACTAGCCTGGCCTTGTAGCGCTCAATTCTTCCCCTGGAGTCACACTTAGTTTTGAAAATCCATTTGGAGCCTATGGGTTTACAAGAATTAGGTAAATCTACAAGTGTCCAGACACCGTTGTTAGCCATGGATGACAATTCATCTTTCATAGCTTCCAACCATTTTGGTGCATTAGAACTATTCATGGCATCCTCAAAGCTAGAGGGATCTATTGCTTGACCAATGTCAAATTCTCCTTCAATCAAGTATAGAATGAAATCAGAAGAAATAGCACTCTTGCGTTGTCTAGTAGATCTCCTGACCATTTCTTCAGGTTCTGCAATCAACACTGGTGCCGCAAGTGGATCAGGTACCTCAATCCCCGTAATGTGCTTTGTCATTGGTGGGACCAAGGGATGCATAACAGTAGGCATAATAGTGCTGGGAATCACTGAATTAGGAAATACAAGGACTTCATCAAATGCCAAGCTTCTTGGTTCTACTAATTCACAGGAGTCTTCAATGAACTTGGCATGAACAGTGTCAACTATCCGATTGGTAGAATTAGGACAGTAAAATCTAAATCCCTTGGATCTAGTAGGATAGCCAACAAAATGGCAACTGACTGTCCTTGGATCCATAACTTTTTCATGAGGATTATATAATCTGGCTTCTGCTCTGCATCCCTAAACATGTAGATGATTCAAGCTCGGTTTTCTACCAGTCCATAGCTCAAAAGGTGTTTTGGGAACAGATTTACTTGGCACCCTATTGAGTATGTAAGTGGCAGTTTTCAGAGCTTCCCCCCACAAAAAATCTGGAAGATTGGTGTTACTAATCATACTTCTCATCATGTCTTTTAGAGTCTTATTCCTTCTTTCGGCAACTCCATTTTGTTGAGGGGTTCCTGGCATGGAATATTGAGCAATAATGCCATGCTCTTGTAAGAACTTGGCAAAAGGACCAAGGTGTTGAGTAGAATCACTTGGCTTACCATAATATTCACCTCCTCGATCTGATCTAACAACTTTTATCCTTTTTGACAGAAAATTCTCCACTTCCGTTTTATATATCTTAAAGACATCCAGTGAACTAGATTTGTCAGCCAATAGGTATACATAACCATATCTTGAATAATCATCAATAAATGTAATAAAATATCGATGACCTCCAATGGAAGGAGAGGGAAAAGGACCACTGATGTCAGTATGAATCAGTTCCAACAAGTCATTGCTGCGAACTGACTTCTTCTTCCTGTTTCTAGTCATTTTTCCCTTGATACAGTCTACACAGACAGGCATATCATCAAATTGTAAAGGTTTCAGAATTTCATCAATGATAAGTCTTTTCATACGTTCTACTGAAATATGTCCTAAGCGCCTGTGCCAAAGAGTAGAGGAAGACTCATCCAGCATAGGACGTTTAGAAGACACATTCAAAACCATAGAAGGTGCTAAATTCAATTGATATAAACCATTCACTACCCTTCCATTTCCAACTACAGAAGAATTCAGACATAAATCAAAATCATTCTTATTAAAACTTAAACTGTATCCATTATTTACTAGTCTTGACACAGAAATCAGATTCTTCTTCATTGAGGGAACATATACAGTGTCTTCCAAATCTATAAAAATTTCTGAAGTCAGAAACAGTCTAACTACTCCAATGGCCTCCACTGCAACTTTCACACCGTTCCCTACGAGCACACTAATCTCATCCCTGCTTGGTGCTCTACGGCTTAGAAATCCCTGCAAGGAATAGGTAACATGAATTGATGACCCAGAGTCAATCCACCAGGAATCTACAGCAGCATCAACTAGAAAAGACTCAAAACATACTAGAGATAGATGAGTACCAGATTCTTTCTGCTTATTCAACCAGGCCTACCTGCCTCGACAGTCTTTCTTCATGTGTCCCTTCTTTTTACGCCAGAAGCACTCCACGCCATTCATGTCTTTCTTGTCATCATTTCCTTTTAAGGTATATGATTTATCATAGGGTTTTCCATTTCCCTTATTGGAAAACTTTTTCTTCTTTTGAGGTCTTACACCTCCAATTCCCCTTCCCTTTTTAGGAAAAGGTTTGTGCTGAACCAAATTTGCACTCTCAGGTTTCTTCTTTTTCAATCTATCCTCTTCTTGAGAGCAAAAGGAAATCAAATCATCCAAACTCCAACTGTCTTTCTGAGTATTGTAAGATACATGAACCTGACTATATTCATTTGGGAGAGAAGTGAGGGCAAGATAAACCAGAAAATCATCATCCAAAGAGGTTCACAGCCCCTTTAGTTTTTCCCTTTTTGCAACCAATCCGAGTATGTGTTCTCGAATACTACCATTTGAATCAAATCTTGATCCAGTTAGAGCTGCCATTAGACTAATTTTGAGACTTTTATTTGTCACATTAAATTTCGTCTGTATCTCCGTCATGTATTCTTTTGCAGTATCTTTCATCTGGATACTACCACGAAGAGATTCAGAAACAGAATTTTTCATCAGGATTAGAGATTTTCTATTAGAAGCTTCCTACATCTCTATTTTCAGAATCTGAGCAGGAGAGCTCTCAGGAGTGATTGGAGCAGGTTTCTCCTCTATGAGAGCTAAGTCCATATCCAACATCCTGAGTTGGGTTTCCACAGCCTCATACCATTTTTGGTAATTAGAACCAGTCAATACAGGTAAAGAGGCTAATACATTTGCAGTTGTCGACATCCTGAGATGAAAATTACTATATGAGTTTACATTTAAAACATGTATACACTTAATATATCCAACAGCAGAATAAATAAATAAGAGGTGAAGCAGAATAGATGTGAAGCAAATTTCCCTTTCCTAAGAGTCAACCGCACTATATACTTATCCTTTTGGGTAAGCATGCACTAGTCCTCTTAGATATCCAGGCTGAACCGCCAAGGAATGATGGCTTCGACAAAATTTCATCACCTTTGGGTGATTGAAAAATCTTCAGCCGAACATCCTTAAAATAATTTCTTTTCTTAGGATTCAACCGCACTACACATTTATCCTTTGGGATAAGCATGCACTGGTCCTCTTAGATATCCAGACAAAACCGCCATGGAATGATGACTTCAGAAGATTTCATCACCTTTGGGTGAATGAAAAATCCCTTAGCTGATCATCCTTAATATAATTTCTTTTCTTAAGAGTCAACTGCACTACACATTTATCCTTTGGGATAAGCATGCACTGGTCCTCTTAGATATCCAGGCAAAACCGCCAAGGAATGATGACTTCAGAAGATTTCATCACCTTTGGGTGAATGAAAAATCCCGTAGCCGATCATCCTTAATTAGTGAGTGCATGTTACTAACATAACTGGACAATGCCACCTTTGGGTGTGCATTATCAATGCTTGACTACACTTTTATAAAATAAAATTCTTGAATTTGCAGACATAACCATGCAGTAGGTGTGCCACTTTGGTGGGTTTTACTCTATTACACAATTATATTTGTAAATTCTTTTATATAGTCATGTTGAATATGATTCAAACATTGAAAATAAGGAATTATCTCTCAACAAACCAATATAAACATGCACATTACTCATCTGGTAATCATTTTATCATTTAAAATTACAAAATTACAAAAAACCTTATAAAATGCTTGAAAAACTAGCTTTTATCCAATTATTATAGCTTTAGGATTCCACAAATGACACTACAGATATACCAAAATGAAGATAATCAAAAAAGAAAATCAACGGAAAAAATTTCAGGTCAATCGGACCTGAAACGCGCCTTTACGCGCCGATTAAAGTCGGCGCGTGGGATCACTTGCCTGTGATCCAAACAGGGCTTTAAGCCTGAACCGATTTTCTGTTCAGTTCAACAACCCGGTCCAATTTGGTTTTATTTTCATTCCGGCCCGAAACAGAACCGGGTCTACCGGCCCGGGTCAAAACCTCGGGTCGGGTTGATCCATTTTTACCCTTACCTGGGTCTGCAAAAAATTCGGGTCGGGTCAACCCATTTGCAATCCGGCTCGGGTCCAAAGTCGTGTCGGATATGGCCCGCTTTCCGGTTCTGGTCAGGTGCCCCATTACAATCCAGGCCGGGTCCAAAAAACGCGGGTTGGTCTAGTCCGTTTTCCGGTTTGAGTCGGACCTGCCTGCTTTCCGGTTCGGGTTGGACCTACCCCCCCCTCCCCCCCCGCTTCCTAGTTCGGGTCGGTTTGGCCCGGTTCTACCATTGTTTGGGTCGGTTCAAGCCGAACCGGCTAAACGGGTCGGTTCATACCAAATCGGGTTTAACCGACCCGGGTAACCTGGGTAAAGGTTCAGAGACGGGTCGGTCTCGGTTCAACCCGGTCGCCCCCTCCCTTTTTTTTTTTTTTAAATCTGGCGAGTGGATCTCACTTGCCTCTTTGGCCGGCGCGTGACGGCGCGTCCGGCCTCCGGTGTCGGCGATTTTTATATCGCCGTGAACATCTCAGTGAGATCTACAAATTGATATAATTTTCATGTAATTTTGCCGGTCGAAAAATTATCCCATTTTTAAAATCTCTCCTATTTCTCCAAAAATTCAAATGAAAATTAAGAAAATTTCTTCATGTTTCAATACTCAATGATTTTAAATCCATGTGGGATGGTTCTGATACCACTGTAGGATTTCAAAACTAAATCCAAATAAACTTGATTCTATTTGAGTCCCATATGGAATGTAAAATACATCTGAGTTATAACGCAATCATTAAAATAAATAGGACATACCTTTTCGTAGGAGATTGTTTTTCGACTTTTTCTTTACGCCTGATTCCTGCAGAGATCTTCTATAGTCTCCTCTCCCTTAGGTATGGGTCCTCCTGATTATGCACACACAGAGAGACTATAGGGACCCTGCTCCATATATATAATGTTTTAGAATTCAAATCTATCCCAATCCCAAAATGGGATAGATTTGATTTATATTTGGTAAGGGATAATCAATTATCCTTGATTGGATTCCCACCAGTCAAAATAGGTAATGAAGATAATGTTGCCCATAATGGAAAATAGTAGAAAAGATTTTACAGGAATGAAATACACCTGGTCCAACAGAAGATCTGGTGATCACAGAGTCATGTGTAAGCTTGATAGAATGTTGGTTAACATATTCTGGCTATCAACTTTTAGTTGCTCTGAGGCAAGATTCGATCCCCCAGGCATATCTGATCATTCCCCAATCATTCTCACAATCTCCCCTTATATATCTTTTGGGCCGAAGCCTTTCAAATTCTTTGATATGTGGTGCAACCATGGCGATTACCAGTCCACAGTTAAAAGAGTTTGGGATAGGATCCCATTTGACCCTAAAAATCCTTTGGTGAGTTTTGCTCGTAAACTAAGGGAAACAAAGCGTGCTCTCATCTCTTGGAACAGAAGAACTTTTGGCAATCTAGTGGGGTTTAAGAGTGCCGAATGGAACTTAATGAAGTCCAGCTTAGGCTTCAAAATTCCACGGATGATCAATCCCTTGCAGAATTAAAAAGGATCCTCTCTAGCAAGCTGGCCTCTCTAATCAAGCAAGAGGAAAGTTTCTTCAAACAAAAATCCAGAATCAGTTGGCTCCAACTGGGGGACAGGAACACCAGGTTCTTCCACAAATCAGTCAAAGCAAACCAAAACTGGAATCACATTTCCTCCCTCAAGGACATGGATGGCTTTTCCATATCGGATGTGGCAGGGATCAAGAAAGTGGCAGCTGAGCACTATCACCATCTCTTAATCCTAATGTTATGCTTGCAATGGCCCCTTTCCCTAAGGGATTGATTGATAAAGTCCTTGACCAGGATCAGTGCAATAGATTGGATGCTTCCCGCCGGATGATGAGATTATTCATGCAGTCAAGGCCATTAAAGCTCAAAAAGCTCCCGGTCCAGATGGCTTCAGTATGGGTTTTTTTATTTCAAGCTGGAATATCATTAAGGATGATCTTTTATGTGCGGTGCGAAGTTTTTTCCACAAACCGGCCCACTGAAAGAGGTAAACCCAACTTTTCTCTGTATCATACCTAAGAAGGAGGGCGCTTGCTATATGACTGACTTTAGACCTATCTCCTTATGTAATTCTATTTGCAAGATCATTGCCAAAATCATTGCTTTCAGGTTAAATGAATGTAGTGGATGCGCTCATCAGCCCCAATCAATCAGCTTTTATCAAAGGCAGGAACATTGGTGACAATATTATGATATGCAATGATCTAGTGAGAGGTTTTGATAGGAAACACCACCCCCCTGCTGTTGTCCTAAAATTTGATTTGTACAGGGCCTATGACTCTATCAGATGGGAATACCTAATGGATGTTATGGCAAAGATGAAATTTCCGAAGCTCTTCCGCCATTGGATTTGGCATTGCATTACCTCTACCTTTTTGTTCTTGTTAATGGTAGCCCGGAGGGCTTTTTCAATGCAAGTAGAAGAATCTGGCAGGGATGTCCTTTGTCCCCCCCGCTATTCACTATTGCTTTGGAAGGCCTTTCCGCAGCCCTTTGCCAAGGTGCCAACTAGAACGTGATTGACTTCTTCCCTAAGTGTAAAGACCTCAAGTTAACTCACTTGGCATTTGCAGATGACATCATGATTTTCTCTAAGGGTAATGCTAAGTCCATCACAGCCATCACAAATGTGTTAAGTACATTTTCCTCCTACTTGGGTCTAACTATTAATAAGGAAAAATCTGTCATTTTCCTTGCTGGTATTGAAGAAATCAATCGAATAAGTTTGAGTGAACCCTTTAGCTACCAAACGAGCCTTAAGGCGTTCAACTAACCCATCAAGATTGTGTTTGACTGTATACACCCAACGACAACGCACCACAGATTTACCTGCAGGGAGATCAACTAGAGACCAAGTTTGACAAGAAAGCAAAGCATCAATCTTTGCATCCATAGCACCCTGCCACCCGGGATGGGATAAGGCCCGGAGGTGAGTAGTAGGAATAAAGGTAGTAGATAAAGAGAGGACCAAATTAGTAGCATGGTTAGGGAGGTGTGATGTAGTAATAAATTTATCAATGGGGTATAAAATTGAAGATTGCTGAGTACACAAACGTGTACCTTTGCGGAGAGTAATGGGAAGATCTTCAGGATCAAGTGGAGGAGAGGTGGAGCTGATTCTTGTGTGGGATCCAGATCCTGAATCGGCGATACCGAGACTGGAGCTGGATCTGGAGTGGCCTTAGCACACCGGCGATAAACTTGTAGTCGGGGTTATGTAGTAGTGGAGATGGAAGGTTCTCCAGATGGTAAGAGAAGTGGTAATGGAGGATCAGTGGGTTCAGATGGAGGCATGGGGACAGGCGGTTTGGTTAAAGGTGGTGTAGGGTAATAAGGTGTGGTTTCAAAGAAAGTGGAATCAATACAAATGACGGTGAGTAATTGGGTCATAGCATTTATAGTCCTTTTGAGTCTGTGAATATCTACGAAAAATATATTTAATAGGTTTAAGAGACAATTTATCTGGTAAGGACTCTAACACATGAGTAAAGCAGACACAACCAAATACCTTGGGAGGAACAGAGAACAAAGGTAAATTAAGATATAGCATTGAAAAAGGGACTTTGTTCTGAAGTACTGATATGGGTATACGATTCATTAAGTAACAAGCAGTAAGAATAGCATCGCCCCAGTAATATTTAGGCACATGCATTTGAAACATCAGAGCCCGAGCAATTTCTTAGAGATGCCTATTTTTGTGTTCAGCAACACCATTATGTTGAGGAGTATAAGACCAACTCGTCTGATGGATGATGCCTCTGTCAGAGCAAAAACTAGAGACAACTCTTTGAGTATATTCAAGTGCATTATCAGTATAAAAAATACGAATGTAATTATTAAATTGAACTTTAATTTCCTGATAAAAGTCCATAAAAGTTTTAAGAAATTCGGAACAGTTTTTAAGTAAATACAACCAAGTCATCTTATAACAACCATCTATGAAGGTAACAAAATAACAAACTAAGTCGGTTAGGAGTACGACAAGGACCACAGATATTAGAGTGAACTAAAGATAATGGAGAAGATCTTCGAGGCTCAGAGCAAACTAGAAATGAAGAATGGTGATGTTTCCCTAATTCACAAGCTTTACACTCGAGGTGAGTGATGGACATGCAATTAGGAATAATAAGCTGTAACTTGGATAATGAAGAGGTGTAGTGGTGGAAGTAGAAGTAGTAGTGGTAGGTGATCCGAGGTGCTCAAAATAATAAAGGCCATCACGCTCAAACCAACCACCAATCGTCTCCCTAGTCTCGAGATCTTGAAAAACATAATAGGAGATTGAATGTCTAAGCCAATAAAGAAAAGCCCTTACAGAACGCATCGCAAGAAGCAGTTTCTTCTACGACCCTTGGAGCCGGATAGCAAACAAAAGCCAAAACTGTTTATCGACTACCCATTAACCCCTATGAATTTGCCGATCTTACAAGATCGATCGGGTGGGCTGGTTGGGAAGAGGAATGGAATTGCTGAGAGAGATTCATATACCTTTCGTCAGGACGAATGAGTGGCTGTGAAGCATGCTCTAGAGGAGATTGAACCTTCCCCTAGTTAGTCCATTCAGAAAGGGGAGGGCCCACAGTGCAGTTCAAAGTTTTAGTAAGTTGGCTAGTGGAAATAAAATTCAAAGGCAATTTTAGGAACGTGTAAAACTGAAGATAGGTTCAGGGAAGGTGATATGGGTACTATTCCGTTCCTTATAACATGGGTAGAAGAGCCATTAGCAAGATAAATTGGGATAGAGGTGTTAGAATGTTGAATGGAATTAAAGATACGGGACTTATCAGTCATATCACATGATGCCCCTGAATCAATAATCCAAGGAGTGGAAGATGTAGTAGAAAGCAAGGCAGTAATATCTGTATGGGCAAGGGTGGCAACGGAAGATGAAGTTGCTTGCTCAAGTTGAGATACCCATCGTAGTAAGGTCTTTAGCTGAGAAGTAAGAGAAGGTGGAGTTGTAGGTGCTGCAGACGAAGGGGTAACCGCTGGTGCAGTAATATCCTCAGTAGAAGTAGAGTTGGCTTGTGCATCAGCCCATTCAGGCCGGCCGTACTTTTCCCAATAGGAATCAATATTATGATTATTCTTTCCACAGTGAGTACAATACCTATTGGACTTATCAGAACTGGTTTATCTACCATGGCTAGAAGAGCCACGTCCACGTCCTCTACCTCGGCCGTAGTTAGTAAATAAAGCAGAGTTGTTTTTAGATGATGTAGAATCATTGTGAGGCATTAATCGTTGAAGAACGAAAGAATGTCTCATTCAGTGTATGGATCTTCTCACATGTTAACAATTGACTTTTGACTGACTGCTATTTTGGTGGGAGACCTGCTAGGAACTTGGCAGCATAAAAATCAGACTGTTGAGCTTTCAACTGCTCAAGGTCAGTAGTAAATGGTTGAACAACCTGAAGTTCCTCAATAAGTCTTTTAAAACCACTGTAATATTCACTTACAGACTTATCGCCTAAAGTAAAATTAAGCATCTTCTCATAGAGATCATATACACGTGAGGTATTTTTATCCTGAGCATAACTTGCCTTGAGGTCAATCCATATATCTTTGGCTGTTTTATGAAACATAACATTAGAGACGATGGATGTATCAATATTACCCCACAGTCAGGTCCGGGGGATGGCATTCTCACACTTCTACTCTTTATAGGCCTTGGTGGAAGCAACATCTTTGGGATCCAGAGTGGGAGAATAATTAGTTAAGTACTGTATTTTACCTTTAGACTGAATAAAAGGTTTGAACAGCTTGCGCCCATAGCAGATAGTTAGATACCCCTTTTAATTTGATAGAGGTGATATGAACATTATGAGAAGAAGTATCCACAAAGGATTTGTATTCAACCATGAGTGGGAGTAAAATACCTCGAGACTTGTCGTGGGTCTGATCGAAATTGATAAGCAGACCAGCAGCAGATCAGCAGGGCAGATAGTTGTAGAAACAGACCAGGCCGAGAGGTAGAAGAAAAAAAATCAGATCAGATGAGATTTGTGTAGTCTCAATATCACCAGTAGGAGTTCAGTAGTAGACCTCTTGCAGTAGCATTGGCATATCCAGTGCAGTATCGGCTGGATTTAAATCATAATTTCGAGCAGCACAGGTTGCTGCAACCAAGGGGGTATTCTTAAGAGCCTATCAAACCCAGAAATTAGGAGTCTAATTTGGATTGATAGGCTTTGATACCATGAAACAAACTGAATAACAGAAGTCTAAAACTAGAAACTGAGAGGAGAATATGAGAAGAGAGAAAGGAGATCGATTCTGTAAAGACAGGCAGAATGATTAGCAGTTCTCTCTCTTAATACTTGTATATATAAAGAAAGAGTCCAAGATTACAAGGGATTCTAATCTAAAGCTACTGCACTAGCCTACTGCAAAGCAATAACTAATTAGTCCAAAACAGAAAATAACAAAAGAACAATAGAGTCCACACTTGAATAGGAAACAATTTAATTAAAATTGTAGACTAGATAGAACTGTGAAGTCCCATTCCAACTCAGCAACAAGAGTTGTAGAATCCTTTTCCATCTATATATCTGTCCTAGTAAGTCCTCCATGATGAGGACAGTATGTTGATGAAGAAGTCCTACACGATGAGGACTGTTAGCAGTCCTACACAATAAGGACAGTGAGTAGGCTCTCTACAGTGTGGACTATAGTATAGTCCTATCGTATGGACTGTAGTGTACATAGTTGTCAAGGCGTCACGGTGACTCCTAGGTGTCCGGGCTGTATTTTGTGTGTTGGGCTCTTAGGCGCCTTGGGGATTTTCAAAAGGCGATCGCTTAGGTCGCTTGGGCGTTGCATTGGACGCCATGAAGGCCTAGGCGGTCGCCTTGATGCATATGTGTATATAAATTATTAATTAAATAGAAAATTTCACATACTTCCCTTAAGGTTTCCGTTTACCCACAATTCAACCATCCCCCATTATCTACCACACGCTGTTAAGTTCCCAAATGGAAAAGATGAAAAGAGTTTTTTACCCTTATACTAAAAACCACTCCGAGATTGGGAGGCCGATTTCGTTGAAAAATTTATTCCCTATACTTTATTCATTATTTGTTGGTTTTCTCATATTAATTAGGTTATGTCTTAAATGTTGACTATTTGTGTAAAATACTGCATATATATAAATATTAATATAGCATTAATATTTTAGAAATGAAAAATACACTAGGAACGCCTTGGTCGCCTAGGCAATGCCCAGGCACCTAGGATGGCCTCTTAATGCCTTTGGTCGTCTTGTCGCCTTGACAACTATGGTAGTGTAGTTTAACAATAACCTTTATTCTATGGCTGGTCATTTGAGTGGACTGTTGCTAGTGCTAAAAGCTTGGAGCCACACCGCGATCGACGGACAAGTTGCACATATATTGTTACAGCCATAAAGGCCAGGACTCCCGAAGGAACCCTCTCTTTTCTGTTATAGCCACAAGGGCCAGGACCCCTCTCTTTTCTGTTATAGCCACAAGGGCCAGGACCCCAAAGGAACCTTCTTTCTCTTTATCTTTTCTGTTACAGCCACAAGGACCAGGACTCCCGAAGGAACCTTCTCTCTCTCTCTTTTCTATTACAACCACAAGGGCTAGGACTCCCGAAGGAACCCTTTCTCTTTTTCTCTTTTCTATTTCAACCACAAGGGCCAGGACTCCCAAAGGAACCCTCTCTCTCTCTCTCTCTCTCTCTCTCTCTCTCTCTCTCTCTCTCTCTCTCTCTCTCTCTCTCTCCAGTTACAATCACAAGGGCCAGGACTTCCGAAGGAGCCTCTCTGGTGCTGGTGCACTTCATCTAGTACGTTACCCACTACTGGAGAGGGGTCAACAGCTTCTAGGGTACATATACGTTCCTTCATTTTTGTTACTTGAATTTCTTTCTTTACATGGACCACCAAGGTCTGGATCCCATATGATCATATCTTTCTTGACATTTGACATGTTCATAAGTACACAGTACATACCTTTCTCATTACTCATATCATCTCTATATTCATTCCATTCACCATGAGGATGCATAGATTCATATTTCATGACACATCACATTCCATATCATTCATCTATATTCATCATAACAGTAAAAGCAATAATGTAATCCCATAAAAATTCACATGGTTCAAACATAGTTAATACAAGGAATCAACAAAGTAATAGTGTATCACCCTCACCAGAAAGTATACTTGCTTCTAGCCTTGATTCAAAGTTTGGAACTCCTCATTCTCCTATAATGTCATGTATTTCCAATTAGTTTACTAAACATGACTCCCATATGATCAAAAGTATGCATACAACACTCCCATGTGTTTTACTTGGAAAATGTTAATTAATGTATTCACTTTAACTCAATTGTTGATCATGTTAGGAGCTGAAATACATGAAGGCTATTTCTACAAAATATGTAGATCTTTGAGTCTACTTTAAAATGTCACAAGAATTGACTCAATCGGCCTTGAATCCAGAAAGTGACACTATTCGGATTGAGTAGTGGTCAAACTGCCAGTCCTTACAATGTTGCTATCATAGTTGTCAAGGCGTCGCCTAGGCACTGCCTAGGCACCCAGGCGGCCTTCTTACACCTTGGAAAATCGAGTGCCTTGGTCGCCTAGGCAGGCTCCTTGATCGCCTAGGCGCCCCGTCCGGCCTCTAACGCCTTGGTTCACCTTACCGCCTTGACAACTATGGTTACTACGCATTACGCATATATTTGACCACCCTAGAGATCTATTTAGGGGAAGACTATGGTAGATTTTCGAGTTGTCTTTTGAATGCCACCAGAATCAATTTATTCCTAGCTCTACACAGAAAGTCATGGGGTTTGCAGTCTTTGGACTGAGCAGAGGTCAATCTGCCAGTCCAAACGGGTTCAAATCCAAGTATGGATTTGGTTCATTGGTCTGGTCACTTTCCGATCCTATTGTGAGCTATCTTTCTGTTTTGGAAACTGGTTTGCATTAGCTACACTTGATGAGCAGATATTGGGATTGGTCCTTTTAGCAGTTCAAACTTTAGCAGATGTCTGGTTTGGTTGAAGTCCTCATGACTTATGGCATTAGCCATTAGGGTGCCTTAATTATTATGGAAGCTATTGAGTGGGAAGACATTCTCACAGCATAATTGAAAGAAATTAAAGGCCAGTTGATCTGACCTTGAAATATTGGATTGATTGGCTGTAGGAGGATTATTTCCTTTCGACGCATCAGAGTTTGAGATTCTAGATTGGGTTAGTACAACTATGGCCTTCAGGCTGGTTCTGAGTCTTCTGACAAGTTGATAATTGGGCCCATAGTTCGAAATCTCGGTTCTCAAGGGTGTCTCGACCCTTGAGAAAACCGAGATTACCGAGATCTCGGTCGAGATCTCTGCGAGAACCTGCCGAAACTCCCAGAGGGTAAAAGTGGGAGTTTCGACAGGTTTTTTTTATGGTTTAAGCCATTTTTTGCTGTTTTAAGTCCATTTTAGAGTCATTTTAAGGCTATATATTGCAGGAAAATACTTATTCAACATATATAAACACATTTGAAGCATAAAAAGTAATCACATTATCGAAAAATCATACATTCATAAATCATAAATCCCACAAAATGACATAATTTACAAGTACTCATTATATGAACGACTTAAATACTCAAAATGAAATAATACATTCCCATTTGTCCATCCCAATGTCTAATCATATGTAGAGTGACGTGCAGGTTCCATCTGATCAGATTGACTTTGCTGAAGAAAATATATCTCGGTCTGATAAACAAAATCCTGCCACGACATCCTTCGGTTATAGAAGGTCTGGTAGTCTTCCACATATTTCTCATACATATGATCCGGGAAGTTTCTAAAAATACCCAACCTTGGATACAATTCACTGTAATGTGGAGTAAAGTGAGCATATATTGGCTGGTGTGGGGGCGTGGTTCTTTGTAAATTTGGGACTGAAAAGAGACTGTCCACAAAGTTTGAGCCAGTCTGTGATGTAGCATTACTAGTATCAGCGGAATAATCATATGCACTTCCCATCATGCGGTCATCATCACCGGAATAAGAACCGTACGCCGAAGTGGTGCCAAATCCATGAGCACTCCACTGCCCCTGCTCTTGTCCACTGCTACTCTCAATGCTCAGTCCTCCAAAACTTGTAGACATGCTATCAATTTCAACATCAGGCATAATATCAGGATCAGGAACTATGTCAAAGAACGATCTTGTTCTTCTTCCACTGGTTGCAAAGGGCGTTCCCGTTGACGAGACCTACGTGTATACCCAGTCATAGGCCGTGATGAAGATGCGCGTCCACCATGATCTGGATCCTGTGTAGTGTGTGTATACTGACTCTCACCGGTCCATCTAATAATGGGTACAGTCGATCTAGGATCACCACCACCACCACCCTCATCACCACTACTACTACCATCATCACCACTACTAACAGAAGTTGACCAGCCAGATTGTTCCATTGTATCATCATCGCCTTCTGAGTCACTACCAGTACCAGTTGGGGGATCAAACGGTCTAGGCGACTGCGCGTGTACACGACCCTCATCTGAGGACATAAACCGCTTGAGATTAGAACCCATCGGAGCAGACACAGTGGGGTCGGGCATCCCACTAGGCTCATCCATCACTGGAACTGCTCTGTCTCTCACCCATTCCACATAGGGATCTTCTTCATCTGAAGATAGTTGGAAGACGTCGGCTAGCTCGATCAGCTCTTGTTCATTTCTTTGTTCAAATTTTAAGCATTGTACCCTCAATCTCATGTTGTAATGGGCATAGACCAAGTCATTTAGCCGTTGAGAGCCCAATTTATTCTGCCTCTTTGAATGGATAAGGGAGAAAGTACTTCAATTTCGCCCACACCCAGATGCGGAACATGTCTTAGATAGGACTTTGATTGCAATTCTCCTCAACTCAGCTGCATGCTCGCCATACAACAACCACCACTCAGCTGCACAAGATGAAGAATACATTTTAATACACATATTAAATAAGATATTTTACTTGAAAATTTCAATTTTCATAATTCCATACCAGGATCGGTCTTATCTCGTCCAGCCACTGCAGCGGAAGTTCTAAAACTCCCTAGAGCATCTCTGAACGTTTTCATCTACGCCCATTTCAAAATTTATAACCATTAGCCATTGTAATATGTGGATATTCAAATAATTCCAGTATAATCTGACACCAATTTTGCCACAACATCTTTTACCGCACCGATAAGGTCAGAATTGAGCCCAAGCACATGTGAATATTGGTACTTGGGGTTCAAATAGTATGTTGCAAAATATGAGTCGCCAGATTAAAATAGAGTATCAACTATTAAGTAGAACTAAATTAAAGACATTATTAAATATATACTCACCAGCCTTATGCAATGGGTGCATCAGCTGACTCTCCCATCGATCTTTGATAATCTTCACAAAATATTTGTTTACACGTGGAAGCACAGTTTTTATACGGTCCTTCAACATATCCATGGCAGCATATAAATGTGGCATGGTGGGCTGGAATGCTGTATCCACTAATCTTAGCACCTTCACCACTGGCTCCAGAATTTTGACTACATCCTTCAGTGTTTTCCAAAATTCCTCTGAAGCTATAATAGTCTGTGCTTGAACCCCAGTAGGAGAGCTGGACTCCCTCCACCCAAACCAGTCCTCTGAAGCAAACATCGATCTGAGGCCTACCATCTTTGCCTGAAAGCTCTTTAAGGCTATGTAGTTGGTAGCATAAACCGGGTCTTACCAAGTCCTCCACATTTCTCCCTCGAGTTCAAAGAATAGCCAGGGTCAGTATACCAAGTTTCCCTCTTTACATTTCTGCCTCGTCAATGCAAGTTCAAAGAATAGCCATGGTTGTAGTTAGCCATCATCATCTCTCCTACCTTCTTGTAGTTGCTGCCATTGTCTGTCACAATTTGCACCACATTTGTAGCACCAACTTCATCCACCACTGTCTGTAGCAATCCATAGATGTAGTTAGCATCTTTTGTGTATGCAGATGCATCCACAGACTTCAAGAATGATGTCTTCCCATTATTGTAGACCATGAAGTTGATGATGGACTTTCTAGTGGGACCAGTCCAACCATCACACATTATAGTGACCCCATATGCACCCCAATTATTCTTTAACCCTTCTATCCATACTTCTAACACTTTTTTAATTATTGGAAGATAGACATTCATCACTTCATATGGAGTGGGGACTTTAACACCAGGACTAGCCTGAGCAACTGCATCAAAGAAAGGCTGATAGTATGGGCCACAACTCGCATTTGCTGGGATACTATTATAGATAGACCACCTAGCAAAGGCATCCCCAATAAACTCTTTTGTACCCTTCTAGTTCCGCATACTCTTCAATCTCTTCTGTTTGACGCTAGCCTTTCTAAAAACTGTTGGATCCTGCTGTAGAATCTCTACATAATCCTCATCCCTAGCAGTAGGTGGTGGTGCCTGGGGTTGTGCTCTAGTACTTTTTGATCTTCTAAACATATAAGCCAACCCTCTGTTACTCCGTGTTTGTGGTTCTTCGGGCTGCTGAAATGATCTACTACCACATGCTCCTAAGGCTCTTTGCCTCAACCTTTTCATTTCCATCTCATGGCTGACTTTACTAGCCATTGTTGCCCGTCTCAGATCTCTAACTTCTTCTTCAGTCAAACCCCTGGTATCTAGACCATCATCATTTGAACTATCATCATCCAAACCACGCACTGTATCTCAGATTGCTTCCTCAAATTGTTTTTTTTTTTTTTTTTCTCTGCCCTTCTCTGCTGGCCTCCCTTCATCTGTGCAGCTATGGCCCTGGTAATCTCCACAGGAATTATAGGACACTTTGCCACGTCTGTAGAAGTCCTACTCAAGTGTTGCTTAAGTCTGGTAATCCCACCAGACATAAGCTTCTTCCCACAAAATTTGCATTGGGTCTTCTTTCTATCACTGTCAATGGCAGTACAATACTGCCAAGCCATGTCAGTACGACCAGCATCACTACCTCCCTCACGAGAACTCGAAGCAGCCATAATATTTAGAATGAGACACTGTTACATAAGATGATAAATAGAGAAATTTAAATCAATAGATTTACATTAATAAAACTTAAAATTGAATAACATAAAAGCATCAAATATGCGAATACAACTCAAAATACATTGAAATTACTTTTCAAAATTTTAAAACTATGTTACAAGAAAACAGAATATTTTTCCTAATTTTTCATAATTATTTAGATATTATTAATAATTTTAGATATTAAATAAAAATAATTTATTTTTTGAAAAATATAATCCGACAACATGAAACCGTAGATTGGTCAATGATGTTCAACATATATTATTTTGAACACCAATAGATAAGTATTAATATTTTTTACTAATTTTTTATTGCTGAAAAATAGAATTTATTAATAAAAAATTCATAAAAATAAAAATATGTACATAAAAAAATAACTGAAACTGCGACCGCGTAGATCGGCCAACGATGTTCAACATATATTATTTTGAACACCAGTAGATAAGTATTAATATTTTTTTTTATAAATTTTTTATTGCTGAAAAATAGGATTTATTAATAAAAAATTCATAAAAATAAAAATATATACAGAAAAAAAAAACTGAAACCGTGACCGCATAGATCGGCCAACGATGTTCAACATATATTATTTTGAACACCAATAGATAAGTAATTAATATTTTTTTATTAATTTTTTATTGTTGGAAAATAGGATTTATTAATAAAAAATTCATAAAAATAAAAATATATACAGAAAAAAAAACTGAAACCGTGACCGCATAGATCGGCCAACGGTGTTCAACATATATTATTTTGAAAGTAAACTGATTAATATTTAAAAAATGTATTTTTTATTTTTTTAAACAAAAAATAAAATAAATATATATATATATACAAAGAAAAATGAAACTGTGGCCGCGTAGATCGGCCAACGGTGTTCATCATATAATATTTTCAATACCATCTAATTAATATTTATCATATTTTTTTTAATTTTTAATGCTGGAAAATACATTTTTTTTAACAGAAAATCAAAATAAAAAATATATATGCAAGAAAATAATTTCGAAAGGATGAGGTTGTAGATCGGCCTAATGACTCTCACATATATAAATTTCATGATGAACCAACATGTATTGAACATATTCATGTAAAAAAGTAAGTTTTAGGGGAAAAAAATCATACCTCAAATCTTAGATTTGCAAAGAATAGGTCAAAATAAGCCTCCAACAGCATTTTGATGGAGAGATTTGCAAAGAACAAATGTTTTCGAACCTTAGATGCAAGGTTGCAGAAGAAGGAATGGTGGAGGAGAAGAAAACACAAGGTATTTGAGAAGAAAAATGAGTCTCGGTCGAGATCTCGACCGAGACTCTTATATATATGCTTGGACCAGTTCGAAACTGGTCGAGATTTGTCGAGAACCAGTCGAGAACTGGTCGAGACTGGTCGAGACCCAGTTTCGAACTATGTTATCGTCTCGACCCTTTCGAGATTACCGAGAAACCCTTCTCAGTCGAGTTTTAAAACCATGTTGGGCCACAGTTGCATGCTGCTAGAAAGGTCTGACCATGATCACCCACTTACATTAGGAAAGAGAATGACCAGCTAAATGTATGCCTAAAAAGGGTGTTTTTATCCAAGTACACACTAGGACTTGGAATAAGAATACCATTTCTAAAATTGGTTATTTATTTGTATAAAAAAATATGGCTAGGGACTATATGAAAAAAGAATTAGGAATAATGTATGGCTTTTAAGAGAATAAACTCTAAGATTTCTTCTGTTTTCTATATTGTGATTGTTAAACCAAGATTAAAATCAGCCGGCAATACCAATTTGTAACTTCTACATGTGCATACTATACAAAACATTTCCTACTGATGGAGAAAAAAAGCTTCAGATGGAGTCCTTAAACCTTTAGAACCTCTAGCACTTATTCTCTTTCCTATTTGTAGTACCAAACCAAAATCAAATTCGCGTAGAGTGTCAAGTCTAGTCTATTCATTTAAACCATATAATAAATAGTATTTCCATCTTAGTTGAGTATGTGCTCTCTCTCTCTCTCTCTCTCTCTCTCTCTCTCTCTCACATTAAAAGTATGATATCACTATTGGGAACACTAAATTTGAAGTGGCAATTATGATTCCCTCGATTTGTTGTTTTTTATCACTGAGTTGTAAAATTAAGGCGCAGTTTACCTGCCAATTTGAGCTATGTGCATGACTTCTAAATGATTGCAGAATGTTAAGAAAATTATTCTTTCCTGATACTTGGATGGAAGTTAGGCATTTATATCTTGTATCTAGTTCTGTTTAGTTTTTCCAATTTTGTGAAACATTTTGATGATCCTTGAAATTTGGCTTTGTGGATTAGAAATTTTTTGCATTATTCATTCACAATGCTGTTCTGTTTGCTAGTGTGACAGCTGAGAAGTGGGTTCCCATCATAGAGGTGCCTGTAAACAGCATGAAAATTTTCTTAGAAAAAAAGAAACGAGAGGGTTTCTCAATCCTGGGTCTGGAGCAGACTGCAAATAGTATTCCTCTTGACCAGTACAAGTTTCCCAAGAAGATGGTATGTTGTAACTTAATAGGTCTTTTGCTTATTCCTGGAACCTTCCTGTTCAGTTCTTATAGGAGGTCCCAAGAGCTTTGTTTTCTTGGTTTATGTTGTATATTTCCTCTTTGAGCTTCTGTTTCTATGCTTCTTGAATGTATTTTCCATTCATCCAAAAAAAAGTCTTTTGCATTGCTGATTTTTTATACAATAGGTACTCTTATTAAAGTTCAAGGTGCATATCTAAGGAATTAATGAATTCTTGGAATTTCCCTGATAATCCATCTTTTAATTGGCATAGAATAGAAATTTTTTTTTGGGTGAATAATAAAAGAAAAAAAAATTTAGGAACATAATTATTAAGGTTGCTTAAAAGGAAGACCTTTATATATGGTTCACATTAGTTTCTCATTACTAAAGGCTAATTTCCTCTGCTTCATTTCTGCCTTATATTAATGAGGTCAGTTGAAAGAGATTTGCAAAATAAATCATCCAAAAAATAAATAAATAAACTGCAATATAAATGAAAGTCTGTATATTGTCAAATACCAAGTCTGATAAATTCAACTACATTGTAATTTGTAGTTGAACATGTGAAGTGAACACAGCAAAAGCCAGAGAAAAAAAATAAAAATAAAAAGTAAAATAAAATAAATCTCATGCAACTTCACTTCTCATGCATCCTCTTCACTTTCATTGTTGTTCTTGGTGGATGCCATATAGGTTTTGTGCTTAGCTCCAACTGTGACATTGGTGTTGGGGGTCCCTGTTTGTGGCTGGTTGGCCACTGAGTCTAAAAGCTACTTAATTTTATCCATTTAGTAATTGGGTTAAATAGTGAAAATGCTACCAAAACCCCCGAAAAAGCTTTGGGATTATGTCACGTTGATCACCATGCTCGGGGCACCAATAATTATAGTTTGTCATGGGTAGAGACACTATTGCCGATTGTTACGAAGTCGGCCCATAGGCCCATAGACCCATGGGACCCACTGGGACCCACTAGATATAGCTAGCGATAGCTAGCACCAGCGATATCTAGTGCTGGCTCCCCTTTTTATTCCTTCTTTAATCAATTACAGATTTATTTCCTTTTATTTTATTATTGTAATCTTATTGTAATCTTCTCTTATTATCTCTTCTTAGAATAGAGACTTTCCTTGTAAATCTGTTTATTTTCTTTCTCTATAAATACAAGGTAGAGAGGAGAGCTATTTAACGATTTGGGCTATAGCACATTGCTGTTTCAAAATCTCTTTCTCTTTCTCTTTCTCTCCTCAATCTTCTTCTCTTTTAATTTTTTGTTGTATACTAGCTGGTTGTTTCTTTGAGAAATTGTTATATGGTATCAGAGCACTAGATCCTTAACCATCACTAATAAAAAAAACTCTTGGTTTGATTGACCTTTGATATTTTTGCTCTCTATGTAACAACAATTTTCTGTTTTACTACTACTAATTGGTGATCAAGATTACATCTATGAACATTGTTGCTAAATACTACTACTTTGTGGACTTATGTTCTTGATCACCCCGTTGGTAAGGTTAGTATCCTCTCCTTGACATCTATCACCCCATTTAAGCTTTTCTTTTCCTTTGGCCTCTCGGTGGCGGAACCGAGCTTTGGACCTTGTCATTTACCTTACTACCACCATCTACCTTCACCCACGCTGAGCCTTAGGCCAATCGGTTGGTTGAACCGATAAGACTTTTTTTTTTTTTTTATATACATTGGTTGTGGATTTTGTTCTCTATCATGATGACTGACCCTAAGCCCACTGAGGCTCTAATCATCTCTATAAAGTTGAAAGGAGTTTCTAATTATCTGTTATGGGCTCAGGCTATCAAAGCCTTTATTCTTTCTAAAGACAAAGCTACACTGTTAAATGATGAGCCCCCTGTATGTGACCGTGGATCCACTCGTGGTCTTGGCTGTGGTCCTCTTGGACGTGGCAATGGCGGACATCTTCTGAAAAAGCTAATAGGTATTGTACCCATTGTTACAAAACTAGCCACATGGTGGAAAACTATTGGGATATAAATGGTCGTCCTGATTGGGCCGATACCCTTGCCAACAATGTTACTACTAAGGATGCCCCATCCCATCCAGGCTTCTCCTACGCAAACATCTACGCCATCCAATGCACAGTATGAGGCCTTGCTCCATCGGATTCAACATCTAGAGGCTATTGGACCACTACCCGCTGCCACCCTGGCCCACACAGGTACAACTGCCTTGTTATCTACCACCCTTTCTACCCCTTGGATTATAGACTCCAGCGCTACCTGTCACATGACGGGACAGCCTTCTACCCTTACAGCCTTTAATGATACACCGAAGCCTGTCACCGTTTACCTTGCCGATGGATCATCTTCCATGGCTTCCCAACATGGAATATTACACTTAGCCCGTCCTTATCCTTGTCCTCTGTCCTTCATGTTCTCAAATTTTCTCTTAACCTTATGTCTATTAGTCATCTTACAAAATCACTTAATTGTGTCGTTTCCTTCTTATTGTACCTTTCAGGATCTTAAGACCAAGGCGATGATTGGTGGCGGGAGTGAGCATGCTGGTCTATATTATTTGGAGCTACCTGAACTCGTTCCCACCATTGCTACCACATCTACTTCCACCCCTCTTCAATGGCACCATCGGCTTGACCATCTATCTCTTTCTAAGTTAAAGGCTCTTGTCCCTAGTTGCAAGTCGTTCTTTACCTTACAATGTGAGGCTTGTGAACTAGGGAAACATCATCATTCCTCTTTTACAACTAGTTCTACACCTAGGCAATCTTCCCCGTTTTCTTTAGTTTATTCTGATTTTTGGGGACCTTGTCAAATTCCCAATCGGCTTGGTTTCTCTTATTTTGTAAGCTTTGTGGACGATTATTCCCGCATGACTTGGCTCTACTTAATAAAAGAACGGTCTGAATTTATTAATATTTATTAATATTTTCAAAGGTTTTTATAAAGAAATAGCCACTCAATTTGGTACTCCTATCAAAGTTATACGTACTGATAATGCCCTTGAATATGTTCAGTCTGCAGTCTCTGATTTCTGTTTTGCCAATGACATTATACACCATACCAGTTGTGCTTACACTCCTCAATAAAATAGAGTTGCTGAGCGTAAAAATAGACATCTTCTGGATATTGCTAGGTCTCTCATGCTCCATATGAATGTTCCTAAGTATGATTGGAGTAATGCTGTTTTAACTGCCTACTACCTGATTAACAGGATGCCTTCTTCTGTCCTTCACAATAAAATTCCTTTTAAACTTCTCTATCCTAATACTTCCTTATTTTCAGTTTCTCCTCGTGTTTTTGGTAGTACGTGTTTTGTCTACATCCTACATCCTAAAGTGAACAAATTATCTCCCTGGTCTATCAAATATATTTTCCTTGGCTACTCTCGTACTCAGAAAGGTTACCGGTGTTTTGACTCTATTACTCGGTGTCATTTTGTTAGTCATGATGTAACCTTTTTTGAAGACAAGCCATACTACCCTAATCTCGTTCCCAACAATTTACCTTTCACTGATATTCCTTTACTCTCATTCTTTCTGATGATGAACTCACCTCCATCCCATCTGCTTCTGAACCCCCTCCATCCCACCCCAAACTTTGCAACCCTTGCAAGTCTATACCCGTCGCACTCAGGTTGCTCCACCTACTACGACTACTGCTCCGGCTGCTGCTGACGCTGTCCCTGGTTCTGCGGTCGACTCTGACCTACCTATTGCTCTCCGAAAAGGTAAAAGAACTTGTCCACAGAAATCCTTGGTTACCTTTCCCATTGAGCACTTTGTTACTACTTCCCATCTACCCACTTTTCAACGGCGACTTGTTTACGCTTTGACTGCTACCTTTTGTACCTACTACCCTATCCCAAGCCTTGTCCCATCCAGGGTGGCATGCTACTATGAATGATGAAATAGATGCTTTGATCTCATGTCAGACTTGGACTCTTGTTGACCTCCCACCTAGCCACTCAGTTGTAAAGTGCAGATTGGTCTATACTGTGAAACATAACTCATATGGCTCTATTGAACGGCTGAAAGCACGGTTAGTTGCCAAGGGGTACACTCAAACCTATGGGGTAGACTATTTTGAGACATTCTCTCCTGTGGCCCGTCTCAATTCGGTCCGGGTACTTGTTTCCATGGCTGTCAATTTTGATTGGCCCTTGTATCAAATGGACGTCAAAAATGCGTTCTTGTATGGGGATCTTCATGAGTAGGTATACATGGACCAACCTCCTGGGTATGTTGCTCAGGGAGGGAATTCCACTAAAGTTTGCAAGTTACTAAAAGCAATATATGGACTAAAGCAGTCCCTTCATATGTGGTTTGATAAATTTAGTACTGTTATTACTAGTCTTGGCTTCACTACTTGCTATTCAAATCATTATGTTTTTGTACGGCGTCATCAAGCTACTGTTACTATCATTGTTGTCTATGTAGACGACATAATTATTACAGGGAATGATAAGTTGGGTATTACAAAACTTAAGTCCCACCTAAATACCCACTTTTAGATGAAGGACTTAGAACTCCTTCACTATTTTCTTGGTATTGAGGTAGTTCGAAGCTGTACTAGTATCAGTCTTTCCCAACACAAGTTTGTCCTCGATCTCCTTGCAGAAACAGGTCTTCTTGGCACCAAGCCGGTTGAAACTCCTATGGATCCACATCAGAAATTCGAAACATGTAATAGTCTTAAATATTCTGATGTTCATCAATATAGACGGTTGGTTGGGAAGCTAATTTATCTTACTGTTACTAGACCTGACCTTTCTTATACTGTTGGAGTGGTGAGTCAATTTATGCAAGCTTCTAAAGTTGTCCATTGGGAAGCAGTCTGTCGTATCTTGCGCTATCTCAAGAAATCTCCAGGCACAGGTCTTGTTTATTTCCGACATCGCCATCTTGACATTGTTGGGTTTTCAGATGCTGATTGGGCCGGGGCAGATGGTGATAGACGTTCTACTACAGGTTGTTGTACTTTCGTTGGTGGCAATCTCGTCACTTGGCGAAGTAAGAAGCAAACCACTGTCTCCAAATCCAGTGCTGAGTCTGAATACCGTGTTATGGCACAGATTACTGTTGAATTAATGTGGCTGAAAAATCTTCTGCAAGAGTTGGGATTTCCTATTTCTCAGCCTATGACCTTAAAGTGTGATAATCAGGCTGCGATCTATATTGCCAGTAATCCAGTGTTCCATGAACGTACCAAGCATATAGAAGTGGATTGTCATTTTGTCCGTGATGCGGTTCTGAAGAAGCTTGTTGTCACTCCATTTGTTTTATTTTCAAGTCAACTTGCATTTCTCACTAAACTTCTATTTGGACCAGCATACCGATTGAACTGTGACAAGCTTGGATTGGCTGATTTGTATATTCTAGCTTAAGGGATGGTGTTACGAAGTTGGCCCATAGGCCCATAGACCCATGGGACCCACTGGGACCTACTAGATATAGCTAGCGATAGCTAGCGCTAGCGATATCTAGTGTTGGCTCCCCTTTTCTCTTCCTTCTTTAATCAATTACAGATTTACTTTCTTTTATTTTATTATTGTAATCTTATTGTAATCTTCTCTTATTGTCTCTTCTTAGAATAGAGACTTTCCTTGTAAATCTGTTTATTTTCTTTCTCTATAAATACAAGGTTGAGAGGAGAGCTATTTAACGATTTGGACTACAGCACATTGCTGTGTCGAAATCTCTCTATCTCTTTCTCTTTCTTTTTCTCTCCTCCTCAATCTTCTTCTCTTGTAATTTCTGGTTGTATACTTGTTGGTTGTTTCTTTGAGAAATTGTTACACCGATGTAATAACTTTTATACGAAATGCTGACATGAATAAAAAAAGAACAGTTCGAAAAGTGTCCAATGTTTTTGTTAATAATCTTGAAAATGTTGATCCTTATCTAGTAAAAAAAGAGGGAGGGGGTAGGGGTGAGAAAACTGGGATCTGCTGGGGTTAAGAATTGCCATCCCAACAAATCACACTATATGCGCTGTGTGTTTTAGGCATCTATAGTTAAGTTGTTGGGTTCGTCTTTCTGAGTAACTACCATGAACCCAATGATAAAATATGTGGATTTTACCTAATCCCCCATTGGCCCGCTTTGCCCACACAACATTAGGGCCACCCCCTTCATTCTATGCTGATCCCTCCTACTCTAATAATGGGTTGGGGTTCCAAGGAACAAACCAAGTAATTGAACAGCCAACACAAAACCTTAGATTGGAATTTAACCAGTTGGGAGCTTTACTTGTGAGTTACAATATTCTACCAAAAATTAGGGGAGCATAAAACTAGGTTCAACAAGCAGGTTTTCACCTCTAACCTTGGTAGCTCAGTTGGTAAAGACCAACAGCTCAAAGAGGTCACGAGTTTGACTCTCCTTAGGCCTACCAATCCAAAAAAAATAAAAAGCAGGTTCACCTCATAGAGATTGGGTCTGTGTGGAACGTGACCAAGCTACACATCTCAAGGAAAACCAGTACTCTTTTCTTCAAATCACGTACTAGCAGTCCATGTAGTGTTCCCTGCAAAACATAGTTGTCAAGGTGTCACTTAGGCGTCCGGCGGTTTTTATAGGCCTGGGTGCCTTATGAACATGAGAAAGGCGGTCGCCCATGCCTAGAGCGCCTTAGACGCCCAGAATGTCTGGGCGGCCGTTTTGTTTTCAATATGTCTTTTTTTTTCTCATATTTTCCCTTGATCTCTGAATTTCTTCACAAGATTTATTAGGCTAAATAGGAACAACATTTATCAGGCAGTACTTATTTATGACTAATATCATTTATAAGATATTATTCATAAATAAGCAAATCCCCCCCCCCCCCCTCCCCAAATTTGAATCCAATAAAAATAGTCTAAAATTCAAATTTCAAAAGGATAAAAAGTCAACCCATCAGTTCAAGAACAAAAACCGTATTTTTTGATGCGCGGGGTTGGGGGGGGTGGGCATGGACATGTATTTTAGCTCTTGGCAGAAATGATATAGAAATTCCTGAGTTTGATCAGTCACTGAACATTTTTCTTATCCCATCTTTTTACAGGTTCTTGTTCTGGGTCGTGAAAAGGAAGGTATTCCTGTAGATATAATCCATGTTCTAGATGCTTGTATCGAGATTCCTCAGTTGGGAGTCGTTAGATCACTGAATGTTCATGTCAGCGGTGCCATTGCTCTCTGGGAGTATACTCGTCAGCATAGATCCTGACAATCCTGTTCCATTTTGTTTAATGGAGACAATCCCGATCATCATTGCTGAGATTATATTTCACCTTTGCAACATGATTAAGTTATACATCTAATTTTTTGCTGTAGTTTTTCATTTATAACAAAAATCTAGAGGCGGCCTTGTATCAAAACCAACGATTTTCCATGATTGACGAGAATTGATATTTATTGTAGTTCATTTGGGTACAATTCGTTTAGTTCTGAACCTTTGAATCAGGTCTCTACTTCCCCTATTATTCTTTTCTCATGAGTAGGATAATATGTAGAGAGAATATCTGGTTGATGGGTCACTTTTCGCAATGTAGTTTTGTATATAATTGATTTTGGGAGCAATTTTTATGGATGTGCCTGTCAATAGGGTGTATTTACTTATGGAGTACCAAAATAGACAGTACAGGACGTGCTTATATTTAGTGATCGCAAAGAATAAAAGAAGCTTATAGTTTATGGAATGTGTAGGTCTTTTGTCTGGACATGTGATCTTGTAGTTTTCAGTTTGCTCTGTATGCGCCTCATGAACATAAAAAATTTGGGAAGGCAGTCATGCTTCCATGAGTTTCCCACCTGCTATGGCCCTTTATCCACATGCCAAACGTGAATAAACTTTTAATTTAGTATTCTTAGGAACAGATGCTTACCCACTTTTCAAGATCATAAATGGATGCTTTTTAGTTTTCTATTACTTCCGCCCTAAGGCAAGTCTTATGCTTATCTTCCTCAAGCGGCTATAGCCTCACCACTCTTCCCCCACCCTTGGGCCTTAAATTTATTCCCAAGCATCATAGAGGAAAGTAAGACGATGACAACTCTGCTTCATCAAAGATTGAGTCATGCAGCGAAGGCAGGAGACATCTATGATTTGTATGCTGTGCTCGAGCAAGATTCAAGTGTTCTTGAGGTTATCGATAAGAAGCCTTTCACCAACACTCCATTACACATTGCTGTAACTGCTGGGCAAACTTGTTTTGTAGAGGAAATCACAAACCTGAAGCCTTGCTTTGTTAGAAAGCTAAACGAAAGTGAGTATAGCCCAATGCACTTGGCTGCGGCTAATGGACACGTAGAGATAGTGAAGCAGCTCTTGAAGGTAGATTCATGTCTGTGTCAACTGAAGGGTAGGGAGAAGAGAGCCACTTCATTGTGCAGTCATAGCTGGGAATATTGAAGTGTTGGACGAATTGATCTTCAACTGCCCCAACTCTATTCGAAAGTCAACAATTCTAAAGGAGACAGCTCTTCACTTGGCCATCAAACATGGCCAATTGGAAATAGTTGAAGCCTTGTTGAGATGGATTGCGGAGCTTAAAATGGAAAGCCTTTTGAGCCGCACGCATCAAAAAGGCAACACTGTATTGCACCTTGCAACCACCTTAAGGCAACATCAGGTACTCCCAACTTTTCTTTCTTATTGGTTTAGAATTCATTGGTTCCTTCTAGATCCAATTAGTCCAATTGGATGGATTGTCAATGAGTCAAAAATATTAGTCTGGGAATTATATGCTCTTTAATTTATGGGATTTTCTTATTGATACCTCCAAGCTCCAAGGGTGTTCTTACTTTTTTCCCTTCTCAGCCCAACACACTTGTTTTGTCATGTTGTATGATTATTCGAAAAATGTGCTAGATGATAACAAATCTTGACAATGACATAATGTAGGCCACTTTAAAAAATTTGTGAAAATCATTTTCCCCTTTATTTAAAAAAAGTTTCTGTGAATAAAATAAAGAGCAATTAAAAAAAGGGGCGAGGTTCTCTGGGGGAGTGGAACAGAGAAATGGAGTCATAATAACTCTCAGATGGGATAAGGGGTATTATGGGAATTTTAAATATATAGAGTTGGGGTTTTGTGTCTTTTATAGGGTGGATGATTCTACACCATGAAATCCCTCAATTAAGAGGCAATGCAGAAAATCTTTTACCTTAAAAGATGTCATATTCTAAATACATCTATAGATGTTTCATTATACAAACTCCTTATTTATAGAGACAAGTTAGTTGTCACCCAAATAGGTGACAACTGGACTTGTCACCCACAGTCTGAACTGATCTGACACCGTTCCCCCTAAATACCAATAATTATACCAATAATACCACTGTATATTGTGGTTATTGTAATGGCATTTATACCAATAATTATACCAATATAATACCACTGTATATGTGACCAACTTTTGTCACCGGGAAGGTTACATTTAGCCATTTTGTTTAGTTTTGTTTTGGTTTTTTTTTTCAATAAATTTATGAACCATTTGATGGGTTACTGTCACATGTTTGCATGGGCCTGCATTTGATAGAAGCCACCAAACGATTCTAAAGAGAGGGAAAAAAAAAAGGAGGACGATGCTTGGGGACAAATTTATGTTCTAAGAATCAAAAATGAAAAGAAAAGAAAAGAAAGAAAATTAAGGAGAACGAATATCTCAAACGTCCTCAGCCAAGGGCTGAGATAACCAACAAATAAGCAATATTAATTTATGAGTGTGTCAGTTACCAAAAAAAAAATTTATGAGTGTTTCAGCTATTGAGCTGACTGAACTTAACCATTATTATTCATTGACATGCAGATAGTGAAGATGCTATGCAGTGGCTATAAATTTAAAAGGGCGGCAAAAGTGAACGCTAGAAACAACAGTGGTTTGACTGCCTTAGACTTGGATGAGTCACTAAGACACCCAAATGAAACACTAGACGTGCAAAACATATCAAACATCCTCCATAATGCAGGATCCATGCGAGCTTGTGACATGAAGACCAACAAGCTTCCTTCCTCACCAACTAAACAACCATTACTAGCTTTTCATCACCATCAAAGGCTCTTACAGTACCTCAATTTCAGGGTGCATGAAGATATCTCTCTAGACATCCGTAATGCACTGTTGGTAATTCTTGTTCTCATTGCCGCTGTCACTTTCAAAGTCGGAATCGATCTGTGAGGTGGTTATTGGGAGAAAGATGGCGATAAACACATGGCCGGAGATGCAATTTGGTTGAGTAAGGACCGAATTAATTACTACATCTCCACGGGAGTCAACTTGGTAGGGTTTGTTATGTCTTCAGTGCTCATATTTAGATTGCTGGAAGGATACCCTTATAGTGGACCGGTTCAAGTGGCCCAATCATTATTGGTTTTTAGTTATGTTTGGTCAAGTTCTTTGCTTCCTCATGTGAATGAAGTCAAGGGTATGTTTCTCATAGTGATGATTCCTGCAGGGGCAGTGACACTCCATTGGATTAACAGGAAGCCAAAGCACTTTCCCTAGAAGGGTTTCCTGGAACATGGATGGATTGGAGCTTAATTAACTAAAATTACAAATTACTTTACCAACTTAATTAATGTAAAGATGATTATTTGTTTGCACAAGTTAAATTCTGTTTAGACCATAGTCAGTTGGCATTATTATTAAACAGATTGTCTGAATGGCACTTTTATACGTATATTTGGAATATTATATTTTCTTTTAATTGTCCATTGCCATATTCTCATTTCTTTTTCTTTTCTTTTTTTATTTTTATTTTTTATTTTAAGTCAGGCATGAAAAAGGTTTTTTCACAAAATTTTTTGAAAGTGATGTTTAGTATGTTTTTCAAATAAGCATGTGAAATGAGACAAATTCACCCTCATTAAAAAACAGGTGTGTTGTACTAAGAATGCAAAAAAGGAAAAAGAAAAAAAAAAGGAAGAGAGATCGATCATTCAAGATGCTTTCCCATAAGGAGGAAAAGATCTCATCCTTGTTTCTACAATGTCCAACATCCATGGCAACAAACGAAGTCAAGTGAAACCCAAGTGGACATCAGTGTTGAAGAGAAGCTACCACTGCTCCATTTCTCTATCAAAAATTGAATGCTGGAGAGGTGAGGTCCCTCAGTTAATCTGAATCTTGATGTCCCTCTCTCTATTGCTTCCTCTCTGCGCGCCTGTCTTTTAACTCCCTTTCTCTGTTGGTTCCAAACTTCCAATGGCCTTTTAGTACTAAGAGATAAGAGTTGAAAGGAAGGGGAAGGGTTTGGACTCTCATTGAAGACTCTTAGAGCTTCATTCATCCCAAACTTCGCATTCAGATTGAGAGCTGAAGACACAGTAAGAACAGCATCTTTATACCCAAAATTAGCCTCTTAGGACAGAATCTTTTCACCCTTTTTCAAGTCTAGTCAAGATTGATGGTTTATAGATCTTCAATCTTGCATCTTTGTCTATTTCCAAACCAATTAGCTTTCTCTCTCTCTCTCTCTCTCTCTCTAAGGGTGTTAAAAGCTATGGTTCTGATTCCGGTTCGGTTCGGTGAGTAAAGAAATAATACCGAGGTCAAAATTTGTGTTAAACAATTTAAAAATGCTTAGGACAATTGATTATTAAATGGTTTCAGTTTATTGGTTTGTAAACAATTTTCTCCTGTTAGCTTACTCTCTGACAATCATGATAGCTAGAAATGTGAGAAAAATAAAAATATTCTTAAAAAAGGGGCAAATAGGCAACATATTTACTCTTTATCTTAATATAAAGGAAAATTTTCACGTAGATCTCAAGAAGTATTGGTAACATAACATCATCTATCATCCAAAGGTTTGGAAAATCATCAACCGCATCCACTTAATTGATGAAAATCACTTAAAATCTTGATAAATATTTTTACCTTTCACATGATAAACTGAAAATTTTTAAAAATAAATAAAAGTACTAGTTTGACCTTCTATTGAATAGAATGATAGAGGTCTAGTCATCAGAGCTTAGACTCAGTGGCGGTGGAGGCTATGGGAGAGGTTGTGAAAGGAGGTGATTCTAGAGATGGTCTTGGTGTTGGGCTAGGTCCATCATCGAAGCCCTTGGTTCTTTTGCAATCGTCTCCATTTCTTCATCTCATCTCATCTCCCTGAACTGAAAAACCCCACATTCGCACATGGATGCTTTCCCGCTGATGAAACTTGGAGGGGATAAAGGAAAGTTTTAAGGGCTGGTTGGATTACTGTCTTTCTTGAATGCTTGCTTGAAAATTTACCTCCATGAAACCATAGAATTCTTCATTTCTTCAAATTAATTGATTAAATGAAAAAAATTTCATGTACATTCCATTGACTTCTTTATCAGGAAACCGAAAGCCAAGCCATAGAAACCTCAGAGTGGAGGCTTGCCTGCTTCACCATGGAAGTCGCAACAACAACATAAAAACTTTTTTGATTCGCAAGAATTTTGTAACGGAGCCAAAGCAGGGTGGCTAACTTTATGGAGAAATTGAGAAGCTGCTGAAGGTGAGGGGAATAGATGAACCAATGAAGGATTTTACGAAAGAATATCTTTTGTGTTTTTGTCTTTTCTCTATTTCCTTTTGTGTACCATTTCTTTGGACCTCTTCAACTTCAGCCCCAATCATGTACTTTATCTTTCTCTATACGCCTTTTCCAAGAATGGATTTTTGATTTGGTATGAATGATTTTCGGCAGCTTTTGTAGTTCCCCTACCTACTGTTTATTAGAAACCATTTGAACAACCATGTGCTCATCAGTTATGTCTTTATTCAGGGTAAGGCAAAGTATTAATTTACAGCTATTTCCAGGCTCGAGAGTACCATGAATGGCCATTTTCAGGAGATGCGGGAGGAGCACCATGCATGAGAGAATAGTGGAATTTAGAAGGAGAAAGTTTGATGGAACAAGATACCAAGTTCGTAGGCTACCCCTCCATATGCTTTCAAATGAATGAAAACATCTGAAAAAAGTAGAGGGAGGAGAGAGATGACAGGGAGGGGAGGGCAGAGAGGGAAAAGGAGTTGGAAGCCGGAGGAGGGAGGGAGAAAATGTAAGAATATTATTGTGGGCTATATTAATTATACGGTTAGTTGGTTCAGTGGAAGTCTAGTTACAGGTAAACCAGTTTAAGTATGATTAGAGATGGACCAACCTAGTTTACTATCGGACTAGTCTAGGGATGGGGTGGTATTATATATACCAATGGTTAGGGTCCCCACAGCCACGATTATGTTTCCTTTTATGTTCCCATACGCAGAGAGACACAAAGGGATTCCCGGCAGGCTGTGAAAGACTCTGATCAAAGTATTCAAAGCTACAAGAAACGGTCGAAAATCAACCTACAACAAGAGGTATGTGTTTTATCATCTCCTTTTAATACCCATTATGTTATAGTAATCTGTGTGGTGTATCTGTTATGGTTCATGGGAAATTCCATGTGAAAACATAAAGAGAACAAAAAAAAAATCTTACAATTTGTATCAGAGCCTCCCACACAGATCTAGGATCGATGGGTAAGTATTCTAGAGACTGTAAATTTGAATGGATTGAGAAAGAGAGAGATTTTTCTCCCAAAATTCTTCGTACGAACCTGTCTAGGGTTTAGACCTTCGAACATTTTTTCTGACTGGTAAAAGATGAAATAAACTACATAGGATTGTAGGTCTTGGAGAGACGGAGCCGGCGACATAAAGTAGGTCACCGGAAGTGTCCTGAAGCGCTCTCACGCTCCGCCTGAAAAAGCGTGTGAGATCCACGCGCCGGCGGCTAATCCAAAAAAAAAAAAAAAAAAAGGGCTAACGTCAGGTAGGGTTAACTCGAAAACCCTAACGGGTTTGACCGAGTTGACCCAAGACCAGGCCCGCGTGTCACACATGTGGCCAGCACGTGTGACTCGGGTGCCTAGTCAAAGATCCGAAGACCCTTTGACATGGCCCGAATTGTGACCCGCCAACCCGACCCCATGGACCCATTGCCATGATCCGAGAACCTGACCCGGTGACCCGAAAAGTTAACCCAAAAACCCAGATAGCGAACCAGTTCAACCATCGTTTGGTTCAGGGTTTAATCGTGGTTCGATTTCGCGCCAAACCGTTTGGTTAGGTCTTGACCAAAGTATTTCAAAACCAAAAAAAATAAAAAATAAAAAGGTTTTACAGTGGGTTTGGTCCGTCCATAATGGATCCGGTCCAGACCGAACTGAGCCAAGGTGAACCGGATAGAACCGGTTCGGGATGCAAAAATGCACGTGCTGACTTTGATCGACGATTATGGGCGCTAAGAGCGTCAGAATTTGATGCAATTTTTTGCGCTGTGTTTGTATTTTCATGCTCTACAGTTTGGTACATAGTTTGACATAATTTGGTGATTCAGGGAATATGATTTTGGCTAATGTGCTAAATTAATCTGATTTGCAGTTTTTCTGTTTGTTTGTCAGTTATTTTTGTACCAGATGTTTGTAGATGGTTATATGTGCATGAGGTTTTGTTTGTTGACACACATGGTACTGCAAAGTAAGATTTGAGGATATCATTGTGGAATTAGGTCGATCCCACCAAAGTGGTACACTTAGTTTCATCGTGATGTCTTCAAATTTAAAATTTAATATATATGTAAATGCTTGTGTAAAGGTGATGTACACCCAAAGGTGACATTGTCAAGTGTTGTTCAAATGAAAGTTTGAAGGTATCATGTGAAGATTGGATAGATTCCACCAAAGTGGTATACTCAGTCCAACATGGTATTCCCAAATCCCAAGTTATGCATTTACATATATAATAGAATGATACATTGTACACTGTTCTCCCAAGTGTGAAAAACAGCTAAGAAAGACAATATTAGCCCAAATGTGGTTGTAAGGAAGAATTTTTGTAATGGTTGAAATATAATGAAAAAATGGAAATGGAATCACCACCTAGATAAGGTCTAGGACCTATGTATATAATTTCTCAAATGAGAAATACTAATGACTTACGTAATGGATTAAGGCTTATGGTCAAACTAGAGAATCAATAGCTAAATGTCATATTACAATTTAGGAAGGTATTAGGCACCCAAATTGCCTAATCCGAAGATTAGTCTTCATATACTATCATTTTCTATCCTAATTTAAATTACAGGTAATGGCTAAACAAATATTAATAGGTATCAGACCTAGGTTCTAGATATATTTCAATCTAGGAGAAAACTATACAATTGTAAATACAATAGAAAGAAGGATTAAAATGTGATATAGATCAGAAATAAAATGATTGGATGAAGGACCAATCAGCCAATTTCGAATAACAAGTGCACAACTCTCAACACATTGACAGATAAAATCATTTTAAACTATTGAAGCGTAGTCCAAAGTTTGAATGCAATGACTTGAAATTAATCCTAAAATGACATTTAAATGATATGAAAAATGGAATCTAAATTAAAGTAAATTAGTTTATGACTGAACTCGAATGATAAGCACTCAAGCTACCTACGTATCTTAGGATAAGCCCAAGAATCAAGCCCAACGTAGTTCAACCGCTTAGGTTGGTAAAATGGTAGATTCTTATAGCCACTAGTCAAGCCAATAGGTCATCAAGGTTTAAAATATTAAATAGACTCCTACAGTCACTAGTCAAACTGGTAGACCATCTATGTAAGGTAATCTAATAGACTTCTACAGCCACTAGTCAAGTTGGTAGACCGTCTACGTACGAATAAGGGTTGAAAGGGACTTACATGAGATGATTGAATGCTTGCCCAAGGTTCCATGCGAAGATGGAGAATTGAAATTGGATTTGAAATTTGAAATTGAATTTGGAATTGAAATTGAATTTGGAGTTGAAATTGAAATTGAAATTTAAATTGAATTGACTTTGAAATTAAATTTGAATTTGGAATTGAAATTGAAAATTGAAATTGAAATTGAAATTGAATTTGGAGTCGAAATTGAAAATTAAATTGAAATTGAATTGACTTTGAAATTGAATTTGAAAATATGATTGAAATAGTAAAGTTTGAAAACACAATTAGAAGCAAATGTGCAAAAATGCAAAACATCTCATGACGCAAATTAGGTATTATTGCAACCCTCATTGCAATTGGACTGAGCTTGGGTGATGGATACCTAGGCAGCCTATGTATCTCGGAGTGTGGTCCGAGAATCAAGCCCATACGTAATTCGGAATGAACTACGCATAAAAAAATATGAAAATGATCTATACTTGTCAACATATGAGAGTGTGCTCTCGACATTGGAAGATAGGCATTTGAGCATCGATTTATTCTTACATACATCCACATATCTACATTTATTCGCGCATCACAAGTGCGTGAATCCGCATTGCACGAAAACAATTATAAAAAATTATAAAAATTCCTACGGGATACATAAATAGGGATTGGGAATCAAAACTATTAATACATTTTTCTTTCGCATTCGTGGGATACATTGAAGGGGTAGGGGACGTCCTAGTCTATCCCGCCCGTCACTACACTAGGGATGAGAAATGCCGCATGCATACCGTATTACCTACCCGTATCGAATAATCATGGGTGCACAATGGTCGAACCCATATACCACATTAAGTAAAGACATAAAGTAGGGGCGTTACCTGCCTGTGAGTAGAGGTGGATGCCAAGGGAGAAGAAATGATCATGTGTGCTTTAACGTCGTATGAAATATTAAAGACGCTTGTAATAAGAAAGTAATGGACATTGACGTCCCATCAGGTAAATTTTTAATAAATTCAACCTATGGCTACTAGATGGAGAATTCACATGAGATGAAATTGAATTAAAGAAACCAACCACACACATGACTGGGAATTAGCCCTTGAGTAAAACAAGATTAATTATATTAAAATTCAATTACAATCCGAATTAATGGGATTGATTTAATCATGCTATGTAAACCAAATTAGGGTGGAGAATCCGATTTATATGCAAACCTCTATATATATATATATATATATATATATATATATATATTAGAAAGACCATTCCAAAAAATATATATTATTATTTTATCAACAATGCATTAAAGTGGCGTCATTTGATAAATTTGAACCCGATGTGATTTAATGATGGAAATTAATCCAATTAATATCATGAGGACGTGAAACTAAATTGTTGGAATTTAAATTTGAGAACTAGATTTCTGAAGTATAGTTATAAATTCAAGAATCCAGTTATCGGATAAAATTTCATGAGTTAAAGTCTAAATCAATGAATTGAAAGAGTCCCTACAAAATTGATCACTAGATTTCTACATGAAGTTATCCATTTAAACAGAAAAATCATCATACGCCTAGTTTAAACAGAAAATCATTGTAACTTGTACATAAATTGACTTCATCGCCCACTTAGAATAAAAAAAAAATCAAATGCTACAACCTATAAACCATTTCTAAATTTATTAAGGAAAAAGGAACAATTAAAAAAAAATTATTGGAACTTACGAGCAAACCGGATTATTTGAGCAAAAAATTGGATAACAGTAACTCTAAACTTCAAAATCTGAGTATTTACTGGGCAACCGAAAATTATAGTTTTGGAATTTTCTTAAAAAAAAATCAGAGATTACATTTTCCGAATAAAAAAATGTAAATCTAAAATAGAAAATAAATCATTGGAACAACAAGATTAGAAATTCAGGATTTAGATTATTCGGACAAAATAATAGAAATAAAAATAAAATAAAATAAAAATTTTGGAACTAGAAAATCTGAGAACTAATCATATAATCCAAAAATCATGAAGAAAATAAGTCCCATGAAACTAGAAATTTCAGGATCAAGTTATTGAGTTTCAAAGTTTCCAACAATCTACTAGAAACTCGAAACCGATGATTGACCAAAGAGAAGAAATTAGACAGAAAGAAAAAAAAAATAGAATCAAGAAATTCAAGAATCTTATTAAATTAGAAATTACATACGAAATTTCAAAGGATTGAAATTCAATTAGGTCAAAGAAAGCTTAACAAATCAAAAAACTCAAGAACCTGCTGAATCAAGGAATCACAGAATTTCAGAAGCTAAAGCTATGTTACGGTATTGAAATAAGTAGTAGGAATCGAATCTAGATGAAAAATTGATAGAATCTCTGAGTTTGAATGAAGTTTACAGAGTTTACGATCACCTGGAGCGTTAGATGAACTCATTGCTAGCAATTGAATTCAATCGCCAGTAAAAAAAATTTGTTACTAAAATACGAATCTGATCATCGGCGAAGAAAAAGAAAAGAAGAAGAAAAAAAAATGAAAAGAAGAATCAGAGTATATTTTACTGATTTGAAGAAGACAAAAAAAAATATCTGAAAATATGAAACTATACAATGGAAAATTTATGGAAATTCTACTGTAATTTGGCAAGATAAATGAATCTATTTCTTGTTGGAGAAATCAAAATGGGAAAATTGGATCAAATTGTTGAAAACCTATATTCGAAACAAATCCAACAACTTATTACTGTTATCTATGGGAAATTCATCGGGTATCACATCTCAGTATATTGGTTCAAGAAGTTCAAATCGAAACCACATCTCAGTATATTGGTTCAAGAAATCCTACCGAAATCACCAAAATACAGAGAATTCCAAGAAATTAATTATCAAAGCAAAAAATTCAAGAAGTTATGCCACTGAAATTAGAAACTGTAAAATAAGATTGCTACACAGATTCTTGACATCTAATGTCAGATTCATAATGGAAATAAATTTGAATCTCAGATTCGTTTCCTCAGGAACTTCAATTCAGATTTCAAGAATCATCTAATCAAGAACCGTGGATTTGGTAAAAAGAAATTCTCATCAAATTTCTAAATGAGAATCACAAACAGAAGAACAGATCAAGAAAATGGAGATCGGTAGGTGAACTTACCTATTTGGAGCTAAACACGAGAATCACACCACCGTTTGATGCTGAAGTCCTTTGATGCATTATTATCCGACATCGTAAAACTCCTTAAAAATGAGTTCTGCGGGCTCCGATCCAACGAACAAACGGCGGAGGATGTTACCTATGCTTTATCTAAACTCAAGCTATGTAACATGAATAGCTTTGAAAACTTTTCTAAAACTTTTCAACAATATTATCACCTATTACCCGTAACATCAACCAAACACTGGTTGTCTCAATTCTTTGCTAAGTTACCCCCTCCTTGGGACACGATTTGCAAAGATAATTATCCTAAATTTTGTCTTGACACAAACAGTACAGATACGCTAGGAAATCAAATCAATTATGTTTATCGACAATTGATTAATCATTGTTTGGATGCAAGGGCAGCCAAGCAATTAAAAAAGAAACTTAATCCCGGTTTCTGTAAATCCCTAATTAAAATAATTGGGAATTTGGCTGTGAAAAATCCTTCACAAAGAAAAAACGCAAACCTTATAAAATCTTTAAACCCATACGACCGTTTCGACGCCGTTATAGGTGGAAAAAATTTAATCCACAAAATAGATTTTTTAAACAGAAAAAATATGTTAGAAAATCTAACCCTAACAACAAGGCCAAAACCTGCCGTTGTTATGCTGTAATGAAGAAGGCCATTATGCTAATAAATGTCCCCAGAAAAACAAAGGCGCCCGAAAAATGGTAAAACAATTAGAGGTCAAAAATCTTGAAATTGTTTTTGGTGACGACATTAGTCACTCTTCAGAAATACTTTATGAGTTGGTTAGTGGAACCGATTCTGATTCCGGTTCTGAGTCCGATGAAATCTTCGAATTCAAAACCTTAGATGTTTCTGACTCCATCAAACTTGATGAATGTTTTGAACAAACCCCACCTGACGAAACCGATCAGGTTCACTTATCCAACTATATCCAGGAAGATATGGTTGTTGATTTTTCTAAGTACGAAAAACATAAAACCATTCGAAAAGAAGAAGTTTATCGCTTATCAAAGTTCCCATTTTGGTCAACTAGATATTTTGAGCAAGCAAGCGGAAATACCACTGCTCGGCTCACTGAAACTTCTAAAATTGAAATTAAACTTTTCAACAAAGAAAAAATTCTACGATTGTGTAAAAAACACCCTCAAATCCGATATATTCATATTGGAGTCATTCAAATAGAAATTACCGCTTTATTTAGACAGGGAATTGACACCCCTATCCTTGCTTTTCTCTTTGATAAACGGTTCATTGAGAATCCTGCATCCGCCTTGATAGGAGGAATAGATTCCAATCTTGTGGTTGGAAATATTTGGTTTAGAATAAAACCAAATTATTTTGTTTCTGTCACAGACCCTAACATCGAAGATACCTTAGTCCTCCGTATAAAAACCGATGGCCTAGGAATGAAATCAAACAGTGAAAACTTAGCAATTTCATGGACAACTATTCATGAATTGACTAATGTGGCAAAAACCTCCATTAAGCCAATTGATAAGCGCATAGTTGAAATTTTCGAACCTAAACCTTTTGAAACTGAAATTCAACCTCGCTTAATTAACTGGTATGATCTTCATATACCAAAACAATGGTTACTAGATGACATTATTTCTAAAGAGGAACAACAAATTCCAACACTAGAAATAATAGCATCGGAAAAAAATCTTTATTTTCAGCGACAATATTCTGAGAAACAAAAAATATTGTCTCAGTATAGTTCTCCTTTAAAAATCACGGAACCCAACTCCATAGCCACCAAAACTGTTCAGATCCCTATCCGATTAGGCTCTGGATCTTCTTCCACTAAAGGTAAAGGACTCCTGGTGGACACTGACGAACTTAAAACCTTTGCTATTTATCATCAGACGTTCATCGATGATGATGAATATATATTTTCTTCTAAACAAAGTAAGAAAAAATATTTATATGTCCAAGCAAAATTTCACTTTCCATTTTATAAATCATATACTTTGGACGTCTTGCTAGATACTGGAGCAACAACTTGCTGCGGTAGATGGCAATCTTTACCCGCCGAACAATGGACAAAACTGAAAACACCTATCCCTGCCATTGGCATCGATGGGCATCCCACATTTTTAGAATACAAAGCTAAAAATGTCCCCGTTATTTTAGGCAATGAAAAATTTATTATTCCTAAAATACTTTGTTTTCCTATCATGCACGGCGATTTCATCTTAGGAAATAACTTCACACGATTATACCTTCCTATGGAATGGCATAAACATAATATTATCTTCACCAGCAATAAACAGGTAAAAGTACCCATTTTACCATATCATGTTAATAAATGTGAGACCGGGTTTGCACCCGTCCCTCATCACATCCTAACCCTTGATGAGTCGCATTGGATGTTTCCTAAATTAAAAGATAATTTTAGTGAAAATCCTCTGCAATTATGGGATCGATCTCCCCGATATTGCACACTATAACTTAATGATCCAATCAAGGTCATTAGAGTCAACCCAATCATCTATACACTTCAAGATATTCAGGAATTTGATAATCAACTCAAAGAATTATTAGATAAAGGACTTATTGAACCCACATCAAGCCCTCATTCTTGCCCCGCATTTCTCGTCAGAAATCATGCTGAGATCAAACGAGGAAAAGCCCGAATGGTCATCAATTATAAGAGCCTAAATAAGCATCTTATCTTTGATGACTATTTTATCCCACGAAAAGACGTCTTGATTAATAAAATTAGAGACGCCAGTATCTATAGTAAGTTTGACTGTAAATCTGGTTTTTGGCAAGTCAAATTAACCGACGAGTCAAAACCCTTGACCGCCTTTAGTACCCCTTATTATAAACACTACCAATGGACAGTTATGCCCTTTGGCTTATGTAATGCCCCTCAAGTCTTTCAGAGATGGATGGATAGTATCTTCTCTAATCTCGATTTTTGTGTGGTATATATTGATGATATTTTAGTCTTCTCTAAAAATCGAGAAGAACATACCAAGCATCTTGAAATTATGACTGATTTATTCCAAAAACATGGAATAATTCTTTCTCCTAAGAAAATCAAAGTAGAACAAACTACTATCGAATTTTTGGGCTTAACCCTTAATCCAAATGGTATTCAATTACAAGCCCATATTTTAATCAAATTAAAAGAATTTTCCGACACTCTTGTTGATAAAAAGCAATTACAAAGCTTTCTCGGAATTCTTAATTATGGTCGACAGTTTATTAAAGATCTCTCCAAAAAAGAGAAGTCTTTACATCGGTTGCTCAAAAAAGATCAACCCTTTGAATGGACTCCTAACGACACTAATGTAATCCAATCTCTTAAAAAAAGAAATTCAACATTTACCCCTCTGTATTTTCCTAAAACAGGCGATTACATGATTCTTGAGACAGACGCCTCCAATGAACACTGGGGAGCTGTTCTCAAATGTAAACCACTGAAGAATCCTAAAACAGAAGAACTCTGTGGTTATAATTCTGGAAAGTTCAAACCTGTCGAAATTAATTATATTATCTACGAAAAGTAACTTTTAGCTATTATAAATGGATTAAAACGGTTTAAAATTTATTTAGCATCTGATAAATTCCTTATCAGGACGGATAATTAGGCCGTCAAAGATTTCTTAAAATCTAAAACACGGGAGGAAAACCCTCGCCGAATAAATTGGTTTAATTTTGTAAGTCAATTTCCTTTTGAAATAGAATATATTAAAGGTTCTTCAAAGATTAGAACAGTTCATCAAGCTGAACTTTCTAGACATCCCTTTTGAATATCTAATTGAGGCGGAGGAAATCATCGATCACCGACAATTAGAGCGAAGATATCTCAATATCGACACTGATGATTCTTACATGTCCTCTCCTGACAGCAGGTACCACCGGTGCTGGGCCTGCTGTCAGGAGAGGACATGTAAGAATCATCAGTGTCGATATTGAGATATCTTGGCTCTAATTGTCGGTGATCGATGATTTCCTCCGCCTCAATTAGATATTCAAAAGGGATGTCTAGAAAGTCCAGCTTGATGAACTGTTCTAATCTTTGAAGAACCTCAAGTTTTTGTTGAGGATTAATCTGGTAATTTACTTGCATATTTGTACAGAATACTCTTTATCCGTCAGTGATTTGAAAGTCAAAGAGTTGAGCAAACTTGGCCGCATCATGGAGTTCTACGATCGAGTTGGTGAAAAATCGCTCGCCTTTGATTTGTCGAGCCAGTGTTAATGCTTCATCACCTTCAAGTTGTAATGGGCCTACTAGATCAATGTCGGACGGTCTGGTTAAGGCCCAAATTTGATAAGGCGCATAAAACCGTTCTCTTCGCCGCCAACCCAGAGTTCCAAAAATATTTAGTTCTAGATAATTGTCAAATTTTCAGGTGCCAGCAACATGATAAAGCATAGCTTTGATCATGTTAGAAAAATGATTAATTAGGTCGGCACTGGTATTTTTAAAATAGACTCTAGAAACTAATCCCCAAGAAAAGGTTTTTTCATTCCAAGGGTAGAGCTCTAGGTAAAAACATAAACGCAGGTGTTTGTATTTGTTTTCAAACAGTCGTTCATAAAATTCGGTTAAAATATCTGAAAAGGTTGTATATTGTTCTTCATCACAGATTGTTTTTATCTTGTTGAAGAGGTCAAGAGGAAGAATCTGACGACTTTTTTCATACAGACAAATCCTTTTGATTTTGTTAAAAATACAATCGTCGGAATAAGGGGGTTCCAGATATTCCGCAATTGCTAAAAACATATTAATTTTTTCTAAATCATAATCATCATTCCAGTTCATTTGTTTAATGATACCAAGAATAAGGTTTTGAAATTCTCTTTGTTTTAAACAAAATTGGCCCAATAAGTTTGAAAGGGAACTGAGATGTTTTCGAAACAGTTTTTTCTGCTCCGTAACATGGGCTTTCCAGGCACCATTGATTTCATCATAAAAAACTTTTGGAATTCCTGGATTAAAGAAATCAGCAACCATTTTTTGGGGCAAAGGTTCAGGTTTTAGGGCTTTTAAAACCTGAGAATAGGATATTTCTTGTGTTGGGGTAGACCAAGGATTTTGGGAATATCCGCCCATGGGTTGACCTTGAAAGTTTTGAAGGTATTGAAAATGGGCTAGTATTTTAGCGCCATAGTCAGATTTAGGGGGAACGCTTGGTCCGAATGGTGATCCAAAGGGGGGAGTAAAAGTAGGAACAAAGTATCCAGTGTTTTGTGGATAAGTTCCAGAAGGTTCTTGACTAGAAGAGTTAGGATCCGTGATTCTTATACCACCTCTTCGGGGATTGGGAAAGAATGGAAGATTCCCTTTTTTGGGCTTGGCTGGGTGAATGAATGACTTTTTACCACGGCTCTTATCAAATTTATCTGGCGGTTTTCCAAACATTTTGAAGTGTTAAGAGCTTTTGTTAGCTGTGACTGTTTCGGATTCCCTGCTAAGAAAATCAGCTAAAACATTGTTAGAACCTTTAATATATTATATTTCAAAAGAAAATTGACTTACAAAATTAAACCAATTTATTCGGCGAGGGTTTTCCTCTCGTTTTTTAGATTTTAAAAAATCTTTGACGGCCTGATTATCCGTCTTGATAAGGAATTTATCAGATGCTAAATAAATTTTAAACCGTTTTAATTCATTTATAATAGCTAAAAGTTCTTTTTCGTAGATAATATAATTAATTTCGGCAGGTTTGAACTTTCCAGAATTATAACCACAGAGTTCTTCTGTTTTAGGATTCTTCAGTGGTTTACATTTGAGAACAGCTCCCCAGTGTTCATTGGAGGCGTCTGTCTCAAGAATCATGTAATCGCCTGTTTTAGGAAAATACAGAGGGGGTAAATGTTGAATTTCTTTTTTAAGAGATTGGATTACATTAGTGTCGTTAGGAGTCCATTCAAAGGGTTGATCTTTTTTGAGCAACCGATGTAAAGACTTCTCTTTTTTGGAGAGATCTTTAATAAACTGTCGACCATAATTAAGAATTCCGAGAAAGCTTTGTAATTGCTTTTTATCAACAAGAGTATCGGGAAATTCTTTTAATTTGATTAAAATATGGTCTTGTAATTGAATACCATTTGGATTAAGGGTTAAGCCCAAAAATTAGATAGTAGTTTGTTCTACTTCGATTTTCTTAGGAGAAAGAATTATTCCATGTTTTTGGAATAAATCAGTCATAATTTCAAGATGCTCGGTATGTTCTTCTTGATTTTTAGAGAAGACTAAAATATCATCAATATATACCACACAAAAATCGAGATTAGAGAAGATACTATCCATCCATCTCTGAAAGACTTGAGGGGCATTACATAAGCCAAATGGCATAACTGTCCATTGGTAGTGTTTATAATAAGGGGTACTAAAGGCGGTCAAGGGTTTTGACTCGTCGGTTAATTTGACTTGTCAAAAATCAGATTTACAGTCAAACTTACTATAGATACTGGCGTCTCTAATTTTATTAATCAAGACGTCTTTTCGTGGGATAAAATAGCCATCAAAGATAAGATGCTTATTTAGGCTGTTATAATTGATGACCATTCGGGCTTTTCCTCGTTTGATCTCAGCATGATTTCTGACGAGAAATGCGGGGCAAGAATGAGGGCTTGATGTGGGTTCAATAAGTCCTTTATCTAATAATTCTTTGAGTTGATTATCAAATTCCTGAATATCTTGAAGTGTATAGATGATTGGGTTGACTCTAATGACCTTGGTTGGATCATTAAGTTTTAGTGTGCAATATCGGGGAGATCGATCCCATAATTGCAGAGGATTTTCACTAAAATTATCTTTTAATTTAGGAAACATCCAATGCGACTCATCAAGGGTTAGGATGTGATGAGGGACGGGTGCAAACCCGGTCTCACATTTATTAACATGATATGGTAAAATGGGTACTTTTACCTGTTTATTGGTGGTGAAGATAATATTATGTTTATGCCATTCCATAGGAAGGTATAATCGTGTGAAGTTATTTCCTAAGATGAAATCGCCGTGCATAATAGGAAAACAAAGTATTTTAGGAAAAATAAATTTTTCATTGCCTAAAATAACGGGGACATTTTTAGCTTTGTATTCTAAAAATGTGGGATGCCCATCGATGCCAATGGCAGGGATAGGTGTTTTCAGTTTTGTCCATTGTTCGGCGGGTAAAGATTGCCATCTACCGCAGCAAGTTGTTGCTCCAGTATCTAGCACAACCGATGATGATTTCATTGAACATCTGAAGGCTACAGATGATTCTAAAGATTTTGTCCCCAATCCCCCTATCTTCATGACCCGAAAAGAGGATCTTAACAAAGGAAACGTAGCTTCAGGAGGAACCTATTTAGATCTAACCCATGTCCCTTTTAAACGATACGAATCAGCTATTGATGATTGGGCACAATCTTTGTCTATAGTCATCACAAGCTTCGAATCCACATGGTCTAGGAAGAAATTCTTAGATTGGGTTAGCGGAACCCTTCAAGGTTCTGTTCTTCACTTTCTCAAACAATGGGAAAGTACTCCCGAAGGACAAGCTGCTAAAGAGCTTCTTCAAAGCTCGCTGAAGTCCTTTGATGCATTATTATCCGACATCGTAAAACTCCTTAAAAATGAGTTCTGCGGGCTCCGATCCGACGAACAAACGGCGGAGGATGTTACCTATGCTTTATCTAAACTCAAGCTATGTAACATGAATAGCTTTGAAGACTTTTCTAAAACTTTTCAACAATATTATCACCTATTACCCGTAACATCAACCAAACACTGGTTGTCTCAATTCTTTGCTAAGTTACCCCCTCCTTGGGACACGATTTGCAAAGATAATTATCCTAAATTTTGTCTTGACACAGACAGTACAGATACGCTATGAAATCAAATCAATTATGTTTATCGACAATTGATTAATCATTGTTTGGATGCAAGGGCAGCCAAGCAATTAAAAAAGAAACTTAATCCCGGTTTCTGTAAATCCCTAATTAAAAATAATTGGGAATTTGGCTGTGAAAAATCCTTCACAAAGAAAAAACGCAAACCTTATAAAATCTTTAAACCCATACGACCGTTTCGACGCCGTTATAGGTGGAAAAAAATTTAATCCACAAAATAGATTTTTTAAACAGAAAAAATATGTTAGAAAATCTAACCCTAACAACAAGACCAAAACCTGCCGTTGTTATGCTTGTAATGAAGAAGGCCATTATGCTAATAAATGTCCCCAGAAAAACAAAGGCGCCCGAAAAATGGTAAAACAATTAGAGGTCAAAAATCTTGAAATTGTTTTTGGTGACGACATTAGTCACTCTTCAGAAATACTTTATGAGTTGGTTAGTGAAACAGATTCTCTGATGCCTGGGAAATCCAATTGCATCGCACCGGAGCAATTGAGAATCGCCGGAATAAAACATCAAAATCTAGATCTCAAGTTAGGGTTTCCAAAATACCAAAAGGAATTTCAGATCTCAATATGATGAATCGGATCCGCCGTTTGGAGTTTCTGCCGCTGCACTACTGCCGTCGTCGTCACACCGTCGCACCAAGCCGCTGCCGTCACCGTTGCACCTTCGCACCAAGCCACTGCCGTCACCGCTGCTACTCTTTCTTCTTCTTCTCTCTCTGCTCTCGACTCTTTCTTCCACACTCTCAAACCCTCTGCTCTCTTGACTTTCTATTTTCTTCACCCTCTCTCAGTTATCTTGCTCCCCATGTCTCCTCTCAAATGAGTTAACAAATGATTTTATTTATTTATTTATATTATTTTCTTTTTTTTATACCCTATTTGCCATGATTTCCAGAAATGCCCTTAAAGTCAAATAAATCTTCTTTTTTTTTGTTTGATTTCTAACGCAAGTCCACAAGCTTCCCCTTCTTTCTCTTTTATTTTTATTTTTATTTTATTTTTCATTTTATTATTATTTTTATTTTTATATTTATTTGAATGTTTATTTCTTTAATTTCATTGATTAATTAATTAATTAAAATAGGTTTAGATTTATTATTATTATTATTATTATTATTATTTGTTTTCTTATCTTTATTTTATTTTATCTTATTTTATTTATTATTATTTTTATTTTATTTTATTTTATTTTATTTTCTTCTTTTTTTTTTCTTCTTCTTTTTTTATTATATTTTTTATTTTATTTTATTTTATCATTTTTTTTTTACCTTGAGCTAAGAAAAATCAATTTAATTTGCTCGAAAAATTTGAAGCGTCTACAGTGGCATTGTCAAAGACTAAATGTATATTCATGCACATGATTTGAAAGGATTTTTACTTTAGGGGTCTCATTAGCCCAATGGTGATTGGATTCCAAGAATCATTATTCTTTCGCAGTTACCGAATAGAAACTGAGAAGACCACACTGCATGTTTATCCCAAAGGAGAATGTGTAGTTGGTTAACTCTTGAAAAAAAAGATATTTACTTGCATAGATGTTTTGATATGGTTAGTGCAAGTAAAAGACGTGTGTATGGGTCTTCTGTTGTTTGATATTATGTTTAGACTATACACTGGTGTATTCGTCTAATAATGGCTATCCCAAAGAATGTTTTGATATATTAGATATCCCATTCCTTGCTAGAAAAATATGTTCAGGTCTAGGTGGCTTGCATTACTAAAGGAGAGAGATAAAACCAGTGATAAGGTTATTATTAACTAATTTCAAGATATATTGCTTAAAGATGGGTAGATTAACCAAAGATAGATGGTTTGACCAAATACTGTTACATCAGATAGGCATAGCTAGAAAAGAATAAAGATTCTAGGATACCCTAGGTATTTTGAGTAGGTTGGTTCTGAAGACTGTTGGCTTGAATGCGAGTTGGAATTATTTAGTTTCTTTACATTCAAATGGTTTTTCCAGTCTTTTGGTTTTAATTGTTTAATTTGTATTTATATTTGTTGTTTGACTTAACGTTTTGTTTTCTCATATTGAAATTGTGATTGTTATTATTTGGATTATCAAATTGAAAGTTTTTCTCTTCAACTAATTAGAATGAAGTCATGCTATTATGGTGCTTATGATGTTGTAAGATAAATGAATGCTTGTAATGTTGACTATATTTGTTCTGAATTGTGGTGAATAATTTTTCAAGGTTAGATTGTGCAATCTTAGGTTCTCTAGTTGTACCAGTCATAGTGCTGATCTCTAGGGCAATGTAGAGACAGGTTAATGTAGTTTCTTGGAGTGATTGGAAAAAGTTTTTTCAGTGAGAGTCTTTAAATTTTCTTAGTCAGTTGGAGTTCTTATGATCTGCTTGACTAGTGGGAGATCAGGTATTTGTTTATTTATCCATGTTTGATTGAATTGCATGCATATGGTGTAGTGGATGGTTTAATGGTGAGCATGGTTATTTTTACTTGAGCATTTATTTTATTACTTATATGCATTCATTCACAAGACATGTCAAAGTTGCAAGGCGGTATTTAGCCAAAGAAGGCGGTAAGCCAAGGTGTGATGTTAGTCCAAGCTGGAGGCGTTTTGCCTATAAGTTGGATAATGTCAAAGTGCATTGACCTAAAAGGATTTAAAGGTAACGGGATCGTAGTTAGTCGATCATTGGACTCATTTTTCATCTCAAAGTGATTTATGTCATTAAGTGGACCTTTGTATGTGGCTGACGGAAGGGGGTACACCATTTGTGTTGGAGTACTTTCCACTGTTGTTCGACATTGTTAAGCTTAATGACTTAAACAAATTGGTCGGATTTTGTGTAATTAGATTTCATGGCCACGCTGGGTCAATGGTGGTGACTTTATAATTAATATAGCCCAAGTGGGAGAATGTAAGAATATTATTGTGGGCTATATTAATTATACGGTTAGTTGGTTCAGTGAGAGTCTAGTTACAGGTAGAACAGTTTAAGTATGATTAGAGATGGACCAACCTGGTGCACTGTGGGACTGGTCCAGGGATGGGGTGGTATTATATATACCAATGGTTAGGGTCTCCGTAGCCACGGTTATTTTTCCTCTCCTGTTCCCATACGCAGAGAGACGCAATGGGATTCCGCAGGCTATGGAAGACTCTGATCAAAGTATTCAAAGCTACAAGGTAGAAAATCAACCTACAGCAAGAGGTATGTGTCTTATCATCTCCTTTTAATACCCATTGTATTCTAGTAATCTATGTGGTGTATCTATTATGGTTCATGGGAAATTCCATGTGAAAACCTAAAGAGAACAAAAAAAAAAAAAAGGTCTTACAGAAGGGAGTGGAGAAACTGGAGATGTTGAAGTAGATCCTCGAAGCTCTACGACTCAAAGGGTTTTTGCACTCTAAAACCAATGGAACAGATCGTGCATTGGAATTCCGTCAATTGTCGCAGATTTTATGGTGAAGAATCCCCGATAGTAGTCATGAGGCCTTCCCACTCGCTGGTTTCTATCAATCAGGTTAGAGGAATTTGAACAGAGTCTCCTCCGAGTTTCATATCTAGAGCTGGAGATTGTCGGAATCTACAACTCGTCGCATTGGAACAGAGATTCCCGAAGAAATCAGAGAGATCCGATCCCTAGTAGAATGGCCTTGAAAAGAATAAGAATCAATCAAACTAGAGAGAGAGAGAGAGAGAGAGAGAGAGAGAGAAAGATTCATTCGTTGCGAGAGTCGTCTGCTACTTTTCGCCGTTCATGGTTGCCGGCGTTACAAGACACAAGTAAGAGAGATGAAAGGATGGATGTTAAATCGAAACCAGGAAAAGAAGAAGAGCAGGAGAGGAAAAAAGACAAAAGAGACAGGAGGAATAAGAAGAAGAAGAAGAAGGACAAAATGGCTTTTTATCTTTACTCTAAGGACAATATTGTCAATGAAAATTTCAACATCAGCATCTAACAGGACTCTGTTAATGGGTTGGACCTCTTTGATTAATGTTGCAAAAATTATGGATGGTAGTTGATGATGTCAGAAACCTCTGGGTGATAGATGATATTACCAATACTTCTTGAGGTTTATATGAAATTTTTCCTAATGTAAATTATAAATGAAAAGACAAGGTAAGTGGGAAACATATTCATTCCTCACCTCAACATAAGATTATGGGCTAAGGATCGCTGCTTGGCTACATGCAGCATGCTCCAGTTTCCTAGCCCATGGGGATATCGTGATAGGAATTCAATAGGGGACATGAGAGTCATTTCACAGGGCTGTGAGGGGGCATGGGGGGAAGTAGATAGGAAACTTTTTCCCTTTAAATTATCAATGGAAGAGAACATCAAGTATTAATTTTTTTTTTTTGTCAATTTTACATGATTTAATTGGTTAATTGGTTTAAAATCGTATCGAATCGATTAAATAAACTGCTTCATTTTTTAAACCAGTTTTCTTTGATCTGTCCCCTATCAACCTCTCTCTCTCTCTCTCTCTCTCTCTCTCTCTCTCTCTCTCTCTCTCTCTCTCTCTCTCTCTCTCTCTCTCTCTATATATATATATATATATATATATATATATATATATATATATATATATATATATATATATATATATATATATATATATATATATATATATATATATATATATATATATATATATATATAGGGCTGCAGCGGGCGGGGCGGGGTTTTCAAAACCCTAACCCCAACCTTGACTATTTAAGCTGAACCCTAACCCTGTCCAACCCTGTCAGGATCAGAAAAAATACAACCCTAACCCTGACAGGGTTGGGCCTAAACCTAACCTGCCCTGATTGACCCTGACAGGGCCGGGTTGGGTAGGGTTAACCCTGATTCAGGGTCAGATTGACCCTGATATTGCTCCTGCTTGACCCTAAACATCAATTATAACTTAAAACATATGACAAACACAATCAATCTAACATTCTCTTAAAAACCTAACAAATACAAACCAAATAAGTTTTTAGTGTTTAACAATCAAATCTGATAAATAGAACAAATACAAATCATAACCAGTTTATGTGTAGAAAAAAAAATGATGGTCATGATCTACAATTCGGCCTTCCAAACTCCCATCCTCGGTCCTCCTCTCACTCATAGTTCATATTTTCTACAAAAAAAAATGAAAGGAAAAAAATCAGTAGAAGTAAGAATTATCATATCAATGACATAAAAGTAAAAGAGAAATAACTTAAATGGTAAGATGACAATTACATACAAACTCATTACAAAATCAACTCTAATTCTCCAAAGTCCAAACATACAATACCAAACTTTAGGTCAAACAATCAAATGACTCAAACTTAAAACATCATTGTCACCACTCTCCTCAAGCAAACCTGAAAATATAATTAATGCAATAAAAAATCATTAAAGAAAATCCATTTCACAATACATGTAATTATTAATAGTTGTCATTGAATTTTTTAACTGCTTCCACCTCACAGATGTCGTCTAGATTTTCTTCATTACTAAGTGGTGGTTCCTTTCGTAGCCAATCCTGTGAACACACCAAAGACTCTACTAATTTTGGTGTCAATGAGCTACGAAACTGATCAAGAATCCGACCACCAGTGCTAAAAGCAGATTCTGAAGCAACAGTTGAGACGGGAATTAGTAAAATATCTCGAGCCATCTTACTGAAAATGACAAATCTTGAGCTATTCATCTTCCACCAATTCAATAAGTTGAAATCAGCAGAATTACTGACAAGACCTTCCAAAAGATAACGATCTAACTCTGATCCAAATGATGAAGTCTGATTTTGCATAAGGAATTTGTTAAAACCCTTAGTAGACCCGACAACATTATCTATATCAGATGTTTCAGTTGGAACAGCATCCACTACGCTATGAGATAACTCATGCATTTGATAATGCTTTAATAGAAGGTCTATGACATCTAACACATTTGCAATTTTCACTTCAACCTCAGACGTAGAATACAAGTCTGAATAGAAAAACCTTACAAAGTCCAATTTGCGTCGAGGATCAAGAATAGATGCAATTATCAAGAAGATATTAACTTTATCTGCACAATCCCAATACTTTCTAAACTTTTCCAGCATGACCAATGCCATATCACGACAAATGGGATCTTGACTTCTTGACCAATCTAACAATGTTGATTCAATTCCATAAACTTTTTGCAAATATAAACTAGATGTGATATAAAGAGACCTAGACAAATGTGTGGTGGCAGTGTAAAAATTTGCTAAAAAATCACAAAAAACCTTTGTTTTCTTCCAATCTTCTTCACTAAGGATCATATCCCTACAATCCATTTTGAAGTTCATGTCCCTATCCTCTAGGCATTCAAAAGCCTTTTGAAACTGTAAAACAGTTTGTAACATAAAAAATATAGAATTCCAACAAGTAGAGACATCTAGACTAGGGGTGCAAGTGTTACCCTGATGACCCTAACCCGCCCAGGCCCGCCCTGAACCCTAGCAAGGTTAAACCCGGCCCAAACCCTGACAAGGCTGGGTTAGGGCTTAATTTTTTATAAACCCTGGCAGGGTTGGGTTGGGTTAGGGTTGACCCCCTGGGTTGAGCCGGGTTCGGCCCGACCCTGTATATATATGAATGTACTCTGGGAAGCGTTGCCGACTCTAAGAGGCGTTGAGACATTGTCTGAGAGACTGAGAGTCAACTATTGAAAAAGATTATGTGAGAATCGAAATCTCCTGAGGAGTTTTCCCTGTTTTGAGTTAAATGTTTTTTATAGTTTGATTGTTATTGTTTAGGCTTCATTTGCTGATCTATTAGAAAACTGTAACGAGATTTTACTTTTATTTCGAGTTATGTGTTTTCAATCTTTCTGTTGTTTTTTTGACAGATTGAGTATGTTGTTTCTATTTTATTTGTTAATCTTTTAGAGTTTCCCTCTATTTTGGCTACCAATTTTGTTCATATTTTGTTCATATTTTCATCGTAGAGATTTATGATTCCCATGAGTGTTGTAATGGACAATCAAAAGTATGTTTAATGATCGATAGGAGATTTCGATTTGAGCACAGATCAAATGGGTTTTAAATGAATTGTATGATTGATATCGTTTATCTTCATTTTTTTTTTCTCTTTTTACCTACGGGGATCTTTTTTTTATCTTTTTACCTCCCCCTGAATCAGGGTTAATCAGGGTTAACCAGGCCCAAACCCGATCCTATCAGGGTCAATCAGGGCAAATTAGGGTTAGGCCCAACCCTGCCAGGGTCAGGGTTAGGGTTGTACATTTTCTGACCCTAGTAGGGTTGGGCTGGGTTAGGGTTAAGTTTAAATAGTCAATGTTGGGGTTAGGGTTTTGAAAAACCCGACCCAACCCAGCCCTGTTGCAGCCCTAATCTAGACACAAGTTTTTCTTACATTGAATTTTGTCATGCTCACAACACACCTTAAACTGTTGTAACCTTACAGGTGAACCTCTCACATATTTCACTACAAAACGAATTTTATCAATGCAATCCCCAATATATTTGTAGCCTTCCTTAACAATCAAATTCAAAATATAAGCACACATCTCACATGAAAGAATTCACCATCTAACAATAACCCATTTTTCTTGGTAAATCTCCTTTTTAACAGTCGAACCACCACATCATTATTAGATGCATTATCTACAGTAATAGTAGATAATTTCTCTATACCCCAATCTAATAGGCATGATTCCAAAACATTACTGATAATTTCACCACTATGTGGTGTTGGGACTTCACAAAAATTAATTATCCTCTTTTGTAGATTCCAATCTTTGTCAATGTAATGTGTTGTAAGACACATGTAACCAACATTTTGGTTTGAAGTCCACATATCTATAGTTAGGCAAACACGGTAATTACATCTCTTCAAAAGACCTTTCAGCTTTTTTTTTCTCCTCCACATAATATGCAAAACAATCTTTTGTCACAGTGGTACGTGACACAAGATTAAACCTAGTTTGCTCTGCTTTCATTACTCTTTTAAAACCCTCCTTCTCAATGAACTTAAAAGGCAATTCTTTCGTAATAATCATACGGGCAACCTCCTTTCTGATCAATTCTTAGTCAAATTTCCAAGCTGAGATACTGTTGGTGGTCTTACCATCATTGTCATTAGCTGAAATAGCCAAGGTTTTTTTGTTTCTTATCAGTTTTATTCTTTGGATATTGCTAACATTTGTCCAAATGACGTTTCAGTGTACTTGTGCCATGCTCACTAGCACATCCAAATTCTTTATTGTAATATTTGCAATTACATCTTCTAGGTCTTGAACCATCAGTAGGTATAACCTTAGTATAATGGTTTCAAACACTTAATGGTGGTAGTTGTGGTAGTTTAGATGATACCTCAGAACTAGCATTAGAACCTAGTGAAGAGCTTGGCTGATTTTGATTTGAACTTGACTGATTTTGATTTGAACTTGGCTGATTTTGATTTGAGCTTGGTGGCTAATTTTGGTTTGAGCTTGACTGATTTTGATCCATCATTGACATCTGTAAAAAAATATCAAACATGAAAAATGTAAAGGGAATCCATGTGGTCAAGCAATGGCTTTTTAAATGAAGAGAATGAAAAATCAATATCTCTATTTCACTGGGTTTGAAATCCTCTTGCAAAAATGATTGCAAGGCAGAAATAGCAGTCTACACAATTAAATGACAATGAAATGCTTTAGTAGATGGTCACAAAAGTAGAAGAATAAGTGTATTGATATATGTACGATTGGTCAGGATTTCTTTAGCTTTAAATTTCTTTCTTTGGTCAGGATACCTAAAGTCAATAATAACTAAGATGTTTACAAATATGATAGAGATCAAAGCTAGTTGAAAATAGACACAGGATATCAGATTTTAGAAATTTAACCTCTTAAATTATATGGGTTTTGACCATCTGAATTATAATATAATATACCTGTCATCTCCCATATTTATCAATGGGTGATTCCTCATTTCTGAAACTCGATGGTAAGTGCCCTTTTCTCCCTGAGGAGAGACAACGGGGATTCATGGTGGTCTCAATGTTGAAGGAGGAAGTACGGGGTGTAAATAGGATTTGTAAGTGAGGTTTGAAGATGATTGGAGCACTAGAGGAAGGACCATTTTTGATAATTCCTTCCGGCTTATCGTCGAGGGTTTGATTGAGTTTTAAGATTGAGATTGAGCTTTGAGAGATTTTTATGCCCCGGTGTTATGAAGAACAATGAGAAGCAGAGATAGCGGACAATAATCTGATGATGAAATGTGTTGGACCTTCTGAGATATTTAGAGATTGATAATGCCTCCAAATGTTTATGGAAAATACAAATGCCTCCCCTATAAGTAATATTAAAATACAAGTAAACCCATGCCGTTATTCCATTAGATACCGAAGGTGGGAGGCTAAATTTTTTAATGACCAAATTAACTTTTTACAAGGATGACAAAGATGAGTCATAAGGATGACAAGGATAATCATAAGACGAACAAAAATGAAGATGCCATCGGTCAATCTTCTGACCTTCTTTGGGATTTCTCTGCTCATCAAGGTCCGCCTTGAAGCCCAGGATGAGCGGGCCAACGCCGCCAATGGCATTCGCCTAGGATGCAGGCCCGGCAGCTCCCCCGACCGCATTATGAAGGCTATTATAAGCACCCACCGCTTTACACTATTCAAATTGAGTATGCGAGCATGAATTTTCAATGGCTCATTAATAATATGTGGGGTTCTTTATGTGAAAATAAACAAGAAGTGCAATCATATTCATCATTTTCATAAGAAAAATTTTCATCTAACCCCCAAAAAGGATGTCAAATTCTATCAACTATCCAATGGTTTCCATAAATTCTAACCGGCCCCATTTAACTGACAGATTTGACTGAACACGTGAGTAGACATTTCTACCCTTTCTATTTGAAACTTTAAAACATTAAAATGAGATAAAGTTACTAATTTGCCCCTTTTTTAAAACATTAAAATAAAACTTTAAAACATTAATACATCGGCGGCAACTGACGAGCAGAAAATTCTCTATTCACGACAGAAATTCGTGGCCCCAAATCCGGCGATAATTTCTTCATTAGCGAGTAGGAAATTCTCCTTCATTCTTTCTTTTTCTTTTCGCAATAAATAATAAGTGAATGATCTAAAATTCTGTGACTTTAGTTTCAGTGATTTCGAAAGAAAGCCAAACTTTTTTTTTCCTCCCTGAATCTAATGGACCAGTAGGGATTTGCCAGGTGAACTTGTCAAATGTTGTTCATGATGGTGAGATCTACTTTTTCCCATTGGGCTTCTTGAAGAGGACAATGCTGATTTTTAGGTTCATTTTGATTTTTTTATTATTTATTTTATATCTTCTTCAAGGTATATCTGATTATCCCTTCACATTACCTTTCAAACTGCGATTCTCTCCGCTGCTGCTCCTGCAACATCTTCTCTACACAGGACCATGCTACTGCTGCCATCGCTACCATATTCGCCTGGAAGGGTGAGACACTTCAGGAGTACTGGTGGTGTACCAAGATGGCTCTTGATTAGGGTTCTGATGGCGGTCCAGATCTCATTGTTGATGATGTTTTGGATGGCACTTTAGTCATCCATGAGGGAGTAAAGGCCAAGGAAGAATATGATAATACCGGGAAGTTACCAAATCTAACTTCGATTGATAACGCTTAGTTTCAGATCGTTCTTGGAATTATTAGGGATGGATTGAAGACTGATCCGAAGAGGTATCACAAGATGAAGGCATGTTTGGTTGAGGACCCGGATTGATCGATAGCTACAGCTCCACAACAACAAGGATGACCATCTCTACCTCTGACCTTCTCTTCCTCATCCCCCCGCCCCGGTTTCGATTCCATCTACATCCTAGATGGAATCACCTCATCTCTACCTTTGACCTCCACCATTCGCCTCATCTCTCTCCCCTTCTCCGCCGCCGATCATGGCCTCCCACCAGAAGCAGAGAACACGAATAAACCAGAATCGAAAGAGGGTTTCTTCAAAATTGGTAAGTAAAAGTGTTTTTTACTTTGTGGGGCATTATGGTCTTTTACTTTTGAAATAAGGGCAATATTTTCCTAATATTTGCAACTAACGGGACTCTACTAACAGGTGGGGTATCTTTGATTAACGGTGGAAAAATTTTGGGTGATAGATGAGACTTTTGAAATTTGTGGGGGTTAGATCGAATTTGACATAGTTTTTGGGGGTTAGATGAAAATTTTTCTTTTCATAAAATATTAATAGAACAGTTGTATCAGTTGCTATTAGAGATTGGATATATATTTATTTTTTTCCTTTGGGTAAACTATTAGAGATTGGGTAGTGTAATTATATGTTATTGGAATTTTTCAAATTTGAAGAGAGGGAGCTGAGGTATTTCTGATTTTCTAGAGTGAAAGTAATTCTTCAGCAATATTGTTTAACTCTTGGAATTCTAGTCAACTGAGTATCTTATACAGTTGAGGTCCTGAGGAATCAGGAGACAAAACTACTTCTCTATTTTAAACTGCTACACCATATTTTCTTTCCACTCCTTCAAACGAGTGTCCCATATCCAAACAAAGTAAACTCCTCTCTCTCTCTCTCTCTCTCTCTCTCTCTCTCTCTCTCAGCTACTAGCTCTTAAAAAAAATTGAATCTTGTAGTAGCATATTAATGGGTTAGCTTTGGCAACGCAAATAGAGTAGATACACTGATAGAATAGATCAACAAGCTGGGGAAAAAAAGCTAATGATTTCACGCATGGGGTTTGCAAGCATGATAATTGTCTTCTTCTTTGTGCCGAATGATCTTTCTGGTTCCCTTATTTCATTTTCCCTTCTATTTTTCTCATTTTTAAATGATAAACTAACCAGTTCCCTTCTATTTTTCCCATTTTGGTATCTTAGCTCTTGACTAAAAGTATGAAGATATCTTTTGAAAATTTTCTTAATAAACATATTTGACGGAGATCTGAACTAAGTCTCAATCTCTTTCTTCCTTTTTTTTCCCCTTCTTTAAAACTTATTTGTGTAATCCCTTTTCCAGCCAATATTGAATAGATGTGAGGGATTGATCAGATTTTGAATTTGGCTTCAAACTTTCATTCTTAATCAATATTTGATCAATATTCTTTTTCGAACTGTTTGAACAGCAAGGCCATTGAGAAATCAAGAGGAAAACAGAAAATAAAGAAATATCAAAATTGAAACTAAAATTACAAAAAAAAAAAAAAAAAAAAAAAAAAACAATCCAACACACCTAACTTCTGATGCAGATGATAAAAACTTTATATACGCCTTAAATCAGAGTCTCCTTCCATGGCCCTAACCACCCCACCAAATCAGCTCAATGCACCTAACCTTTGTAGTTGAATTAAAAATAAATAAATAACCAAGCAAAAATCGAACAACCAACTGCAATCTTAAACTTTTCCAAAGTAACTTACCTGGTATCCGATTCGGAATCTTGAAGGAGAACATTAAAACTACAGTAATATTAACTAGTTAGAAAATCGGAGAGAATCATGAGAGAGACGAGAGAGAGAGAGAGAGAGTCGAGAGTCGAGAGTCGAGAGAATTAGAGAGATTGAGTGATTGAGAGTCTAGGAGGCGCCGTTCCCTCTTAGGGTTTCGTTTGAGAGAGGGAGATTGAGAGAAGAGGTGAAGAAGAGAAGAGATGAAGGCGTCGCCGTCTACTCTTAGGGTTCGGTAAACTCTTAGTCTTAGGGCTTTGATTGAGAGAGAGAGATTGAGAGAAGAGATGAAGGTGCCGCCGTCTTCTTAGGGTTTCGTAAACTCTTAGGGCTTCGTTTGAGAGAGAGAGAGAGAGAGAGAGAGATTGAGAGAAAAGGATAAGGCTCTGAACCTCTGAAGCCCTAAGATGTTTGAAAATCTAAGATTACAAATTTACATATCCTTTGGTCGATTAGGGCTTAGCCGCTTAGGTAGTTAGGTTTTGCTTTAGGGTTTATAACTTTATATGTATATATATTATATATATATATATATATATATATATATATATATATATATATATATATATATATATATATATATATATATATATATATATATATATATATATATATTCAAATATATACGTTATATATAAATATATTCAAATATATATGGTTCGGTTGGGGTTCAACCCGGGGGTCAACCCTAACCCAGCCCAACCCCGTCAAGGTTCATACAAAAATTAAACCCTAACCCGGCCTTGTCGGGGGTTCGGTCCGGGTTCAACCCCTCGCTGGTACGGGCGGGCTCGGGCGGATTCGGGTCTCAGGGTAAAACTTGCACCCCTATATATATATATATATACTCAAACCCCGCCCTTATCATCATTTCTCTCTCTCTCTCTCTCTCTCTCTCTCTATATATATATATATATATATATATATATATATATATATATAATATATATATATATATATTGCAATTACTCAAACCCCGCTCTCTCTCATGGCATTTCTCTCTCTCTTTGTCTCTCTCTCTCTCTCTCTCTCTCTCTCTCTCTCTCTCTCTCTCTCTCTCTCTCTCTCTCTATATATATATATATATATATATATATATATATATATATATATATATATATATATATATATATATATATATATATATTTACTTAACCCCCCCTCTCTCATGGCATTTTTTTTCTTTTAATTACTCTTGAAATCTTTAGAAATTTATAACTTTTGATTCCTAACTTTGAATTAGGTGATACAGATTTATAGTTTTATTCTAAACCAGAAGAGTGAGAGAGAGAGAGAGAGAGAGAGAGAGAGAGAAACAAGCTCGGTGTTTCACTGAAGATTTGATCTTTAATTTGAGTTACAATGGCGAAGGCTCTTGCTTGAAAATTTCAAGTGGTAACGGCTGTTGCTCGGAAACAAAACACCACTAAAAAATAATTAATAGCTGAACTTTATAATTAGAAGAGTCATTGTCTAGTGTTCATCGTTTCTAAAGAATGGTTGGATTGGTCGGTAAGGCACATACTACCCATGCTTTGAATCACTTGCTTTCCTGCCTTTAAATTAAAAAACTTGAACAATGCATCACAGATCCATACTAGGTTTTGTGATTTGGATGCCTTTCCATTGACAAGGTTTTGCATGTAACTAAAGAAGTTGCAGACTAACCTTTAACCCAAAAAAAAAAAAAAAAAAGAGTTAAGGGTGCCAACAATTTAAAAATATCATGCGCATATGTGGATAAACATTTAATTTTGTAGTCTTAGGAACTAGATGCTTACCCACTTCTCTAGTTTCAGGAATAGATGCTCACTTTTTGTTTTCTATTACCAAAAAGGAAGCATGTCTTTTTGAATGATGACTTCTTTGTGAGGCAAAACTTATGCGTATCTTCTTTCTTTTTCATGCAAAACCGAGAAACCATCGATTGCAAACCGAATATATATTATAATTAAATCATTCTCTTTCACTTTCCAATGGGGAAAAGCTATTAAAAAAGGAAACCTGTTTAAGCCGAATCGGTCATTAATAAATTTGTTTTGAAATTTTGAAACCGAATAATAAGACAAACCAGACCGATTTACACCCTTAGGGTCCTCATCTCTAAATTGATTTATATTTGAGATCTTCCATTGTACAACCTTGAAAAGATTTAATTATTGATCAGTCCAAACTACAGAAGAAAGTAAGACAATGACGACTCTGCTTCATCAAAGATTAAGTGATGCAGGTAGGGTAGGAGACATGGATGATTTGTATGCTGTGCTCGAGCAAGATTTAGGTGTTCTTGAGGTTATTGATTAGAACCCTTTCACCAACACTCCATTACACATTGCTATGACTGCTAGGCAAGCTTGTTTTGTAGAGGAGATTGCAAATCCGAAGCCTTCCTTTGTTAAAAAGCTAAACCAAAGTGGATATAGTCCGTTGCACTTCGCTGCAACTATAATATGCAGGTAGAGATAGTGAAGCAGCTCTTGAAGGTAGACACTTATTTGGATCAACTCCAAGGAAGGGAGAAGAGAACTCTACTTCATTGTGCAGCCATGGAAGGGAGCATTGAAGTGTTGGATGAATTGATCTTCAACGGCAACAATTCTTTTCGGAAGTTGACGGTTCGAAAGGAAACGGTTCTTCATTTGGCCCTGAAACATGGTCAATTGGAAACCGTTAAAGCTTTGCTGAGATGGATTGAAGAGCTTGAAATGAAGAACCTTCTGAGCAAGAAGGATCTGGCAACACTGTATTGCACCTTGCAACCTCCTTAAGACAACATCAGGTAATACCAACTTTTCCTTCCTAGTGTTTCAAAACTGATAGGTTTCTTTAAGATCCCACTAGTCCAAGTTGATGGACTGTAAGATGAATAAAAAATGGTCATCAGAATGTAATAAGGGTTGTTTTAACATTGTAGTTGTAATCGATTTTCTTTAATGCACATTCATTGGAACACGATGGAAACTTCAATACACATGGGGGACAATTTCGATATTTCATTTATGAATTAATATAAATCTGACTGTAAAAAGACTCTGCTACAACATGTAGTTAGAAAAACCCAATATGATTTGGGATATCAAAGCGCCCTCTTTATTTTTCTCTTCCTTGTATCCTTTTGCTAGTCATTTTGCAATAAATTAGAGAACCATTTGATTGGTTACTGGCACATGAGCATGGGTATCTATCAAATGGTTCTACAAGATTAAAGAAGAAAAGGAGGAAGCAAGGTTTTAAGACTAGAACGGAATCATTAACTCACCCTGACTCGGCCAAAATTAGTCGGACTCAGTGTGCATAGAATCATGTTTAATTGAAATCAACCTTTTGATTGATTTGGGACAAATCAGATGACTCAGCCGACTCCAATCTGAGTTACCATTTCGTGTTCATAACAATAGCAAATGTTGCCACTTCTACATTGTCATTAATTTTTTTCCTAGACTCTGATTTTATCATTGTGAGTGTTGATCAAGAGAATTTCATTAATAGACCATATCTCCAATATTGTGACCCATCCCCCTTTTTTTTTTTTTTTTTTTCAATAAGATTTCATTAATACTAAATAGTAATGATATTACAAAGAAAGAGTTCTAATAGGTTAAAAGGTATTACCATCAACAGGGCCCTACAAGAGCTATAATACACCATGCAAATCTGAACTGAGGTCAGCCAAATACATCCCAAACCACTTCCCTTGCAATAAAATATGAGCATGTGGTCCAGGTCTCTGTTTGTTTACTAGTAGCAACTTTCTTTGCCACAGCATCTGCTACAGTATTTATTTTTCGAAAACAATGAGTTATTCTCTTTTGCATACTTCCCATCTTCTCATATGACTTCCTCCACAACTGCAAATAGTACCATGGTAGTTCCTGTTTTCTCAGACACGTCCCCATACTTTCTGAATCTATCTCCACCCTTATATGATTTATTGTGACCCATCTTAAGTGTGTGGCTCACACATTGTGTTTGTGGTTAACTATCCGACTCCATGGTTTAGAGTAATTCACCGTAAAAAATGCACGAATCTCAACCCCTTGTATAAGAATTCTTGTAATTGCCCCCATCCTGTCACTGCTCGATTTCTCTACCAGAGAACTTCTCCCCATTAATCAAATAAGCAAAGTGATTCATGAGCTATTGAGCTAAGCCTGAGCTTAACCATTATTATTCCTTGCGCATGCAGATAGTGAAGAAGTTGTGCAGTGAATGTAAGATCAGAAGGGCAGCAAAACTGAACGCTAGAAACAACAGTGGTTCGACCGCCTTAGATTTGGATGAGTCATAAAGACCACCAGATGAACCAGTTGACGTAGTACAGAATATATCAAACGTCCTCCAAAACGCAGGATCTAAGAGAGCTTGTAACATGAAGAACAACACGATTCCTTCCTCGCCAACCAAACAACCAAAACTAGCTATTCATCGTCGTCAAAGGATCTTACACTACTTCAATTTCAGGTTCAGTGAGATTACTTCACTGGACGTCCGTAATGCATTATTGGTGATTCTTGTTCTTATTGCCACTGCTACTTTCAAGTGGGAATCAGCCTGCCGGGCAGTAATTGGCCGGATGATTCTGACAATGGTAAACACATCGCCGGAGATCCGATTCGGATGAGTAAGGAACGGATTGGTTACTTCATCTTCATGCATGGGAGTCAACTTTGTAGGGTTTATTATGTCTTCAGTGCCCATATTTAGACTGGTGGAAGGATACCCTTATAGTGGACCGGTTCAAGTGGCCCAATCATTATTCGTTTTTACTTATGTTTGGTCAAGTCCTTTGCTTCCCTGTATTAATGAAGTCAAGTCTATATTTCTCATAGTGATTATTACTGTAGGGGTAGTGGCACTCCTTTGGATTAACAGGAAGCCAAAGCAGTTTTACTAGAAGGGTTTCCTGGAACATGGATGGATTAGAGCTTAACTGAAATTAGAAATTACTTTACCAATTTAATTAATGTAAAGATGATTATTTGTTTCACAAGTTCAATTCTGTTTAGACCATAGCCAATTGGCATTATTATTAAAGTGATTGTTGAATGATATCTTTATAGATGTATTCCAACATGACATTTTCTTTTAGTTGTTCATTGTCTTATTCTCAAAAGTTTATTTTTAAATCAGATTTAAAAAAAATTTTTTCAAATTTTTTTTTGAAAATGATCTATCATTATGTAATTGTTAAGAGTTGTCATTCTTTGGCATGTTAATCAAATAGACATGTGAAATGTCACCCTTGTAAAAATAAAAGTGTTGTACTAATTAAAAACGTAAAAAAAAAAAAAAAAAAAAAAAAGATCGAAGAGGATGGATTATTCCAGATGCTTTTCCTGGAAGGAGGAAAAGATCTCGTCCTTGTTTCTACAATGTCCAACTTCCACGGCAACAAACGAAGTCAAGCCATGAAACCCTAGTTGTCATCCGTGTTGAAGAGAAGCTACCACTGCTTTGTTTCTCCACTGACAATTGAGTGCTGGAGAAGTAAGATCCCTCAGTTAATCTCAATCTTGATGTCCTCTCTCTGTTGCTCACTCTTTTTGGCCCTCTCTAGCTCAACCAATCTATCTTCATCTTACCTACCCAAAAAAAAAAAAAAAAAAATATATATATATATATATATATATATATATATATATATATATATATATATATATATATATATATATATATATATATATATATATCTTCATCTTGATCTCTGTCCCTCTATTGCCCCCTCCCTGCGAGCCTATCTATCCCTTATAAACTCCATTTCTCTGTCGGTTTCAAACTTCCAATGGCTTTTTAATACCAAGGGATAAGAGTTGAAAGGAAGGGGAAGTGTTTGGACTCTCATTGAAGAGTCTCAGAGCTTCATCGATCCCACATAGGCCGCCATACCTTCGGAGGCTTCGCTTTGCCTCAGATCATTTTTAACAAAGAAACGGACAATGATCTAATTACCATATATTCGTCGGTGGTCGAGCTGATCATAGAGCAAAATTGTGCCTTAGCATGCTTTGACATGTTAGCACGTGCACTTCGCATTCAATTTAAGAGCTAAAGACACAACAAGAACATCATCTTTTCATACCCAAAATCAATTGCTTTGGATAGAATCTCTTCACCTTTTTTCGAGTTCAGTAGTTTGGAGTAGGTGTCGACGAGATTGAGGGTTTATATATCCTCAATATTGCGTCTTTGTCTATTTCTAAGCCAATTAGCATTTTCCCTCTCTAAGGGTGTTAAAAGGTATGTACTTTTCTGATTCCATGCGGCTCAGTGTGTAAAGAAATAATATCGAGATCGAACTGTTTGTTAAATGCTTTCAAAATGCATACGACAATTGACTATTAACTAGTTTCAGTTTATTGGTTTGTAAACAGTTTTCTCTTGCTAACTTGCACTCCATAATCATAACTGGTAGAAATGTGAGAGAAATAAAAGTGAAGTCTTAAAAGAATGGGCAAAATAGGCAACATATTTATTCTTCGTCTCAATATAAATTATAAATGAAAAGACAATGCAAGTGGAAGGCTGATTCAATATTCCTCACTTCAATATAAATTATGGGCTGATCAGGATCGTTATCTGGCTATGTGCAGCCTGCTCCAGTGTCCTAGCCAACAGGGTGACTGTGACAGGGATCCAATAAGGGCTTCACGGGGCTGTGAGAGGGCGTTGGGGGAAGCAGGAAACTTTATTCTTAAAATTATAAATGGATTCTAGCAAAGAACATCAAATATTAATTTTTAGTCAATTTTAAATGGTTTAATTGGTTATTTGGTTTAACACCTTACCAAATCGCTTAAATAAACGGTTTTAATTTTTAACTCATAATCGAACAATTTATTAATCGTTTTAATAGTTCTGACTTAAATTGTTAGGTTCGATTTCAATAAACGTTTCGGTTTCTTTTTTAGATCATTACTCCCTATCTCTCTCTAGGAAGGTCAGTTTTCTTTGATCTGTCCCTGTCAACCCTTTTTCATTACTCTATATATATATATCTTTGTTGGACTTTGTGTTGTTATTGTTGGCAACTTGACTGATCTGACAGTATTTGTAAGCATTCAGTCAGAGAAATAAGAAGAGAGAGTGTCAGTGTAGGAGAGAGAGTGTCAGTGCAATGGCAAAGCTGGAGCAACCTTGTAGTTATGTTTTACAGTGTTCTACATCTCTTATAGTATGTCTCAGATGGCTTGCAACGAATTGAATGATATTTTACATTGAGTTGACTGGGCAAGAGTAGTTTCGACAGTCAATAGCATTGTACATGTGTTCAGTGATGTTCTAAGAAGATCCAAGGTGGTAGACTATGTGTGGGAGTACTTATGAGCATGCACGCAAAGTTTCAGGTTCAAATTCCAAGGTTTAATAGAGTTTTGGCTTTGAAGCTAATTTTGATGGGTCCCGCAGCAGGTTCATAGAGATCCGACATTGGAAAAACGTAGAGCGTCGAATTTGCTTTCTAAAGCAACTTGAATCGCTCAATTCTGACTTCGGATGAGGGAGATATCGCAGTTTCCATCGAAACGAACGAAAACGGCCAAAAAATCAAGCTCTCGGTGAGTATAAGTGATACAGGGAAAACAGTAGCATTATCTAAAAGTCCAAGGGTCTTTTTGCAATTATCAAGAGTTGAGAGAAGGCTGAAATTATCATAAAATGTGTTTAAATTCCTTTCGGAGGGCTCAGAATGAGCCATGTCGTCAAGATCCAGATCGGATGGATCTGAAAAATGCAGGCTCATGTGTATCTCATTGGTTCCGCCTAGATTCCATCGCGAGTCTTGTCATTAGTCGGTTGCAACATAATATGTTGCCTCGTGCCGCATGAAGAAGGTCTCGTGATTCTATGTGGCACGCACGCATTACGACAGTGAGAAGATGCAGATCAAATGCTCGCGCGCTACTCCAATTTTCGAATGCGTGATTTGTTCAGATCCGACGGACGAGGATCGATCCCTCCACTAGCCGACAGATCTAACGGACGTCAAAGTAGATTTTGTTTTCGGCCAATCAGATCACGACAGCGCATAAGGCGGTGGCGCTAAAGTGTAGCGTGGGTGCACGATTAATCTCTGAAAGATTCCATTTAGATTAATTTCATTGGCTGAAATTCAAACCGACATAACTTCTTCATCCGAACTCCAAATCGGTCCGTTGAAGTTGTAGTTTCCATATTTTTAGATTCTCTACCTATTGGGCGCCGTTGGGAGTCGAAAAAATGAAGAAAAAAATTGAAAAGAGCATTTTGAAGGTAGAAAGAAGGATTTCTAGGGTTTCATGCCCTGTGGGAGTGATCTATCACCAACTACTTCTTCTCTGTGCATCAATGGAGTGCTAAATCCCTTTGAGAGGTCAGTAGAGCTTTTATTTTTATATTCATGGTGATTATAGGTTGTGTGGAAGAGATTGAAAACCTATGGATGAGGTGTGCTCTGTGAATCGATCTCTATCATCATTGAAGGCTGTTGGAGAGTACCTGAGAGCAGTGTGAAGCTTCAGAGATATTGTTGGCCATTCGAAAGCAATTGTGAGGTTTTTCAAATTTCTATCTATTTGTTGCTTTCAATATATTGTATGCTAGCGTAGGTGAAAATTATTGAATACCTAGCTAGTGGGGGAAAATTGTAAGGCATCATTATAAGCCTAAAAATTGTTATTTGCTTCCCATGGGTGCGGGTTAAGCGTGGTGTGTTCAGTGGGTGCTGGACACTGGCTATTGTAGCCTAAATCTTGGCGTTGTTGCGCCCTCTCAGTTTTATATTGGGAAAACCAAGGGTTAATATCTTTGTCTTGTTTGAGACTAAAAGTTGAGTGTTGAGTAAATACGGAGCCCGTTGGGCATTACTCCATGGACTAGCCATCACACACTGTGTTGGTGAACCACGTAATATCCCTGTGTTCAATATTTTATCTTTCTGGTATATTTTGGACTGCATAAAATGGCTTGTAGGGTGGGTGTGCAAATCTGGTAGACCTGACCACTGAGTGGTAGCAAGGTAGATTTGCATGCACTTGTATGTGTGTAAAAAAAATATATCTCCATCAGCTTTGGGCAACAGTGAAATACTTAGGGAGCATTGTCAGACACTGATTCACCCCTCCCCCCTCTCATTGTCATATCAAGTTCATCAATCTTGTGAATTGTTAAAATGATAGTGACACACCATTTGTATATTCTAGTATTTATGTTTATGAGTTGTACATGTGTGACTAGAATAGTTAGTGATGTACACATGTTATGGTAGTATATAGATATTAGTATAAAAGAGTCTGTAACAGTTTAAGTTCTTATAATGAAATACTTGAAGTCCGATCTTCTTCGTTGTTCTTGTTCTGCAACTTAGCATTTTGACATGGTATCAAAGCCTTGTGCTCTCTGAGTCCGAATCCTCTCTAATGCGTATGGGCATTAGAGGGATGGCAGTGGCCGTTAGATGAGCGTCATCTGGCACTCATTCTATCTGAAGGCCAAAAAAGTGAGTGTGTATTTCTTATTTTTATACCATATTACACAGAAAATACGCCCAAAACCATTCTTCTCTCGTTTTCTACCGTTGGATTCTACTGCAACTTGAAACTGGTTTCACATTTGGCACTGCAATTGAGGGAGGCAGAGTACATAGAGGAGGGCATTGGTGGAGCCTAAGTGTTGAGAATGGGTGGTAGGGACGGGGGAGAGGTTAGAAGGGTGTAACCGAGGGACGTAATCGAGAGTAGGCGATTGTGGATGGAGATTGCAACTGAAGAGTATGCACTGCCTTTTTTTCTCGTTTCTTTCCCATCGTTATCGTATCGTTATCATCGATAAAGAAGGAAAAATAAACACCTTACGATAGTTTCTTTAATTTACTACGACTGATCATCTTGCCTTTAATTTCGATCTTCAGTTCTCATGTCCTTTGTTCTTCAGCTCGGACCCCATTACGATTCGAAAAATAGAATAGTTCCTCTTTTGCAATCTGCTTTGTGACTTGGAAAAAAAATAAAATGAGATTAAACGAAAAGTGAAAAAGCAGAAAGAATTAGCGATAGTAGGTCATAAAACATGGAAATTTTTCATTTTCAAAACTCAAACTCAAACCGAAGAGAGAGTTCAGAGGAAGAATCACAAGTTTGAGAAAAGAAATTTGCATTGAATTAAAGGGTAATACTTAGAGAAATACTTGAGATGATAAGTAGAGTACATTAAAGTGGCCAAACACCAACTTGCCGAAGAAGATGATTTGTCCCACTGGGGCTTTTTTTTTTTCTTGATTCCAGGTGGTCATATATGCTGGCTTTCCCCGATTAAACAATTGTCCACTCGAATTGAACAGGTGGCCATTGACACAATGTTGTTAACAATTTGTAGCTGCTATAGCAAAATAAAGCACAGCAAAATTCAGAATCAAGTATTCTTTCCTTGGAGAGAATCTGACAGCCATAGTTACTCAAGAGCACTTTCTCTTGTCATTAGCCCTCTGTAAACGACATTGCGTTTCTTTCCACCCTCAAACACAATAAATCACTGTTGAACCATTCACACCTTCCACAGTTTAGCTAAACCGCCCTCCTCGAATTTAGGGATAGAGGAATAAAGAAAGCATTTATAGGGAATCTTCAACAAGGCGAAGCACTTATGCATTTCAGTTCAAAAAACAAATGACAAAGCAAACAGAAACAACAAAGATATAATAATCAGTGAAGGATGTTAACTTTAAAGATATCCATGGTCGGGAAATATCAATAAGCCAACATCCTAAGCATTTATTAGCATTCGGATCATAGCAAAATCCTAATTGACCGCAATCGGATCGAATATAATCTGAAGGAACATGTTAGGAAGCCATAGGGTTTTGTTTAAACCCGTAATATGGGAATCAGTATTGATAGCAGGGGAATTCTCAATTCCGATTCATGTTATTTTTCTTTAAATACGTATCTGCAGAAAGAAAATGGAAGGAAGAAAAAGACCACTCGCCTCTATTGACTCGCAGACAAGCATGAGGACGCGGAGAGCTCTTCCTCTTCTCTTCGTCTTCTTCCGCCGCTTTTCTTTTAGCCGAAACACCTCTCTGGACCACCACTCTTCTTCCTTTATTCCTGTTCTTCTTCTTCCTCTCATACTCTCTACTCTCATTCTCTCTCTGCGCAGTCGCCGACGGCAAACCCTCTTGACGAAAAACCTAAATCTTCAGCCTTCTTTTCTCTTTCAATTTCTCTCCCAGTTTTTTTCGCTCTCTAACCCCTCTGCCAACAGCCCTGCAATCTCCCACATCCCAACACATCCCAACCAAAAGCCTCTCACTCAATCTCCCTCTCTCTCACTCAGCACTCTCAAATCTTCAGGTGCTTCTCCCTTTGAGCAGCTGACCCAAGCCCTCTACGATCGGACAGACCCTTTTAAAAAATCCGAGAGGATATGTTTTAGGCTTGGAGGAGGCAGAGCGTCGGAGAGAGGGAGCGAGAGAGCTGGGGAGAAGGGTGGTTAGGTGAAAAGCAAAAATGTTCTGTACAAACGAAAAGGTCAAATAAAAATTAATAATTCTTACCCTATTTTCGACGACGGAAAATTTAGATCTCGACGGCTAAAACGATTTTTGACGACAGTAATTTATCTCCCAGTGGTTAAAATTATTTTAGTTGGCGAGAGATACTAAACACCGTCGGCTAGATCATTTTTAGCGACGGAAACTTAAATTTCGTCGCCTAAAACGATGTTCGGCAATGGAAATTTAGATCTCGTCGGCGAAAACAATTTTTGGCGACAGTAATTTATCTCCCATCTGCTAAAATTATTTTAAGTGACCGGATTTTAAACACCATGGGCTAAAATAATTTTTGGCGACGGGGAATTAAATCCCGTCGGCGAAAACAATTTTCATCGACGAAATTTTTTATACAGTCATCAATTCCCGTCGCCAAAAATACATATTGTTGCAGTGATCGAGATCTGCTCTTCACAAAGAAAGACCATGCTTCATGCTTAGGGAGTTTGTGAAGGTAGTCATTAATCTCCTACCTATAACTCAATAAAAGAAAATTTTAAGAGCCATAGAAGAAAAAAAGGAGACGAAAGATATTACCGTTTACGTTTTCCTACTATAATTCTTTTTTTTTTTTTTTAATTTGAATTTCTCCTTCTCCTTTGAAATCTAATTATGGAGTACTTCTCCTTTGAAATATGAATCCAGAGTTCTCCCCTAAAATCTGAATTTGGAGGAGTATTTTTAATTTGATTATTATTGAAGTGTTAGAACGCATCAATGGCAAAATCAAAAGTTCGGATTCAAATCGGATTTTAACCGAATACCGGTTAAGAATCGAATTCGAACTTGAATTTTTTTTTCAAAAATCCGTTGGATTTCGGATCGATTTGGATTTGGTAATTAGTAATCGGATTCGGATTCGAATAGTAGTGTATTTGATTCGAATCTGATCCATTTACATCTCTACAATAACTGGAGGGCTTAGACTATCATGAAACATTTGCCCTGGGCAAAGTTAGTTACTGTTAGATGCTTAATTTCTTTAGCAACATATGATCATGGACCACTTTATCAACTAGATGTTAAAAATGTGTTTCTACATGGTGATCTTGATGAAGAGTTGTATATGACACCATCTCTTGGGTATTTGCCAAATGGTACTCCTATTCCTCTCGGTTCAGTGTGTAGGCTTTGAAAATCATTGTATGGCCTTGAACATGCCCCAAGATAGTAGAACTACAAATTTGCAGATGCTCTTCTGGCTATGGGCTTCTTACAATCCTCGGTTGACACCTCGATGTTTACATTTCAAGATGGGCTTATTAGAACAATTATATTGGTCTACGTAGACAATATTATTATAACAGGCACAAATCAAGCCCATATTACTGCAACAAAGGCCCTATTATAGAGTGTCTTTAATATCAATGATCTAGGCCTGTTAACATACTTTCTGGGCATTGAAGTTATATATACCTCAGATGGGCTTATTCTATCTCAGCAAAAATATGCCCTGTATATTCTTAATGATTCTAGTGTTCTTGGCAGCAAACCATGTTCATTTCCTATAGATAAAAATTTGAAATTAGACAATAAAACTAGCCCACTTATATCTAACCCATCTTCATATAGACAGTTAATTGGGAGGTTAATTTACCTCACTGTGACACATCCTAGTCTTTGTTATGCTGTGCATATACTCAGCCAATTTATGCATCAACCGAGAGAACCACATTTGTTGGCTAAATCGTAATATACGATACTTAAAGGGTTCTCTATCTCTTCGACTATATATATGAAGTTGTGAGGACAAAGATTATAATCTTTTTTGTTGGAAGTCGCCACCTAAATTAAGGTCTAGGACCTTAGAAATGTGAAATCTCACCCTAAGGTAAAACTTCGATTGACTCATGACCCTTAGATTGGATTTCTGGTCCATCAGAGATTGGTTAAGCGTCAGGTTACGGTTATGGGAAGGGGTTAGACACCAAAATCGCCCAATCGAAATCAGTCTCCTATACCTTTCCTATGCTAAACTCTATCTGTTAAACCGAAACAAACCAAGTAGTTTGATATCATTGAACCGAATCTGTATCCATCAGATTGCCTACGTATCACGAAATTATATATTTCGAAAATCAGGTTCACCATCGTAGTTCGGGTGTGATTAAAGTTTATGACTATGATTTATGCTTGTGCTTGATTAAGTTCATTATTCAAGTTGAAGTTTATGTTTGAAAGGATGAGAAGCCCTATGGATTAGTATCTGGATAGTCCATACGAACTGATAGATAGTCCTAGTGGATCTAAGAATGGATAACCCTTTCTGGGTCTGAATGTGGATAACCCTATTTGGATTGGAATATGGATAACCCTATTTGGGTCAAAATATGGATGAATATCTTAGTGGATTTATGGATAGTCTGAGTGGACTAAGATGTAGATCCGAATTTGTGTTTCTCCCAAATGACCTAAGTATCCTAGGGTTTGACCTAGGAATCAGAATTCGCGTAGTTCGGGTTGATTGAAATAACCTGTTCTAGGTTAATGATTGAGAACCTATAGGTTTAGGGTTTAGAATCTATTCTAGGTTTAGGATTGATAACTTATTCTAGGTTTAGGGTTTACTGAGAGGTGGAAATCGTCTGAGCTACCCTTTTCATCCTAAATTCTAATTTTGGAAGGTTTGGCAAAGCATTCTCTTTCTTTATTAAGATTTTTATTATTTTCTATTATGTCCTTCCCAAGAATGTGGGTGCCTAAATGCATGTCCCCACGCCTAGATTGTCTTCTAGAAGTGTGCATAAATGACAGTTCAATTAGGGTGTTGCATAAATGAAGTTATTGTCAAAAATAGAATATTCTATTTAAACATGGTAATGCATGCAAAAATATAACAATATAAACATCATAAAATGCACAAATATTGGCTTAGATAATGTATATCATGTTCAAATTGAGACCCAATGGTTAAAATTCACTCAAAACATTTATGATGAAAATTCAATCGTTTATATCCATTTAAATCAATCTTGATGACAATCCAACGGTTCAAATCATTCAAAATCATAATCTAACCATTTGGATTCATTTAAATCACTTATGATCAAGATCTAACCATTCAAATTTCTTTAAAACACCTATGATCAAAATCTAATGGCTCAGATTTCTCTAAGATACTCATAGTCAAGATCTAATGGTTCATATTCTTTTAAAACACTCATGATCAAGATCTAATGGTTCAGATTCAAGCATATATACATCTAAGATCAATGGTCTGGATTTGATTATTAAAGCATCTAAGATCAATGACCAATATTAAATCACTTAAATTTCCAAGATCAATTGCCAATAATTTTCATCAAAGTTTCATCATCAATTGATAAAAATTAATCTCATCAAAATTTAATCAAAGGGCTAAATTTCATTCCATCCAAATTTCAAGATCAATGGACCCTCAATTAATCAAATTAAAATCCATTCCACACCAATGGTCCATAATTGATGAAATTAACATTCAAAATTAATCATAATTGAACAAACTCATTCAACATCAATGGTTCACATTAGATCAAATTATCATTCAACATCAATCACAATTATGATCAATGTACGTATTTAAATCACTACAAAATTCTACATCAATGGTCCATTTAATTCACCTAAAAATTTTAAGCATCTGATGGGACCAATTTAATAAAAATTTCAAACATAATGATGGGATCAATCTCATAACAATTCCATTCATGTGGATCAATTTTATAAAAATTCCAAGAATATTGATGGGATCAATCTCATAACAATTCTATTCATGTGGATCAATTTTATAAAAATTCTAAGAATATCGATGGGATCAATCTCATAACAAATCCATTTATGTGGATCAATTTTTAAAAATTCCAAGAATATCAATGGGATCAATCTCATGAAAAATTAAAATCATGTGAACCAATTTTAATCACATTCAATTCAAAGTATATGGAATCAATCACATGGTACAATTTAATCTCAGTAAAATTCATGCACTGATGCTCATTGGATCAAGGGTGTGGGATGATTATGGGTGTGCATCCATAATGGCTGGTGGTTTGTTTAGGTGTGGGATTGACAGTAGCAAGAAGATGGATGAAGGATGGATTTCAATGGGTTTAGAACAAGTAGAATAAAATACAGGGGAAAACTTACTTGGAATTGCAGCGGGTTCCCTCCCTGCTCCTCTCTTCTTATTCTTGTCTCTTCGGTCTGCTTCTTCTTCTTCCTTAGCTCTCTCATTTTAGATTCTCGCTGCCCCCCTTTTTGATTTTCCTTTTCTTCTTCTTAATCTCTCTTGGATCTCTTCCCCCAAAACAGAAAATATCTCCCTCTCTCTCACCTCCCTCTTTCTTCTCAATCTTCTCCTCCTTTTCAACGCCTCTACTCCTCTTTTCTCCTTCTGATTTTTTTTTTTCTCTCTCTCGGATTCCCTTCTTAATCACTCCAGCCCTTTCCTTTTTTTTTTTTTTCCAGATCTCCTTATTTTGTCCATCATCTCAGATTCTGCCTCCTTTCTCTTTTCATTTTTTTTCTCTCTCTCTCTCTCTCGGATTCCCTTCTTAATCTCTACCGCCTTTTCCTTTTCTTCTCCAGATCTCTGTATTCTGTCCATCATCTCGGATTCTGCCTCCTTTCTCTTTTCCTTTTTTTTTTCTTTCTTTCTCTCTCTCTCTCTCTCTCTCTCTCTCGGATTCCCTTCTTAATCTCTCCAGCCCTTTCCTTTTCTTCTTCAGATCTCCTTATTCTGTCCATCATCTCGGATTTTGCCTCCTTTCTCTTTTCATTTTTTTTTCTCTCTCTCTCTCTCGGATTCCCTTCTTAATCTTTCTAGCCCTTTCCTTTTCTTCTCCAGATATCCTTATTCTGTCCATCTCGGATTCTGCCTCCTTTTTAGATCTCGCCCCCTCTCTCCTCTTCTTCTATTCTGATCTCGGCCCTCTCTCCGTTCTCGATTTCCTTCCTTTTTTCCAATTCTTTGATTGTTTTCCTTTCCATTCTTGGTAACACCTCATCATCGAGATGAAGCTCTTACCTATCTAAAACCATGCATCAACTTCTTTTGATTTCTTTCCATAAATCCATGACCAGCATTTTTTTTATTTTTTCTATAACCGAGTCCATGCCATAACCGTACATATATATATATATATATATATATATATATATATATATATATATATATATATATATATATATATATATATATATATATTGTATACAATGTATAACATATAGTACATAATATATTATATATAATATAATATATAAAAAATGTACATAAAGTACATGTACATGGACTGAACTGATTCGGATTGGATTGGTTTGAGCTGGGTCAGACTAGGCTGAATTTACTCTCTATCATTTCATAGGCCAATTTCACCATCATTCCGCATGAAATTTACCGACAGCCTCTATTCTAAATTTTCTACGTTCACTTTGTAAAACACTAAAAATGAGGAATATCGAAACTTGAATCATCTCATTTGGAAATAAAATGGCCAACTTATGAATTTTTGAAATTTAAGCAGGCCAATTATCGATAATTTGGCTAACCATTCTGCATGGGATCCTTTGGAGACCTCTATCGAAAATCCTTTACGTCTACTTTGTAGATTACTAAAAATGAAACATAATGAAACTGAAATCACATGATTTGGATATGAGGTGACCAAAATATGAATTTTCAATGATTAAATGACCATTTTCATGTGTAATTTTGCATGGGACCCTTCGGAGACTTCTACCCGAGATTTTTTACGTCCACTTTGTAGAACATCACAAATCACAAATGAAGAATAATGGCCTTGGAATCATCTGAATCCGACATAGAATCCGACGTAGAACGACAAAGATATGAAGCTTAGAAGTTCTAATGATAATTTTGCATGAAAACTTGCATGGGGCCCACCGGTGATTTCGACCCAGGATTTTTCACGTCCACTTTGAAGAGGACTGAAAATAAGAAATATTGGCCTTTGAATCATCTGATTCTGATATCAGATGACCAAGATATGATGACTTGAAGTTTAAATGATAATGCATGCATCATACGATAATTACATAAATGCCCTTGCACTTTCAAACTGTGATATCTTCCTTGTTTGATGTCAGAATTGATGATTCCGGTCTCATTTCGAAGATAATTTCACGACCTGTACATCCAAAGTAGGTAATAACCTAAGACCCTACTGTGGGGTTCATTAGAGGATCACAAACCTTTGGGTTAAAAGCTGAAAACCTGTCATATGGGTTCACTTATGCTGAGGGTAACAAAAATGGGGTGCTTACACAAGTTTTACTACACCGACTCAGATGGGCTATTGTGATTCCAATTGGGCTAGTTTCCCATTTACTTGACAGTTTACTACGGGCTATATTGTATTTTTTTGGTTCCACTCTAATTTCTTGGAAAAAGAAAAAGCAACATACGGTCTCTCGCTCATCATATGAGGCTGAATATAAGGCTCTTGCGGTTTTATCTTGTGAGCTTACCTAGTTAAAATCTTTGAATAAATATTTGAGCATCTTACATCCATTTCCGATATTAGTTTATTCTGACAATCAATTTGCATTGTATATTGCTGCCAATCTAGTGTTGTGATGGTAAGGTTGTCATATTGCAACCTGGTGGTCAAGGGTTCAAAATATGGAAACAGCCTCTCCATGTTGTAGGGGTAAGGTTGCGTACATTTTGCCCCTCCCCAGACCTTATAGTAGCGGGAGCCTTGTGCACTAAGACGCCCTTTTTTATTGCTGCCAACCCAGTGTTTCATGAGAGAACAAAACACATTGAAGTGGACTGCCACTTTATCCGAGAGTAGATTCAACGCGGTTTGATACATCCTTTCCATATTCGATCAAACTTATAAAGAGCTGATTTGTTTACTAAAGCATTGGGCCAAAGCCCATTTATATTTTTGGTTCGTAAGCTAGGCCTTGGTCCACTTGAGGGGGGATGTTTGAGGGGGGATGTTAAAGTGATAGTCATACTTCATTTGTATATTCTAGTATTTATGTTTATGTGTTGTACATGTGTGGGTAGAATAGATAGTGATGTGCACATGTTATGTTAGTAGATAGATATTAGTATAAAAGAGTCTAACAGCTTAAAGTTCATATATTGAAATACTTGAAGTCCGATCTTCTTCATCGTTCATGTTCTATAACTTAGCATTTTAACACGAATTGTGGTTCAATCAATTTCCAAGAAATTAGTAAGACGCCCCGACCCCCCCTCTCTCTCTCTCTCTCTCTCTCTCTCTCTATAATGGCCAATTTTTATTGATCTATACCTGCTTTTCTTTATTATAAAAGTTAGTTTCTAAAATACCTATCGTCACACCCAAATTCTGGTCAAACCAGAAGTGTGAATGAACCATCATAGAACCAAGACTCAAGCCATGATCACATAGGACCGTGCCAACAATCAAACCATCCATATCCACATCACAATCAGAGATAATAAATAATAAGTAAAAGTCTTTATTAATGAACTGAGTATCTAATGTGATAAATAATGAATTAACCAGTTATCTCAACATAAACCAAAACATACTTTAACTATCTATTACAAGTTCCATAAGTCCAAATACAAAAGTAAATACTAGGCATAAACACAGTGGAAACACTCGCATGATGAATCATGCTCGTTATCCACCGTCTGTACGTCCATAGCCATCATGTGTCCATAAGATGATACATTCAAATAATTGTAAGCACCCCATTTTTCCATTTCCAGTTGAACAAAGTTCTACTGGTGTGTGGACAACAAAGGAAGAAAGAAGAGTAAAAATTTAGGTTTTGACTATGACCTCGAGGTAGTTTTCGATGGGTCCTACAACAAGGTCACAGGCTGTAATCTGCATGGATGCATAGGTCATGGAATTATCTTTGAAATGATACCAGAATTGCCCAATTCTGATATCAAATGAAGAAGATATGGTCATTTTAGTCGGATGATACATACAAGGGAGGTTTCTGAAATTATCATAAATAATCCCAGGGGCTTTCATGCAAATTATCATAAGTTGGATTGTTTAAATTTCAAATCATCATATCTTGATCATGCGACATCTGAATCATATGGTTTAAGTACCAATGTTCCTTATTTTCAGTCCTTTTCAAAATGGACATGAAGAATCCCGGGTAGAGGTCACCAATGGGTCCCATGCAAGCTTTCATGTAGAATTATCGATAGAACATCATTTCTTCATATCTTGGCCGTTCTACGTCGAATTCGGATGATTCCAAGGCCATTATTTTTCATTTGTGGTGTTGTACAAAGTGGACGTGGAAAATCTCAGGTAGAAGTCTCCGGAGGGTCCCATGCAAAATTACACATGGAAATGGTCATTTAATCTTTGAAAATTCATATTTTGGTCACACCATATCCAAATCAGGTAATTTCAGTTTCATTATGTTCCATTTTTAGTACTTTACAAAGTGGACGTAATGGATTTTCGATAGAAGTCCCCGAAGGATCCCATGTAGAAGGGTCAGCCAAATTATTGATAATGGGCCTACTTAAACTTCATAAATTCATAAGTTGACCATTTTATTTTCAAATGAGGTGATTCAAGCTCTAACATTCCTCATTTTTAGTGTTCTACAAAGTGAACGTAAAATTTGGAATAGAGGCTATCGAAAAATTTCATGCGGAATGGCAACGGAAATAGCCCATGAAATGACAGAGAGAGAAACCCAGTCAATCTAGTCAACTCATCTCAACCCAAGCCAGTCTTGGCCCAACCCAGTCAATCCAGTTAACTCATCTCAATCCAAGCCAATCTTGGTCCAACCCAGTCAATCCTTGTCAATCCGGACCAAATCTATTGGACCCATGTACAACACATTATGTATATTATACATATTATTAGATTATGTATTGCTTTAGGTATTAAATTATATTTTTATGGATTGAATATATGTATATATATTTATTGGAGGAGACAGCTGGCTAATGGTTCGGTTAGGCTAGGAAAGAGATTCGAAAAAAGATTGAATAGAGATTGTGGAGAAAAAAAAGGAAAGGAAAAGAGAGAAGGGGGAGGGGACGTGAAAGACAGAATGGGAGAGAGATTGAGGAAAATCCGAGAGAGATTGGGAAAAATAAAAAAAATAAAGAAAAGAGAGAATCTGAGATAATAAGAGAAGGAGAGAGAATCTGAGATAATAAGTGAAGGAGAGAGAATAAGAGAAAGAGAGATAAATAAAAGAAAAAAGGAAAAGAAAAAAAAAGAAGGAATTTTCACGTTTTCTAGAAAGAAAACGTGAAAGAGAGAGAGAAGAAGAGAAGAAAAGGAAAGAAAGAGAAGAAGAGAAGAAAATGAAAGAAAGAAAAGAGAAGAAAAGGAAAGAAGAAAAGAAAAAAAGAAAGAAAAGAGAAAAAAAGGAATGCGTTATTAAGAAATTTTCATGTTTTCTAGAAAGAAAACGTGAAAGAGAGAGAGAAGAAGAGAAGAAAAGGAAAGAAAGAGAAGAAGAGAAGAAAAGGAAAGAGAAAAGAGAAGAAAAGGAAAGAAGAAAAGAAAAAAAGAAAGAAAAGAGAAGAAAAGGCGAGCAGCCTCTGACGAGCGTTTCTCGGGTCCGCCCGGGAATGCGTTATGTTATTCCACGTCGTTTGATTCTTGCATCATAGTATATAAAGGGATTGGGGGCCCATTATTCATCGTGCATTCGGTGATAGGTTACCCCATCCTCGTCAAGGTGACCTTTTCTATCCTAACCCAGTTTGAGCCATATGTATGTTATTTTTGGTCCATCTTTGAACCAACATGGTAAAGTCTACTCAATCATAATATTTACATCCGAGACGTTGAAGTTTTGTCCGTTTTTGTCCTTGACTTGTCAACATGTTTGGATCCACACTTGAGTATTCTTGTCTCTTACTCGTTGAGAGCGTGAGGGTTACGTATACCCGCATATACATTAGTATGGGCGGTCTATAGATGCCCTCCATCGTAAAAATCTCATTGTGTTGACCGTTCAATATTGATATATCAATCTCAAAAAACGTTCAAAAAATCCCTGTCACGACATAGATACTGTGATCAAGTCGAAATTTGTCAGTTTGTTCAATCATGAACCACTTTTGTCATCCTTCATGAAAACTATAAGTAAGCATATCCATTTCAATTTCTTGGAATTTTATGAACCACATGGTCGAACCTTGATGCTACAACGATCCATTCGGAATCTTGAGGCCCCAAGACCAATCATGGGGTTATTCAAATACAAATAAATTGTTACAGATGATGTCTAATGGTCGGTTTTCATGAAAGAGCTAACTTTGTTTGGTCGAGTCAGCTTGTATGTGTATGTGTATTCTTCTTGTGTCCAGTCACTTATGAGTCTTAACCTTCATTCATTGTTTAAGTACCAATGTTCCTTATTTTCAGTCCTTTTCAAAATGGACGTGAAGAATCTCGGGTAGAGGTTACCAGCAGGTCCCATGCTAGCTTTCATGTAGAATTATCGATAGAACTTCATTTCTTCATATCTTGGCCGTTCTACGTCAAATTCAGATGATTCTAAGGCCATTATTTTTCATTTGTGGTGTTCTACAAAGTGGACTTGAAAAATCTTGGGTAGAAGTCTCCGGAGGGTCCCATGCAAAATTACACATGGAAATGATCATTTAATCTTTAGAAATATTTTGGTCACACCATATCTAAATCAGGTAATTTCAGTTTCATTATGTTCCATTTTTAGTACTCTACGAAGTGGACGTAATGGATTTTTGATAGAAGTCCCCAAAGGATCCCATGCAGAAGGGTCAGCCAAATTATCGATAATGAGCCTGCTTAAACTTCAGAAATTCATAAGTTGACCATTTTATTTTCAAATGAGGTGATTCAAGCTCCAACATTCCTCATTTTTAGTGTTCTACAAAGTGAACGTAGAAAATTTGGAATAGAGACTATAAAAAATTCCATGCGGAATGGCAACGGAAATATCCCATGAAATGACAAAGTGAGAAACTCAGTCAATCCAGTCAACTCATCTCAACCCAAGCCAGTCTTGGCCCAACCCAGTCAATCCAGTTAACTCATCTCAACCCAAACCAATCTCGGCCCAACCTAGTCAATCCTTGTCAATCCGGACCAAATCTATTGGACCCATGTGCATGCACATTTTGTATATTATTCATATTATTAGATTATGTATTGCTTTAGGTATTAAATTATATTTTTATGGATTGAATACATGTATATATATTTATTGGAGGAGATAGTTGGCTAATGGTTCGGTTAGGCTAGGAAAGAGATCAGAAAAAAGATTGAATAGAGATTATGGAGAAGAAAAAAGGAAAGGAAAAGAAAGAAGGGGGAGGGCACGTGAAAGAGAGAATCGGAGAGAGATTGAGGGAAATCCGTGAGAGATTGGGAAAAAGAAAAAAATAAAGAAAAGAGAGAATCAGAGAGAATAAGAGAAGGAGAGAGAATAAAGAGAGATAAATAAAAAAAGAAGGAATTTTCATGTTTTCTAGAAAGAAAACGTGAAAGAGAGAGAGAAGAAGAGAAGAAAAGGAAAGAAAGAGAAGAAGAGAAGAAAAGAAAAGAAAAAAAAGAGAAGAAAACGAAAGAAGAAAAGAAAAAAAGAAAGAAAAGAGAAGAAAAGGAAAGAAAGAAAAGAGAAGAAAAGGAAAGAAGAAAAGAAAAAAAGAAAGAAAAGGAAAGAAGAAAAGAAAAAAAGAGAAGAAGAGAAGAAAAGGAAAGAGAGAGAAGAAAAGAAGAAAAGGAAAAAGAAAGAAAAGGGAAGAAAAGGAAAGAAAGAAAAGAAGAGAAGAAAAGGAAAGAGAGAGAAGAAAAGAAGAAAAGGAAAAAGAAAGAAAAGAGAAGAAAAGGAAAGAAAGAAAAGAAGAGAAGAAAAGGAAAGAGAGAGAAGAAGAGAAGAAAATGAAAGAGAGAGAATAAGAGAAGAAGAGAAGAAAAGGCAAGAAAGAGAAGAAAAAGAAAGAAAGAGAAGATAAAAAAAAGAAAGTGAGGAAGGGACGTGAGATTCCAAGAGAAAAGGAAAGATAGAGAAAAGGAGAAGAAAAGGTAAGAAAGAGAATAAGAGAAGAAAAGGAAAGAAAGAGAATAAGAGAAGAAAAGGAAAGAAAGAGAAGAAGAGAAGAAAAGGAAAGAAAGAGAAAAAGAGAAGAATAAGAGAAAGAGAGAGAAGAAGATGAAAAAAGAAAAAAAAAGAAAGAGAGGAAGGGACGTGAGATTCTAGGAGAAGAGGAGAAAGAGAGAGAAGAAAAAAAGAAAATGAAAGAAAGAAAGGAAGGAAGGGACGTGAGATTCCAAGGAGAATAGGGAAAAAAAAAAGAAGAAAAAAATCTGAAAAATGAAAAGGAGAGGGAAAGAGGGCGTTGAAAAAAAATAAAGGGGAGAAGGAGCGGGAGAAGAAGAGAGAAGCAGCCTTGAAGTAGAAGAGGAAAGCAGCCGAGAGAGAAACAGAGAGAGAGAGAGAGAGAGAGAGAGAGAGAGAGAGAGAGAGAGAGAGAGAGAGAGAGCTGCAGGCGCAGGTCAGCCCCTCTCTCCCATTTGTTTTCTTGACCTGCAATACCCCAACACCATAGCTATTACCCGGATCAGTCCCCATCACCTGTACAACCACCAACTACCTTCGAAGCCCCTATCCATTCCTTCTATTGAGAATCATTCCATTTAATCTCCTGTACTGACTTTTACCCAGATCTATTACTCCCTCACCTACAGCCGACTTGTTGCTACCTATAAGCATCATCGAAACCAACAACTGTCCAGTTCCAGCCATGACCACCTCTTACCTGCAGACTCACTTTCCATCGATCTCCTTAGCAAGCCCAACCGATTACCTATACACTTGCTCTGATTACTTTCATCACTCAAAACCTACAACCAACTTTACACTTGTCCTATTATCTGATCAACCCAACACCTAAGCAAACCCAATACCTCATCCTCACTCTTACCTGTTACAACTCCCCTGAATCATCTGCTCCCTACTCTATGATCTGCTATACCCATCATGAATCCTTGATTCTGATTCCAATAATTTGATCATATTTGTATGTTGATCATTGATTTAATCAATATAAACCATAGGTTGGGCATTTATTTTGATCATGTTATGTGACTATTGACTTGATTAAATTTGGGAATACTGATCATGAAAATTTTAATGTGTTGATCTTGACCGTCAATCATGATAATTTTAATGTGTTAATCTTGACAATTGATCATTTTATTGAGTTGATCTTGACCGTCAATCATGATAATTTTAATGTATTGATCTTGACCATGTGATCATGATAATTTTAATGCTCAATCTGAACCATTGATCCATATGATTTGATCCTTACCCATCTGATCATGATCCTTACCACCTGATTTGATCCTTATCCTTTTGATCATGATTCCTACCATCCGGTCAACATCTACACAACCATTTGATCAGATCAAGTTACCATCATCACCATCAGATCAAACCATCATCCTCACCATCTGATCAAGCCATCATCCTATCAGATCATCCTCACCACCAGATCAGATTATCATCACCGTCAAATTAGATCATCATCACAACTCTATCTCACACTATCTGATCATCATCTACACCATCTGATCTGCCCATCACCCCATCTAATCATTATCTACACCATCTGATCTTCATCACCATCATCACCATTGTCACCATGTGATTGACAACTCACATACTCACATATTGCTATGTTTTTAGATGTTCATTTGTTATGTTTGGAATGCTTATTGCTACATCTGTCTGCTACACATGCTCATTGCTACATCTGTCTGCTACACATGCTTATTGTTATATCTGTTTGCCACATGCTTATTGCCATATTTAGATGCTTACTGCTATATTTAGAATACTACCACTGCTATAAATGGAATGTTTTCATTTACCATATTTGTCTTGGAAAGAGATAAGTTAGAAAAATAACAATTAGGGCAAGATAAACCCTATAATAAAGAGAATAATTAGGGTATGAAACCCTAAAAAATGAAAATCACAATGAAAAAGGGATATGAAACCCTAGAAACCTATTAATGGAAACAATAAAAATGGTAGGAATTTAGGTCTCATCCCTAGATCCTATTGATAAAAATAGAAACAATAAAAATAGTAGGAATTTAGGTCTCATCCCTAGATCCTATTGATAAAAATAGAAAGAATTTGGTACACATCCCAAATCAAAATGGTAGGAATTTAGGTCTCATCCCTAGATCCTATTGATAAAAATGAAAAGAATTTGGTACACATCCTAAATCTGAATGATAGGAATCTAGGTCTCATCCCTAAATCCTATTGACAAAAATGAAAAGAATTTGGTACACATCTCAAATCTGAATGATAGGAATTTATGTCTCATCCCTATATCCTATTGACAAAAATGGTAGGAATTTAGTACACATTCGAAATTCGACTCTCACAATCATTTCGATCTACGTCGTACCTGATTTCTAGGGCACACCCTATAATACGTAGGCAATTTAGGAATCCCAAATATGGTACAAAGCCACCCATCAACCATACATCCAGCATAAACTTCAACTTGAACAAAAAAAAATCTAATTGAAACACATGCATAAATCACTTTAATAATTTTTAATCACAAAACCCATTCGAACTACGTTTTGGACTTGATTTCCAAGATTGGAATACGTAGGCAGTTTGAGATGTCTTACACATCTCAGATTCAGTCCAAGACCGAACCATCTTTGGTCCGGTTCATTGTATAATATTGTACATTACATTTGCTTGTTTATTTGCTTTAAAACATGATTGGCTGAACCCTAGGTTAGAATAACTTAGCAACTTAGTTTAGGACATCCCCCATTGAACCCTAGTCATCCAGTTGACCAAGCACAGTCAAAATTAGAGTCTAAGGAAAGTTTAGGAGGCCGATATTGATCGGGCAGTTTGGGTACCTAACACTTTCCCATAACCGTACCCTGAATACTTACCCGATCTCTTGCAGACCAAAGAACTGATATATTGGGTCACGAGTCAATAGAAGTCTTACCTTAGGGTGAGGCTACATTTTTTAGAGGTCCTAGACCTTAATCTAGGTGGCTACTCCAACAGTACAATTGATCTTCATCGATATGGATACACTTTCATCCTAAGGAGGATCATCGATTTCCCATTGTCCTCACAGTGGCGACTCCGCTGGGGAATAATATTCAGACTCCTAGGATGCTTTCCTTATATTCATTGCTTGACATTGGATGCTAGATCTAGGGTACTATATTTATTGTTTGTACATATTGCTTTGGGGGGTATGGGTTCAGTCACACTTTCGTGCGAGTAGCTGAACCGGGTCCCATGCATGTGGGGCAGCCCGCTAGGTGAAACACACAACCTTGGCCTGTACTTTGTAAGATCACGATTAGCGAGCAGCCTCTGACGAGCGTTTCTTGGGTCCGCCCAGGAATGCGTTATGTTATTCCACGTTGCTTGATTCTTGCATCATAGTATATAAATGGATTGGGGGCCCATTATTCATCGTGCATTCGGTGATAGGTTACCCCATCCTCGTCAAGGTGGCCTTTTCTGTCCTAACCCAGTTTGAGCCATATGTATGTTATTTTTGGTCCATCTTTGAACCAACATGGTAAAGTCTACTCAATCATAATATTTACATCCGAGACGTTGAAGTTTTGTCTGTTTTTGTCCTTGACTTGTCAACATGTTTGGATCCACACTTGAGTATTCTTGTCTCTTACTCGTTGAGAGCGTGAGGGTTACATATACCCGCATATACATTAGTATGGGCGGTCTATAGATGCCCTCTATCGTAAAAATCTCATTGTGTTGACCGTTCAATATTGATATATCTATCTCAAAAACGTTCAAAAATCCGTCCACGACATAGATACTGTGATCAAGCCAAAATTTGTCGATTTGTTCAATCATGAACCAGTTTTGTCATCCTTCATGAAAACTATAAATAAGCATATCAAGTTCAATTTCTTTGAATTTTATGAACCACATGGTTGAACCTTATTGCTACAACGATCCATTCGGAATCTCGAGGCCCCAAGACCAATCATGGGGTTATTCAAATACAAATAAATTGTTACAGATGATGTCTAATGGTCGGTTTTCATGAAAGAGCTAACTTTGTTTGGTCGAGTCAGCTTGTATGTGTATGTGTATTCTTCTTGTGTCCAGTCACTTATGAGTCTTAACCTTCATTCATTGTTTGTATAGAAAGAAAAAAAAAATTAAAAAAAAAAAAAAAAAAACCAAAAAATTGAAAAAAAAACCAAAAAAAAAAAAAAGTTTGAACTAGGGAGGATAGGATTGTCTAGACTTAAGAGAACACCTGAGTAAGTAGACAAAGCATCCACTCTTTTAACATCCACTCATAGGAAGGTCTTATCATCACCGATTTAGGTCTCAGTTCATGTTCACAAGGAGGACTTTTGTACCTCAAAGTGTTGGAATGGCTGGAAGACAGTATATTGAGAGCCCGAATATTTTAGAGCGGAATTAAAATTCCAAGATCGAAGTTGAAGAATCCAAGAAGTTAGAAAGCTGAATCATAAATTCTGAGAGATTACATGTTTCTTTCCCATGTTAGCATACTTGTCAATTTTAAATGAAAAACTAAGATTGGAAAGCATTTTGTTCACCCCTGACGATTGAGCCACTTTGACTGACGGAGTTGGTTTCTGACTCCGAAATTACTTTCATCATCCAAGGTGATCCAAACTCAAAGGAGTAGCCCTCGAACCTTCAAGAATGTCCCACCCACCTCCAAAAATCTAGGATGAAAAGGAAGACCATATGGTCAATTGTATCCCAAAATTGAGATAGTCTGAAAATGAACTTCAAGTGTACCTTAAACTAGGGAACAACCAAAATGTCAGTGCACCCTAAATTGGGACACAACCAAAATGTCAGTACATCCTAAACTGGGGCATAACCAAAATGTCAATGGATTCGAAGTAGGGCAAACAGAAAAGGGAAATAGACTGAACAAGGCTATAGGTCAGAGTTTCATGACATCCAAACTAGGGCATAAGATTGGGATACATCAAACCAAACTAAGGCATAGACCAAGTGAATGTCATACCCGAACTGGGGCATAAATCAAAGGTAATAGATTCAAGAGGGGTTTAACTTAAGATGAAAAGGGTCAAACATATGTCGATAGATAGGCGTAATGAGCCTTACTAGCGAAAGTCTGAACGAAGATTCTGTCCTACAACCAATCATAAGTTGGCGTCAATGATGTCGTATCCAATTGGGGAAACTCGATGAATTACTTGTCTAAACTGGCTACCATTGGTATTTAATAGATCATCTATGTTTGGGCTTAAACTCGATATGTCTGTAGACGGTCCAGTCCAAATGCTTTGAAAAAATGAACAATAATCATCTCATTTGAGACATCAACAACAGTGCTTTACTACTTCCAATCCATTCCTTCCCAGTTTGATATTTCTTCCTCTTCCATATCCGTTGCTAATTATGACTCTGATGACGATTGAGATGATGAGCCACAACCTGAACTACTACTCCATCGGCCTTTAGAGAAATGAAAGCTCAACACACACGTGAAAGTTATAGATGATTAAGTTGAAGTCATGCAAGCATTCTCAAAGATACAAGTTGGTACATCAAAATATCATCCCATTTGGTCGATTTATAGAAATAATTTTTTTTGAGATATTCCTTGAAAGTAGAGAACATTTACAGACTCATACAAGTGGTTCATTTAGTTTTACAAGAATGGGTCTACACACAAGGCATTATCAAGTTTACATCAATCCAAGTGATCAAGTCTTCTACAAGTGCATGAAGTCTACAGACATAAAACATGCTACAGATCAACCTCAAAGTTAAAGAAGAGTTCAAAAAAAAAAAAAAAAAAAAAAAAAAAAAGAAAAAAGGAAAAAAGAAAAGAAAAAAAAGAAAGAGCTATACAGAATAATGAGGTTGGTTAGCATACTACATTGGGACAATGATGGTAGACAAGTTCAACTATTGTGCATAGACATGGAGCAACTACTTTGAAACACTAATGGTGAGTGAGTTCGATTACAAGGCATATACATGGGGCAACTCATTTGGAGCTTTGCTGATGGACGAGTTCAGTTATAGAGCAATAAGACAATTTGTTGTCATACAATGACATATAGAAGCCATTTCTTAAAACCTGATTGTTTGTTGTGATTCACGTTGTGTGTTGAGCTGGATTTTGATATGGGTCACTACATCCCGCCCATCAGGGGGTGGTTTCATCACTTTGTTGCCATCAGAGGATTTCTTTTCGGCTAAAGACTCTCTCTCCTGTCCATAAGTTTGACAGTCTTCCACAGGGTCTACATTATATGCCCTTACTTCAAATCTCACAAAATTTTATGGTATCGTTTCTTGTGAACATGTCGTCTTGTTATACATAAATACTGTTCAATAAATCTGATTGGAATATCTATCTGTCGTTCATCATTTCATCCGCGTCCAAGAATTCCATAGTCTTTTGTTGCTAGCTAATAAAATGGCATCGCCTAGTGGAGATCAAGCCATTCTACATAAACAACCAAACACTCTCCCAATGGCAGACCCATTGGACAGTTTTTTATCTGTCCATTTGGACCTTCGTCGTCATACTTGTATACAGGCTTAAAGGATTTGGGCCTAAACGTGGTTATAACCGATTCAGCATCTGAGCATAGCTTGTTGAAATTTATTTTCTATCTGAATGATATCGAGAGGAAAAAGCATTCTTTGACGTTTTTTCTAAAGATTAGTGTAGGGTTGCATCTCCTTAAGGTTATTTCTATTGATGACTCAAAAGTCGCCTGCCTATCAATGTGTGTAGACTTGAACTTAGACACTGGGGCAAAATCACCCATTTATCCAAACATCATGAGTTTAGTTGAGCCCCCTTTTTTAAACTCTAGCTAAGTTTATTTGAATGTAAAAGAAAGATGACTCATACAAATTTGAGTCATTGTCATCATTTGCCCCTCATTAAAAAGACCAGATTGCCCTTTGATCAAACTGAAACCCGTATAATTTTGGCAGGAATGCAGAACATATCAAGATTGCCTTTTAAAGAAAAGAAACATGTTTCTCTCAGTCTAGATTAAGTCTAGTCTAGAAAAATTTATCAATTCATGATCTCTAATTCCTCTTAGATTCCAAGTAATGTTAGTAAACAAAGTGCAGGTTTTGAGCCCCATGGTGGCCACCTCAATATTTATGGAAAGTTCAACCCATTTTGGAAATGAAGAAAGATGAAGAAGGAATTGAATAAAAACATGAAAAAAAAAAGAACAAAGAAAAGAAAGAATGAAAGATCAAGGAAAGAAAGAGAAAGCACAAAGAAGAGAGCACAAAAGAGGTAAGCACAAAGAGAAAGGAAAGACAAGAAAAGAGTACATCACACATTGGAAGGGAAGGAATGGAAATGTCCACATCCGACCGCTATAGCAAGCCACAATACATAATGATAGGAGTTTAGGCTAAAATATCCCTAGATCCTATCTTCAGATTAGTAAAGGCCCGAACTATGCGGAACCTGATTCCGGAGGGATGGAAGTCCCAAAGGATACGTAGGCAATTTGGGACACCCCAAATTCGGTCCAAAGGCTATACATCTAGAGGTTACACATCCAAAGACTACACATCCAAAGGCTACACACCAAAGGCTATACATTCAGAGGTTACAAATCTAGAGCACAAAGCACAGTTACAGTTACATCTTGAGCGGTCTTAAGCTAAAGTCACAGACCTCATGAGGTCGCTACTCAAGAAGCTTGACAGTTACAGTTACATCATGAACGGTCTTGAGCTAAAGTCACAGATCTGATGAGGTCGCTACTCAAGAAGCTTGATAGTTACAGTTACATCATGAGCGTTCTTGAGCTAAATTCACAGATCTGATGAGGTCGCTACTCAAGAAGCTTGATAGTTACAGTTACCTCATGAGCGGTCTTGAGCTAAAGTCACAGACCTGATGAGGTCGTTACTCAAGAAGCTTGACAGTTACAGTTACATCATGAGCAGTCTTGAGATAAAGTCACAGACCTGATGAGGTCGCTACTCAAGAAGCTCGACAGTTACAGTTACATTACAAGCGGCCTTGAGCTAAAGTCAAAGACCCGATGAGGTCGCTACTCAAGGAGCTTGACATCTACAGTTATTTATTGTACAATGGTAGAATCCAGATCAAGTGCAGAATAATGCAAAAATAGGCCACTTTTATCTTCGGCCTTAATTATTCATAATCTTGGGCGAAGAGGGGCATCTGTAAGCACCCCATTTTTGCCATTTCCAGCTGAACAAAGTCCTACTGGTGTATGGACAACAAAGGAATAAAGATGAGTGAAAATTTAGGTTTTGACTACGACCTCGAGGTTGTTTTCGATGGGTCCTACAACAAGGTCACAGGCTGTAATCTGCATGGATGCATAGGTCATGGAATTACCTTCGAAATGATACCAGAATTGCCCAATTCTGATATCAAATGAAGAAGATATGGTCATTTTATTCGGATGATACGTACAAGGGAGGTTTCTAAAATTATCATAAATAATCCCAAGGGCTTTCATGCAAATTATCGTAAGTTGGATTGTTTAAATTTCAAATCATCATATCTTGATCATCCGACATCTGAATCATATGGTTTAAGTACCAATGTTCCTTATTTTCAGTCCTTTTCAAAATGGACGTGAAGAATCTCGGGTAGAGGTCACCAGCGGGTCCCATGCTAGCTTTCATGCAGAATTATCGATAGAACTTCATTTCTTCATATCTTGGCCGTTCTACGTCGAATTCAGATGATTCCAAGGCCTTTATTTTTCATTTGTGGTGTTCTACAAAGTGGACTTGGAAAATCTCGGGTAGAAGTCTCCGGAGGCTCCCATGCAAAATTACACATGAAAATGATCATTTAATATTTAGAAATATTTTGGTCACACCATATCTAAATCAGGTAATTTCAGTTTCATTATGTTTCATTTTTAGTACTCTACGAAGTGGACGTAATGGATTTTTGATAGAAGTCCCCGAAGGATCCCATGCAGAAGGGTCAGCCAAATTATCGATAATGAGCCTGCTTAAACTTCAGAAATTCATAAGTTGACCATTTTATTTTCAAATGAGGTGATTCAAGCTTCAACATTCCTCATTTTTAGTGTTCTACAAAGTGAACGTAGAAAATTTAGAATAGAGACTATAAAAAATTTCATGCGGAATGGCAACGGAAATAGCCCATGAAATGACCGAGTGAGAAACTCAGTCAATCCAGTTAACTCATCTCAACCCAAGCCAGTCTTGGCCCAACCCAGTCAATCCAGTTAACTCATCTCAACCCAAGCCAATCTCGGCCCAACCTTGTCAATCCTTGTCAATCTGGACCAAATCTATTGGACCCATGTGCATGCACATTTTGTATATTATTCATATTATTAGATTATGTATTGCTTTAGGTATTAAATTATATTTTTATGGATTGAATACATGTATATATATTTATTGGAGGAGATAGCTGGCTAATGGTTCGGTTAGGCTAGGAAAGAGATCAGAAAAAAGATTGAATAGAGATTATGGAGAAGAAAAAAGGAAAGGAAAAGAGAGAAGGGGGAGGGGACGTGAAAGAGAGAATCGGAGAGAGATTGAGGGAAATTCGTGAGAGATTGGGAAAAAGAAAAAAAATAAAGAAAAGAGAGAATCAGAGAGAATAAGAGAAGGAGAGAGAATAAAGAGAGATAAATAAAAGGAAAAAGGAAAAGAAAAAAAAAAGAAGGAATTTTCACGTTTTCTAGAAAGAAAACGTGAAAGAGAGAGAGAAGAAGAGAAGAAAAGGAAAGAAAGAGAAGAAGAGAAGAAAAGGAAAGAAAGAAAAGAGAAGAAAATGAAAGAAGAAAAGAAAAAAAGAAAGAAAAGAGAAGAAAAGGAAAGAAGAAAAGGAAAGAAGAAAAGAAAAAAAGAAAGAAAAGGAAAGAAGAAAAGAAAAAAAGAGAAGAAGAGAAGAAAAGGAAAGAGAGAGAAGAAAAGAAGAAAAGGAAAAAGAAAGAAAAGAGAAGAAAAGGAAAGAAAGAAAAGAAGAGAAGAAAAGGAAAGAGAGAGAAGAAAAGAAGAAAAGGAAAAAGAAAGAAAAGAGAAGAAAAGGAAAGAAAGAAAAGAAGAGAAGAAAAGGAAAGAGAGATAAGAAGAGAAGAAAAGGAAAGAGAGAGAAGAAGAGAAGAAAAGGAAAGAAAGAGAAGAAGAGAAGAAAAGGCAAGAAAGAGAAGAAAAAGAAAGAAAGAGAAGATAAAAAAAAGAAAGTGAGGAAGGGACGTGAGATTCCAAGAGAAAAGGAAAGATAGAGAAAGGGAGAAGAAAAGGTAAGAAAGAGAATAAGAGAAGAAAAGGAAAGAAAGAGAATAAGAGAAGAAAAGGAAAGAAAGAGAAGAAGAGAAGAAAAGGAAAGAAAGAGAAAAAGAGAAGAATAAGAGAAAGAGAGAGAAGAAGATAAAAAAAAAAGAAAGAAAAAGAGGGAGGGACATGAGATTCTAGGAGAAGAGGAGAAAGAGAGAAGAAGAAAAAGAAAATGAAAGAAAGAAAGAAAGGAAGGAAGGGACGTGAGATTCCAAGGAGAATAGGGAAAAAAAAAAGAAGAAAAAAATCTGAAAAATGAAAAGGAGAGGGAAAGAGGGCGTTGAAAAAAAATAAAGGGGAGAAGGAGCGGGAGAAGAAGAGAGAAGCAGCCTTGAAGTAGAAGAGGAAAGCAGCCGAGAGAGAAACAGAGAGAGAGAGAGAGAGAGAGAGAGAGAGAGAGAGAGAGCTGCAGGCGCAGGTCAGCCCCTCTCTCCCATTTGTTTTCTTCCCATTTGTTTTCTTGACCTGCAATACCCCAACACCACAGCTATTATCCGGATCAGTCCCCATCACCTGTACAACCACCAACTACCTTCGAAGCCCCTATCCATTCCTTCTATTGAGAATCATTCCATTTAATCTCCTGTACTGACTTTCACCCAGATCTATTACTCCCTCACCTACAGCCGACTTGTTGCTACCTATAAGCATCATCGAAACCAACAACTGTCCAGTTGCAGCCATGACCACCTCTTACCTGCAGACTCACTTTCCATCAATCTCCTTAGCAAGCCCAACCGATTACCTATACACTTGCTCTGATTACTTTCATCACTCAAAACCTACAACCAACTTTACACTTGTCCTATTATCTGATCAACCCAACACCTAAGCAAACCCAATACCTCATCCTCACTCTTACCTGTTACAACTCCCCTGAATCATCTGCTCCCTACTCTATGATCTGCTATACCCATCATGAATCCTTGATTCTGATTCCAATAATTTGATCATATTTTTATGTTGATCATTGATTTAATCAATATAAACCATAGGTTGGGCATTTATTTTGATCATGTTATGTGACTATTGACTTGATTAAATTTGGGAATACTGATCATTAATGTGTTGATCTTGACCGTCAATCATGATAATTTTAATGTGTTAATTTTGACAATTGATCATTTTATTGAGTTGATATTGACCGTCAATCATGATAATTTTAATGTATTGATCTTGACCATGTGATCATGATAATTTTAATGCTCAATCTGAACCATTGATCCATATGATTTGATCCTTACCCATCTGATCATGATCCTTACCACCTGATTTGATCCTTATCCTTTTGATCATGATTCCTACCATCCGGTCAACATCTACACAACCATTTGATCAGATCAAGTTACCATCATTACCATCAGATCAAACCATCATCCTCACCATCTGATCAAGCCATCATCCTATCAGATCATCCTCATCACCAGATCAGATTATCATCACCGTCAAATTAGATCATCATCACAACTCTATCTCACACTATCTGATCATCATCTACACCATCTGATCTGCCCATCACCCCATCTAATCATTATCTACACCATCTGATCTTCATCACCATCATCACCATCGTCACCATGTGATTGACAACTCACATACTCACATATTGCTATGTTTTTAGATGTTCATTTGTTATGTTTGGAATGCTTATTACTACATCTGTCTGCTACACATGCTCATTGCTACATCTGTCTACTACACATGCTTATTGTTATATCTATTTGCCACATGCTTATTGCCATATTTAGATGCTTACTGCTATATTTAGAATACTACCACTGCTATAAATGGAATGTTTTCATTTACCATATTTGTCTTGGAAAGAGATAAGTTAGAAAAATAACAATTAGGGCAAGATAAACCCTATAATAAAGAGAATAATTAGGGTATGAAACCCTAAAAAATGAAAATCACAATGAAAAAGGGATAGGAAACCCTAGAAACCTATTAATGGAAACAATAAAAATGGTAGGAATTTAGGTCTCATCCCTAGATCCTATTGATAAAAATAGAAACAATAAAAATAGTAGGAATTTAGGTCTCATCCCTAGATCCTATTGATAAAAATAGAAAGAATTTGGTACACATCCCAAATCAAAATGGTAGGAATTTAGGTCTCATCCCTAGATCCTATTGATAAAAATGAAAAGAATTTGGTACACATCCTAAATCTGAATGATAGGAATCTAGGTCTCATCCCTAAATCCTATTGACAAAAATTAAAAGAATTTGGTACACATCTCAAATCTGAATGATAGGAATTTATGTCTCATCCCTATATCCTATTGACAAAAATGGTAGGAATTTAGTACACATTCGAAATTCGACTCTCACAATCATTTCGATCTACGTCGTACCTGATTTCTAGGGCACACCCTAGAATACGTAGGCAATTTAGGAATCTCAAATATGGTACAAAGCCACCCATCAACCATACATCCCATAAACTTCAACTTAAACAAAAAAAATCTAATTGAAGCACATGCATAAATCACTTTCATAATCTTTAATCACAAAACCCATTCGAACTACGTTTTGGACTTGATTTCCAAGATTGGAATACGTAGGCAGTTTGAGATGTCTTACACATCTCAGATTCAGTCCAAGACCGAACCATCTTTGGTCCGGTTCACTGTATAATATTGTACATTACATTTGCTTGTTTATTTGCTTTAAAACATGATTGGCTGAACCCTAGGTTAGAATAACTTAGCAACTTAGTTTAGGACATCCCCCATTGAACCCTAGTCATCCAGTTGACCAAGCACAGTCAAAATTAGAGTCAAAGGAAAGTTTAGGAGGCAGATATTGATCGGGCGGTTTGGGTACCTAACACGTTCCCATAACCGTACCCTGAATACTTACCCGATCTCTTGCAGACCAAAGAACTGATACATTGGGTCACGAGTCAATAGAAGTCTTACCTTAGGGTGAGGCTACATTTTTTAGAGGTCATAGACCTTAATCTAGGTGGCTACTCCAACAGTACAATTGATCTTCATCGATATGGATACACTTTCATCCCGAGGAGGATCATCGATTTCCCATTGTCCTCACAGTGGCGACTCCGCTGGGGAATAATATTCAGACTCCTAGGATACTTTCCTTATATTGATTGCTTGACATTGGATGCTAGATCTAGGGTACTATATTTATTGTTTGTACATATTGCTTTGGGGGGTATGGGTTCAGTCACACTTTCGTGCGAGTAGCTGAACCGGGTCCCATGCATGTGGGGCAGCCCGCTAGGTGAAACACACAACCTTGGCCTGTACTTTGTAAGATCACGATTAGCGAGCAGCCTCTGACGAGCATTTCTTGGGTCGCCCAGGAATGCGTTATGTTATTCCACGTTGCTTGATTCTTGCATCATAGTATATAAATGGATTGGGGGCCCATTATTCATCGTGCATTCGGTGATAGGTTACCACATCCTCGTCCAGGTGGCCTTTTCTGTCCTAACCCAGTTTGAGCCATATGTATGTTATTTTTGGTCCATCTTTGAACCAACATGGTAAAGTATACTCAATCATAATATTTACATCCGAGACGTTGAAGTTTTGTCTGTTTTTGTCCTTGACTTGTCAACATGTTTGGATCCACACTTGAGTATTCTTGTCTCTCACTCGTTGAGAGCGTGAGGGTTACGTATACCCGCATATACATTAGTATGGGCGGTCTATAGATGCCCTCTATCGTAAAAATCTCATTGTGTTGACCGTTCAATATTGATATATCTATCTCAAAAAACGTTCAAAAAATCCCTGTCACGACATAGATACTGTGATCAAGCCGAAATTTTTCGATTTGTTCAATCATGAACCACTTTTGTCATCCTTCATGAAAACTATAAATAAGCATATCAATTTCAATTTCTTTGAATTTTATGAACCACAATGTCGAACCTTGATGCTACAATGATCCATTCGGAATCTTGAGGCCCCAAGACCAATCATGGGGTTATTCAAATACAAATAAATTGTTACAGATGATGTCTAATGGTCGGTTTTCTTGAAAGAGCTAACTTTGTTTGGTCGAGTCAGCTTGTATGTGTATGTGTATTCTTCTTGTGTCTAGTCACTTCTGAGTCTTAACCTTCATTCATTGTTTGTATAGAAAGAAAAAAAAAAAGAAAAAAAAACTTAAAAAAAAAAAACCAAAAAATTAGAAAAAAACCAAAAAAAAAAAAAAGTTTGAACTAGGGAGGATAGGATTGTCTAGACTTAAGAGAACACCTGAGTGAGTAGACAAAGCATCCAAAATTTTTACATCCACTCGTAGGAAGGTCTTATCATCACCGATTTAGGTCTCAGTTCATGTTCACAAGGAGGACTTTTGTACCTCAAAGTATTGGAATGGCTGGAAGACAGTATATTGAGAGCCCGAATATTTCAGAGCGGAATTAAAATTCCAAGATCGAAGTTGAGGAATCCAAGAAGTTAGAAAGCTGAACCATAAATTCTGAGAGATTACATGTTTCTTTCCCATGTTAGCATACTTGTCAATTTTAAATGAAAAACTAAGATTGGAAAGCATTTTGTTCACCCCTGACGATTGAGCCACTTTGACTGACGGAGTTGGTTTCTGACTTCGAAATTACTTTCATCATCCAAGGTGAGTCAAACTCAAAGGAGTAGCCCTCGAACCTTCAAGAATGTCCCACCCACCTCCCAAAATCCAGGATGAAAAGGAAGACCATGTGGTCAATTGTATCCCAAAATTGAGATAGTCTGAAAATGAACTTCAAGTGTACCTTAAACTAGGGAACAACCAAAATGTCAGTGCACCCTAAATTGGGACACAACCAAAATGTCAGTACATCCTAAACTGGGGCATAACCAAAATGTCAATGGATTCGAAGTAGGGCAAACAGAAAAGGGAAATAGACTGAACAAGGGTATAGGTCAGAGTTTCATGACATCCAAACTGGGGCATAAGATTGGGATACATCAAACCAAACTAAGGCATAGACCAAGTGAATGTCAAACCCGAACTAGGGCATAAATCAAAGGTAATAGACTCAAGATGGGTTTAACTTAAGATGGAAAGGGTCAAACATATGTCGATAGATAGGCGTAATGAGCCTTACTAGCGAAAGTCTGAACGGAGATTCAGTCCTATAACCAATCATAAGTTGGCGTCAATGATGTTGTATCCAATTGGGGAAACTCGGTGAATTACTTGTCTAAACTGGCTACCATTGGTATCTGATAGGTCATCTATGTTTGCGCTTAAACTCGATATGTCTGTAGACGGTGCAGTCCAAATGCTTTGAAAAAATGAACAATAATCATCTCATTTGAGACATCAACAACAGTGCTTTACTACTTCCAATCCATTCCTTCCCAGTTTGATATTTCTTCCTCTTCCATATCCGTTGCTAATTATGACTCTGATGACGATTGAGATGATGAGCCGCAACCTGAACTTCTACTCCATCAGCCTTTAGAGAAATGAAAGCTCAACACACACGTGAAAGTTATAGATGATTAAGTTGAAGTCATGCAAGCATTCTCAAAGACACAAGTTGGTACATCAAAATATCATCCCATTTGGTCGATTTATAGAAAGATTTTTTTTTGAGGTATTCCTTGAAAGTAGAGAACATTTACAGACTCATACAAGTGGTTCATTTAGTTTTACAAGAATGGGTCTATACACAAGGCATTATCAAGTTTACATTAATCCAAGTGATCAAGTCTTCTACAAGTGCATGAAGTCTACAGACATAAAACATGCTACAAATCAACCTCAAAGTCAAAGATGAGCTCAAAAAAAAAAAAAAAAAAAAAAAAAAAAAAAAAAAAAAAAAGAGAAAAAAGAAAAGAAAAAAAGAAAGAGCTATACAAAATAATGAGGTTGGTTAGCATACTACATTGGGACAATGATGGTGGACAAGTTCAACTATTGTGCATAGACATGGAGCAACTACTTTGAAACACTAATGGTGAGTGAGTTCGATTACAAGGCATATACATGGGGCAACTCCTTTGGAGCCCTGCTGATGGACGAGTTCAGTTATAGAGCAATAAGACAATTGGTTCTCGTACAATGACATATAGACACCATTTCTTAGAACCTGATTGTTTGTTGTGATTCACGTTGTGTGTTGAGCTGGATTTTGATATGGGTCACTACATCCCACCCATACAGGGGGTGGTCGCATCACTTTGTTGTCATCAGAGAATTTCTTTTCGGCTAAAGACTCTCTCTCTTGTCCATAAATTTGATAGTCTTCCACAGGGTCTACATTACATGCCCTTACTTCAAATGTCACAAAATTTTATGGTATCGTTTCTTGTGAACATGTCATCTTGTTATACATAAATATTGTTCAATAAATCAGACTGGAATATCTATCTGTCGTTCATCATTTCGACCACGTCCAAGAATTCCATAGTCTTTTGTTGCTAGCTAATAAAATGGCATCGCCTAGTAGAGATCAAGCCATTCTACATAAACAACCAAACACTCTCCCAATGACAGACCCATTGGACAGTTTTTTATCTCTCCATCTGGACCTTCGTCGTCATACTTGTATAAAGGCTTAAAGGATTTGGGCCCAAACGTGGTTATAACCGATTCAACATCTGAGCATAGCTTGTTGAAATTTATTTTCTATCTGAATGATATCGAGAGGAGAAAGCATTCTTTGACATTTTTTCTAAAGATTAGTGTAGGGTTGCATCTCCTTAAGGTTATTTCTATTGATGACTCAAAAGTCGCCTGCTTATCAATGTGTGTAGACATGAACTTAGACACTAGGGCAAAATCACCCATTTATCCAAACATCTTGAGTTTAGTTGAGCCCCCTGTTTGAAACTCTAGCTAAGTTTATTTGAATGTAAAAGAAAGATGACTCATACAAATTTGAGTCATTGTCATCATTTGCCCCTCATTTAAAAGACCTGATTGCCCTTTGATCAAAGTGAAACCCATATAAATTTGACAGGAATGCAGAACATATCGAGATTGTCTTTTGAAGAAAAGAAACATGTTTCTCTCAGTCTAGATTAAGTTTAGTAAAGGAAAGTTTATCAAATCATGATCTCTAGTTCCTCTTAGATTCCAAGTAATGTTAGTAAACAAAGTGCAGGTTCTGAGCCCCATGGTGGCCACCTCAATATTTATGAAAAGTTCAACCTGTTTTGGAAATGAAGAAAGTTGAAGAAAGGAATTGAATAAGAACATGAAAAAAAAGAGCAAAGAAAAGAAAGAATGAAAGATCAAGGAAAGAAAGAGAAAGCACAAAGAAGAGAGCACAAAAGAGGAAAGCACAAAGAGAAAGGAAAGACAAGAAAAGAGTACAACACACATTGGAAGGGAAGGAATGGAAATGTCCATATCCGACTGCTATAGCAAGCCACAGTACATAATGATAGGAGTTTAGGTTGAAATGTCCCTAGATCCTATCTTCAGATTAGCAAAGGCCCGAACTACGCGGAACCTGATTCTGGAGGGATGAAAGTCCCAAAGGATACGTAGGCAATTTGGGACACCCCAAATTCGGTCCAAAGACTATACATCTAGAGGTTACACATCCAAAGGCTACACATTCAAAGGCTACACACCAAAGGCTATACATTCAGAGGTTACAAATCCAGAGCACAAAGCACAGTTACAGTTACATCATGAGCGGTCTTGAGCTAAAGTCACAGACCTGATGAGGTCGCTACTCAAGAAGCTTGACAGTTACAGTTACATCATGAGCGGTCTTGAGATAAAGTCCCAGACCTGATGAGGTCGCTAGTTAAGAAGCTTGACAGTTACAGTCACATTACAAGCGGCCTTGAGCTAAAGTCAAAGACCCGATGAGGTCGCTACTCAAGAAGCTTAACATCTACAATTGTTTGTTGTACAATGGTAGATTCCAGATCAAGTGCAGAATAATGCAAAAATGGGTCACTTTTTTCTTCGGCTTCAATTATTCACAATCTCGGCCGAAGAGGGGCATCTATAAGCACCCCATTTTTGCCATTTCCAGCTAAACAAAGTCCTATTGGTTTTCGATGGGTCCTACAACAAGGTCACAGGCTGTAATCTGCATGGATGCATAGGTCATGAAATTATCTTCGAAATGATACTAGAATTGCCCAATTCTGATATCAAATGAAGAAGATATGGTCATTTTAGTCGGATGATACGTACAAGGGAGGTTTCCGAAATTATCATAAATAATCGCAGGGGATTTCATACAAATTATCGTAAGTTGGATTGTTTAAATTTCAAATCATCATATCTTGATCATCCGACATCTGAATCATATGGTTTAAGTACCAATGTTCATTATTTTCAGTCCTTTTCAAAATGGACGTGAAGAATCCCGGGTAGGGGTCACCAGCGGGTCCCATGCAAGCTTTCATGCAGAATTATCGATAGAACATCATTTCTTCATATCTTGGCCGTTCTACGTCAAATTCGGATGATTCCAAGGCCATTAATTTTCATTTGTGGTGTTCTACAAAGTGGATGTGGAAAATCTCGGGTAGAAGTCTCCGGAGGATCCCATGCAAAATTACACATGGAAATGGTCATTTAATCTTTAAAAATTCATATTTTGGTCACACCATATCCAAATCACGTAATTTCAGTTTCATTATGTTCCATTTTTAGTACTCTACAAAGTGGACGTAATGGATTTTCGATAGAAGTCCCCGAAGGATCCCATGCAGAAGGGTCAGCCAAATTATCGATAATGGGCCTGCTTAAACTTCAGAAATTCATAAGTTGACCATTTTATTTTCGAATGAGATGATTCAAGCTCCAACATTCCTCATTTTTAGTGTTCTACAAAGTGAACGTAGAAAATTTAGAATAGAGCCTATCGAAAAATTTCATGCGGAATGGCATCGAAAATAGCTCATGAAATGACAGAGAGAGAAACCCAATCATTCTAGTCAACTCATCTCATCCCAAGCCAGTCTTGGCCCAACCCAGTCAATCCAGTCAACTCATCTCAACCTAAGCCATTCTCGGCCCAACCCAGTCAATCCTTGTCAATCCGGACCAAATCTATTGGACCCATGTGCATGCACATTATGTATATTATACATATTATTAGATTATGTATTGCTTTAGGTATTAAATTATATTTTTATGGATTGAATATATGTATATATATTTATTGGAAGAGATTGCTGGCTAATGGTTCGGTTAGGCTAGGAAAGAAATCCGAAAAAAGATTGAATAGAGATTATGGAGAAGAAAAAAGGAAAGGAAAAGAGAGAAGTAGGAGGAGACGTGAAAGAGGGAATCAGAGAGAGATTGAGGGAAATCCAAGAGAGATTGGAAAAAAGAAAAAAAAATGAAAAAAGAGAATCTGAGAGAATAAGAGAAGGAGAGAGAATAAGAGAAAGAGAAATAAATAAAAGAAAAAAGGAAAAGAAAAAAAGAAGAAGGAATTTTCACGTTTTCTAAAAAGAAAACGTGAAAGAGAGAGAGAAGAAGAGAAGAAAAAGAAAGAAAGAGAAGAAGAGAAGAAAAGGAAAGAAATAAAAGAGAAGAAAAGGAAAGAAGAAAAGAAAAAAAGAAAGAAAATAGAAGAAAAGGAAAGAAAGAAAAGAGAAGAAAAGGAAAGAAGAAAAGAAAAAAAGAAAGAAAAGAGAAGAAAAGGAAAGAAAGAGAAGAAGGAAAGAAAAGGAAAGAGAGAGAAGAAAAGAAGAAAAGGAAAAAGAAAGTAAAGAGAAGAAAAGGAAAGAAAGAGAAGAAGAGAAGAAAAGGAAAGAGAGAGAAGAAGAGAAGAAAAGGAAAGAGAGAGAAGAAGTGAAGAAAAGGAAAGAAAGAGAAGAAGAGAAGAAAAGGAAAGAAAGAAAAGAGAAGAAAAGGAAAGAAAGAAAATAAGAGAAGAAGGAAAGAAAGAGAAGAAGAGAAGAAAAGAAAAGAAAGAGAAGAAAGAGAAGAAAAGGAAAGAAAGAGAAGATAAAAAAACAGAACGAGAGGAAGGGACGTGAGATTCCAAGAGAAAAGGAAAAGAAAAGGTAAGAAAGAGAATAAGAGAAGAAAAGGAAAGAAAGAGAATAAGAGAAGAAAAGGAAAGAAAGAGAAGAAGAGAAGAAAAGGAAAGAAAGAGAAAAAGACAAGAATAAGAGAAAGAGAGAGAAGAAGATAAAAAAAAAGAAAGAGAGGAAAGGGACGCGAGATTTTAGGAGAAGAGGAGAAAGGGAGAGAATAAAAAAAGAAAAGGAGAGAAAGAAAGAGAGGAAGGGACGTGAGATTCCAAGGAGAATAGGGAAAAAAAGAAGAAGAAAAAAATCTGAAAAATGAAAAGGAGAGGGAAAGAGGGCGTTGAAAAAAATAAAGGGGAGAAGGAGCGGGAGAAGAAGAGAGAAGCAACCTAGAAGAAGAAGAGGAAAGCAGGCGAGAGAGAGAGAGAGAGAGAGAGAGAGAGAGAGAGAGAAAGAGAGAGAGCTGCAGGCACAGGTAAGCCCCTCTCTCCCATTTGTTTTCTTCCCATTTGTTTTCTTTACTTGCAAGACCCCAACACCACAGCCATTACCCGGATCAGTCCCCATCACTTGTACAGCCACCAACTACCTTTGAAGCCCTTATCCATTCCTTCCACTGAGAATCATTCCATTTAATCTCCTGTACTGACTTTCACCCAGATCTATTACTCCCTCATCTACAGCCGACTTGTTGCTACCTATAAGCATCATCGAAACCAACAACTGTCCAGTTGCAGCCATGACCACCTCTTACCTGCAGACTCACTTTCCATCGATCTCTTTAGCAAGCCCAATCGATTACCTATACACTTTCTCCCTGATTACCTTCATCACTCAAAACCTACAACCAACTTTACACTTGTCCTATTATCTGATCAACCCAACACCCAAGCAAACCCAATACCTCATCCTCAACCCAATACCTCATCCTCACTTTTACCTGTTACAACTCCCCTGAATCACCTACTCCCTACTCTATGATCTGCTGTACCCATCATGAATCCTTGATTCTGATTCCAATAATTTGATCATATTTGTATGTTGATCATTGATTTAATCAATATAAACCATTGGACATTTTTTTTGATCATGTTATGTGACTATTGACTTGATTAAATTTGGGAACACTGATCATGATAATTTTAATGTGTTGATCTTGACCGTCAATCATGATAATTTTAATGTGTTGATCTTGACAATTGATCATTTTAATGTGTTGATCTTGACCGTCAATCATGATAATTTTAATGTATTGATCTTGACCATGTGATCATGATAATTTTAATGCTCAATCTGAACCATTGATCCATATGCTTTGATCCTTACCCATCTGATCATGATCCTTACCACCTGATTTGATCCTTATCCTTTTGATCATGATTCCTACCATCCGGTCAGCATCTACACAACCATTTGATCAGATCAAGTTACCATCATCACCATCAGATCAAACCATCATCCTCACCATCTGATCAAGCCATTATCCTATCAGATCATCCTCACTACCAGATCAGATTATCATCATCGTCAAATTAGATCATCATCAAAACTCTATCTCACACTATCTGATCATCATCTACACCATCTGATCTGCCCATTACCCCATCTAATCATTATCTACACCATCTGATCGTCATCACCATCATCACCATCGTCACCATGTGATTGACAACTCACATACTCACATATTGCTATGTTTTTAGATGTTCATTTGTTATGTTTGGAATGCTTATTGCTACATCTGTCTGCTACACATGCTCATTCCTACATCTGTCTGCTATGCATGGTTATTGTTATATTTGTTTGCCACATGCTTATTGCCATATTTAGATGCTTACTGCTATATTTAGAATACTACCACTGTTATAGTTGGAATGTTTTCATTTACCATATTTTTCTTGGAAAGAGATAAGTTAGAAAAATAGCAAATAGGGCAAGATATACCCTATAACAAAGAGAATAATTAGGGTATGAAACCCTAAAAAATGAAAATCACAATGAAAAAGGGATAGGAAACCCTAGAAACCTAAAAATAGAAACAATAAAAATGATAGGAATTTAGGTCTCATCCCTAGATCCTATTGATAAAAATGGAAACAATAAAAATAGTAGGAATTTAGGTCTCATCCCTAGATCCTATTGATAAAAATGGAAAGAATTTGATACACATCCCAAATCAAAATGGTAGGAATTTAGGTCTCATCCCTAGATCCTATTGACAAAAATGGAAAGAATTTGGTACACATCCCAAATCTGAATGATAGGAATTTAGGTCTCATCCCTAAATCCTATTGATAAAAATAGAAAGAATTTGGTACACATCCCAAATCTGAATGATAGAAATTTATGTCTCATCCCTATATGGTATTGACAAAAATGGTAGGAATTTGGTACACATTCTAAATCTGACTCTCACAATCATTTCGAACTATCTCGTACCTGATTTCTAGGGCACACCCTAGAATACGTAGGCAATTTAGGAATCCCAAATACGGTACAAAGCCACCCATCAACCATATATCCAGCATAAACTTCAACTTGAACAAAAAAAATCTAATTGAAGCACATGCATAAATCACTTTCATAATCTTTAATCACAAAACCCTTTCGAATTATGTTTTGGACTTGATTTCCAGGATTGAAATACGTAGGTAGTTTAATGTGTCTTATACGTCTCAGATTCAGTCCAAGACCGAACCTTCTTTGGTCCGGTTCACTGTATAATATTGTACATTATATTTGCTTGTTTATTTGCTTTAAAACATGATTGGCTGAACCCTAGGTTAGAATAACTTACCAACTTGATTTAGGAGATCCCCCATTGAACCCTAGTCATCCAGTTGATCAAGCACAGTCAAAATTAGAGTCTAAGGAAAGTTTAGGAGGCCGATATTGATCGGGCGGTTTGGTTCCCTAACACCTTCCCATAACCGTACCCTGAATACTTATCCGATCTCTTGCAGACCAAAGAACTGATACATTGGGTCACGAGTCAAAAGAAGTCTTACCTTAGGGTGAGGCTATATATTTTAGCGGTCCTAGACCTTAATTTAGGTGGCTACCCCAACGGTACAATTGATTTTCATCGATACGGATACACTTTCATCCCGAGGAGGACCATTGATTTCCCATAGTCCGCACAATAATCTTTCAAAGTGATACCTGCATCATCAACTAAAAATATACGACGTCGTGGGGTGAGCTCTCAACTTAGCTCTGTGAGAAGAACAAAACAATGCAACAAACATATGCATGAGGTCAAATTCATATCTTTGTTCTAGTATAAGTTTGCAATGTGCTTTGGTAAGGATAAGCGGCCACCACACCTCCATACATGAGAGTGTGAGCATGCCCAATATATTACACACCGCTGTTGCCTCACTTCACTCACTACAAGATAGAGATAGAGCTAGAGCCTAATGGATCACACACCGTCGGCAATCCCTCTGATACTCTACCCCATACCAATACATATGCCCCTATTGGCGAGGGCTTGTCAACTGGGTTCGTGTCTAACCAATCCTAGATGTCATCAGATTTGTATCCAAGGCCTTACCCTAGCATCCTTTAATATGCCCATGGAGATAGAGCTAAGGTCCGCTGACAGTGCTACAACCACACACTGCTATCACCCCCTGATACCCTATGACGTACTAAGTCTACTAAAGTAATGATGATACGACGAAGTCAATGTGGTGAATGATTTGATGCAAACCTCTCCCCATCTAACACATCAATTACCTACAAACATATGCCTATCCTAAACATCAATATAATTAAATATGCATGAACAAGATATATAGTAGTTAATTAGATGACATGTGAGATGTACAAACAACATATAGATCATGACATCAGTTAAATTAACAGAAAGTAAAGGGGTAGTTTCTTATTAACCAATTAGTTTAGGTCTTATTACCTTAGAAACTCTCTTGAACTAACTAGAAACCTCAATAATTAATAAACCTTAATTAGGGTTCCAATTCCATTAGGTTATAGTACTCTATTTCATTGTCGGGTCTCTAATTTAGGCCTTCCGAACATTGTCCGGTCACATGACCGGTCTTGCATTGACCGACTGGTCAACCACCCAAACAAACCCTGTCAGACTTCCAAAGAGTGACCGGTCACCTATCCGGTATGGCATCTAGCCTACTGATCAACAGGGACCGAACAACCTTCAGGCTGTCTTCAGTCTGTCTTCTTTCCAAATCGATTCTTTGGCTCATTAATGGGATCCATCCTAGAGTCATTCTATGGATATTATCCATTGGTTTACTCATTCCATCTAACCCTAACATCTATGATTTAATGTAGGTTCAATTGAGAGATCTAGTAAGAGGGATCATGATGGAATCACAGTGTTGGAGTCGAGCTACTAATACTGTGACTATAGATCTCAACTCTACATATCCTAACATTCTATAGAGATGGGGAAACATAGACTTACCGTGTTACAACCCATTTTGGAGAATCAAACATGATATCTGAGTCATCCAAGTGATAACCCGAATCTTCCAGTGACCGCCAACCAAAATGATTTACCCACGGACCCCAGAGTCTACAAGCATAATATCCACCAGAATCAACAATAGATAATAATAATAACTTATAGCGGAATATCAGAATTTACAGTGGAATCATAATAAGGAATCAGATACCAACTAATAATACTTAATATCATCATAATTTTGTTATCCCTTACAATTGTCCCACAATATTCATAATATTACATACATCCATATTACATAACTAGAGTAAATCTGAATAAGTTCCTGTAGATAGACCAAACCATCATCTATCCACAAACAACAAAATTAATAGAATCAAGAGCTGACTTAGGTCCTGGAGATACAATCCCTATAAGTGCAACCCCTGACATGATCATGGGAGAGGAACCCCACCAAGCAAAGCAGTCTCAGCATTAACGGGATATATTTCTGCATCAGCAATAGCGAAACCTGCAAACAAAGCTAAAATGATTCAATATAGAGGGGTGAGCTCACATCCTAGCTTAGTGAGGAATCAGGTATCAATACAATCCTAGGTGACAATTCATGAATGCAGTACAGAAGCAAATAAACAAGAAATTGTGAGTGTCATACAAGTGTGTATGCAAATCATGGTCGATCTGTCCCCTAGCGAGGATCTTGCCCAGTACCCCACCGCCTGAGCATATACACCCGTGCCCCACCGCCTGGGTGCTCCATACCCCATCACCTGGATATTTATAGTCACCTTGTTAAAGCACAGATCACTTGACCAAGTTGATGCATGATGCATGAGCATGTTATTAATGGGTTACACACCAGTAGAGATCCTCGTCCCACTCCCATGGACTGACGGTGTCCCTACTAAGGTGCAACCGGACATATGGCCATGTATTGTGCTCCCACACATTACATGATCATATACCCCATACAAAATCATATTCAAACAATCAATCAACCATTATGGCATGTGCACACAGTAAATAAAACTATACTCCAGCAAAAATCCCCGTTCTACTCTCATGGATTGACTATGCCCCCACTAGAGTATAGAATGCCAACATGGTATGTGTATTATACTCCCATACTCTACATGCCCATCATACATGGTCTTATCCAAACTGCACCCAGCGAAGGACCCCAACTCCCCACTCCCATGGTTCATTGTGCCTCTACTAAGGTACAACCACTCCCAAAGTGATTCATGAGGTCACTCGTTACATGAACCACCATACATGGGTGGCACCCCAACGGAGAGCCCCGGATCCCCATTCTCATGGTTCACTGTGTCTCCACTAAAACATCGACACACCAACATGGTATGTATGCCCGTACTCCCATAAATCACATGCACCATCATACATGGACATGCACACAACAACATCAACAACCACTCTTTACAGAGAATCTTGGGTCCCCACTCCTATGGTTCACCGTGTCTCTACCAAGGCAACAACAACCAACATCATACATAGTTATTGTAATAATGCAAATGCATGAACAGTTATATACAATTCATTGGATGACATGTTATAAAAGAAAAACAACCATAACAACCATCAAACACATGCTTAAACTCTACGTGACCCAACTCCTCATCTGTAGACATCAGAGGTACTGCTAAACCTTGAAGCCGGTAGAAAACTCCGTCCACTACTCGCAGTGTTTTACCTAATTGAATAGATAAATTGATTAGGTTGGTGAATGTCTTTTAAACTAGCATAGACGAGTCATAATTATGCATGCACAAGTCCCCAGTAGGCCAGGAACCGAAAGGATAGTCTTCCTAGGCGTTTCTAGGCTTATAAGTCAATACTGACTGAACCAACAGAAGGAACCAGTTGTGCGTTCCACCGGTACGTAATGCTGGTTAACACTTAGTCAATTCCTTCATATATAGAATCTGAAGACTGATCGAATGAATGGTCATCCGGTTAGTCATCTGCTTCATATACTGTATACAACATAAGACTCCAGTGAGATTTTAAGAAGCTAGGTCGGATGGTCTGTCATCCGATAGTGGCTCCACTTCGGATTAAGCCTACGCAGAAGCATGCCAGTGGTACCTCGTACATACCGATGTGACGTACCAGCATGTAGTGCTTCCAGCTCGCAATACCGGTTAGGGTGACACCAGTTACTACTTAATTTAATGAATTACATTATTGGCCCTGGTGGTAGACTGGTTGTGAGTCAATCGGAATTAGGGCCACTACTAGTCTACCGGTTCTTGCTCCCAGTTCTGACCCAGAAGCCAGACACGAACCAGAGAGGGTTTCCTCTTTGGAAAAGCTTCCCCACCATGGTTTCCCTTACTTGAAATGGTGGGAAACTACTATCCATTAGTATTAAGAACTATGGAGGTCATCTAGAGCCCATTAACATCTCCATTTACAGAGGAGGGTGAAAACCTAACTTCTAGGTCAAGGTTTGGTTTCCATTAAGGGAGACCAACAATGTTGGAGTTTCACCATGGTCTCAAGCTCACATTCTTACAAGCATGGAAGGAGAGGGAGGGATGAGAACCTACCTCAAGAAGAATTGGTTCCTTGAGCTTGAGTTCTTCTAAGCTTGGGCTCCAAGCTTCCTTCTTAAAACACACTCACTCTCCCACGATTTAGCAAGAGAAAATAAGGAGAAGGTGTCCTCCCTTTTGTAGGACTCATGGAGAGAAAGAGTGTCCTACTCTTTCTCAATCGATAGAAGTTAAGTGGCAGAACGTTTATCCGGTACATGCTATTGGTTGAACTTAAAGTACTTCTGGGCCTAGTTTCATGGGCCCAATTGGATGACGTTACTTCCTGGACTTCAAGTGTTTCCTCCCACATGGTCTAGTACTCCTAGGTGACCTAAGGGCCTGACCTATATCATATGTAAGGTTCCAAGATAGTGTGCCAAGAATTGGCACAGTAAGACCCAGCACGGAGAGATTTGAATTGTAAGGATTTCAGAGTGGGTCTTACAATAACCCCAATTTATAAGGATTTCGTCCTCAAAATCAGGTTGTAGTCATAAGTCCCTATCTTATACCTATGAGTGTCTGTTTCACGCTATAATTTATGATTTTACTAGATATTTTCCACAACATTCAAAAATTTGAGGGAACTCAAGGCTTACCAATTCTTCAAAATTTCCTCCAATTAGCGCGAGGTCTGCGCTCACATAGTAGCATAGCACTCCCAAAATGTTTGGCAGTCTTAGGCTTCATGCCTGACTATCCCGCATGAGGGACATGTATTGACTTCTTCAGGTTTTGACATCTGTGCCTCGCTAATTGTTAGGATGCATTGTCGCATGAGGGTCCTCGAATTCCACACCGAAAACATTTCCCTCGATGACCCACCCTTGGTGGCAATTAGGTTTCTTCAATGGCGGATGGTGGTTCCACCAGGATTTTCTCGTTTCCAAAATGAGGCACCTTAAACACTCCTTGTGGTGAATCCCCTTCTAGGGTTCTCTTTGCTAATTTACCCTTCTCTTGTATCACCAACACTTCCCTTTGAAATCCTTGATGATCTCCTTGATTTTGGCACTCAGCTACTATTCATGCCACCATGCCCCTCTGTTGTTCCTGGAGACCTTGAGCAAACCACCCCAAAGAGTCTGAAATTTCTGCCAAAGTTGATACAGAGGCGGTGCCATCCTGTATAACTTTTGCTAGGGTTCCAATTGTCCTTTGTTGGAACTCGCCATGGTGCTTGTAGACCATTCTTGTAGCCTCATCTATTATTGTCGCAACATCCCAAGTGTCCTGACAAAAGTGTGCCGAAGTCGCACTTTGATCCATTACTTAACACATTTCCAACCTGTTAGTAGAATCCAATTTTCGTAAGACAATCGAGATGGGAACTCAATGTTAGCAATCCGTACATTTATCAATTAGTCACATCATACATCTCAAAATTTTTAATTTCTTGGCACACAAGTCATCACATCCAACTTCATGGTTTAATCTTAATAACGTATGGCTCAAATTACCATGCCTATGTGTGACAGATATAAATCAGTAAAACCTCTTACTACTTCAGTTCCCTCTTTATTCTTCTCATGGTCCTCATACCTGTTACGAGTTTTGGTTGGTCTGGTATTGTTTTCTTTTCCACGTACCTATACTCTGTGTATACCTCCCATACATGGCATCATATAACCGGTACTCATATAAACATAGATTAACACAGGGACATGTGCTCAAAGGGTTTCACCTACATCGCTATGCAGTTTGATAGTTGCATGATAAGTTTGCATCAAGGAATTGGAATACTTAGAGGAGATAACATTCAAATTCCCTATGCATAATGAAATCATGCGATGTATACAAGATATGCATGTATGTCAGGATGTTCAAGGGCTTAATACATTCGGAGCATATCATCATTTAGGGTTTACCTTGGTCGTGGGGTTCCGAATTACTACTTTCCCCAGGATACAGGTCTCGACAATCTGCCCTTATCTGAATAGCGCTTTTCCCTGCAGCAAAGCCCTCTCGAACCCTACGAATAGTCTCGAGCAATACCAGGTCAGGTTCCCTGCTTTGAGGAGCATAGTTGGCTAAGAAGGCGTCATGGTAAATGTCCCAAATTATGACCCCATGACGCTACAGTAGGCTGGGCTGAGTCTTCCTCCACCATTCATATGGCATGCCTACCAGTTAGAAGGTGGCACAAATTATCTTTTGGGCATCCGAATAGTGGAGGTTGCCAATAGTTGCATCCATGGATTGAATCCAATTTTCTTGGTGGAACGGACTTGCACATGATCCATTGAATTGTTTAGGGTTCAGTTATAGAAATTCCTCCATAGTATTCTCCACAGTGTTTGGGTCCACCCCATGACACGGGGAGAAAGCTGGTAGTTCCTTATTAGGTTCCCTTGCTGAAAGAGGATGAAGGGTAGCCAACGCGTTTACTATGGCGCGCTGGTGTTCATCAAGGTCACTATCCAAAATGGGTGCCTTAGGTTGCTTGGACGGCGACATAACAACAAGCCTTGGGTGCAAAATTTGAAAAGTAACCATAATCACCCAAGTTTAAAGCCAACATATCCCAATAGTGTTCGGAGAATAACATCAAGTGATAATCAACCTTAGGAAATTAAATTCGAACTTCCACAAGGTATATGCATGAACCTGAGTGGTGAGGCAATCCTTGACATCATGGTAGCTATGGGGGAGCATGCCAATGGCTAGCATGCAAAAATTTAATTGGAACACCCCCAATTTATAGGAATGAACCCCATATGAGAGGGTAAGGCACTTATATAAACTCCCAATCCAAACAGATCCTCATTCTATCAACTGAAAGGTCTATCGGTTGATCGAACCTCCGATTAATGTCGTTTATCCAGTTCTCAGACTGTCAAAGTTTTAACACTTGCAGAAGGTTTTTCGAAAGTAGTGGTGGATGTATGATCATTCAGTTACTAACCCTAACAGGACTGGTAGAACGAGATGGGGTAACGATCTACCGGTTATATTTGTAAATCCGGTTAAATGGGTAGCAAAACCCTAAATTTTTGGATTCTTGGTCTAATTAGAATTACACACCCGGCAGCAATGGTTAAGTTACTAATTGACTGGTACTGCAGAATCTATTTTTATAAAAGGGCTCGAGGGCCCTCATTTGGTCCCCACTTCAACTTCTAGTGGAAGAACTCAGAGAACCAAGGCTCTGGTGATCCTTCCAGTGCTCTCCTCCTTCATTTCTTTGGCAACTTCTAGGCTTCTTTCCCCCATTCCATAGTACAGGTAACCTCTCTTTACTCCTTCTCCATTTCCATTTCTGGAATGCATTTCTTTCCTCTTTTTCCTGTGGTTTTCATGCATTTACAACCAATGGAGTCATCCATGCATTAATCCAATAACCGAGTGGGGAATTCCTCCATTCTCCATTCTAGTAGTCTGTCCCATGCTTCAGCCAGGCTTGCCTACAGGTTTGGGCCAAACCTGTTGTGCCCAAGGTCTAAACTAGGGCATCTTTGCCCATTGTCAGTGTCCTTTGGTCACCTTAGTGTGACCATTTTCCCTGCACCCTAAGGCATTGCATCATTCCCATCTACAAACCAAGGGATATTGGTCCCCCATGGTCGACATCCATCATTGGACACACAAGGCCACAAACCCCTGTTTAGCCTTACAGCAATGGGGTAGCCGTAGTGGCTTAGCCACCAATGTGGGCAGCCTTTGGTGCTGGGCCCCTTGGTGTGGCCATCAGTCCCTACACACGTGTGTGCCATGCTGCCAAGCTTTGGTGGCATTTGCATCGAGGACTAGCCAGCAGGCCAACACACAGGTTGAGCTATGCTCAAGTGCTGACCCACTTCACTCTATTGCATGGCTGAGGCTTTCAGTCCTTACTCAGTCCTCACTGACCACCTAGTAAACCCCTACAACATGCATTACTTGCAGCACTTGGTTTGGTGCATGGCACAATCTGAAAAATCCACTCCTGAATTACCTTGGTTCATGTTGAGCTGCCCATTTAGATTAACTTGGTGTTTGTTAGGGTGCTCACACCAGGCACTCAACTTGGGTAAAAATGATGCATAAGGTTATGACACCAAGTGGACACCAACTAGATATACCATAATGCATCTCACTTCATACCCTTCTGGCTAATGAACCTTCACACTCAGCCAACCATTTTCCCAATATTACACTAGGCCTTGCATCATTGATCCATCACCTCACCAGTACATCCATGCATCGCCCGAACTGAAATATAGGTGTACACACAATGTCTTCTCATTGACTTACTCAGTGTATAGTCACCCACCACCATTTATTCCCAATGATGACCCTGGGACCTTTACACACTATCCTAATGCACAAACCATAGCATTAGGTCTACTCCCAAGTTATAACATTGGGCCATGCACTAACCCACCATGCATAGGCAAAACTGATACAATGATACTCATAGAATTACCTTGCCTGTTTTGCCATGTACACTAAGTACACTTCACTCATAACACACCCCCTCCTTATAGCAGTACACCAACACTACCTGGATCAACATTACTACTGGTATGTCACTAGTGAGTCACCTTAGGCATTAGGATCTATATTCCATACTGTGTTACACCTCAATAGCATCCCACAATTTATCTCAGTCATCAATTCAGTCGGCCTACCTGATCATGCATATGCATATCTCCTTTTGACTTGAGGTTTACCACTACCCCCAATTTATATGATTGGACCGGGGTCATTACATTCATGCATTGCACTTATGCATCGTGCATTCATCACAAGACATCAAATTCATTTCATGCTTGTCTATTTGTGAATTCTAACCCTTTCATTTTACTATCTCTTGGTAGACATCATGCCACCCAGGAGAGAGGCTGAACTAGCGGCTCAGGGCTATAATGCTGATCCTTCATTTCCTACCACGCTAGCAAATGCTGGGATAGGTTTGGGGAGAGCCCAGTCATAGCTGGCCATAGTGTACACTTCGAGGAGCTGGTCAGGTTTGGCCTGCATGACATGTTCGATCACTTTGGCTGGACTCTAGCCATGTGTATACAGTACGACACCCACCCAGGCCTAGTATGCCATTTATTCTATAACCTCGGCCAACAAGTAGTTGAGGAGACCAGCAAGCTGATAGTGACTAGCAGGGTCAGGGGGTAGACATTACCCTTACAATGGCTTCGTTGGAGACCGTACTAGGCATGTCACTAGATGAAGAGCAGATTTACAGAGCCCCTAGATAGGCATGACGGAGGATGCCTACATGCGGATGAGATGTGCACTCACCTGACCCGAGATGATAGGATCTGATTTTGAGGAGAGGGAGTCTTCCTTTAGGCCTACACCTAGACTGCTCAGCCAAATCATCTAGCACGAATTCATACCATGATGTAGTCACAGGGAGGAGCTGAACCAGTTTTGTGTATTTCTGATAGACCGACTGGAGCAGAGGAGACACCATCGTAGACTCATTTTGTCACTTGCCCACAGAGGCCACTTACCATATGGATGCCTATTGACTCGCGTCTTCGTGTACTTTGGAGTGAGCCTCGAGGGAGAGGCCATGGAGAATGGAAAAGACTCTTCCATGCTCAACTAGGACACCATCGTACAGATGCAGCTTGCTGACATAGCCATGGAGGACCCAATTCTCGAGGCACATGCCAAACCACCAAGAGCAGTACAGCCTTCTAAGAGGGCTCGAGCAGCAGCAACAACTAGAGCAGCAGCAGCACCCACTGGAGTAGGTACTAGGAGTGGTGAGGGCACCAGCCATGGTACTCAGAGGGTGACCACCGCACGACAATTGTCATCTATTGACGGGGAGGATTATGGTGATAGCGAAAGCGGCGGCGATGACAGTGAGGAGGATGAGGGAGATGATAGCGATGGAGGTAGTGACGACAGTGAGGCTGGTAATCACATGGATGTGGATACTACTGCCCCCAGAAGAGATGTGCCTCAGGCTACCAGTACTAGGGTGGCATCCACACTAAACATAACAGGGAGACACCCACCACCACTAATACATCTAGGCCACTCACAGCTACTCCCTCGTTGACACTTACTGCTGATTTGGGCCAGGTGCTAGGGGTACTCCAGCTCATGCATAGGGAGATGGAGAGGCTTGCTGACAGTCACGCCAGACTGGCGAGAGAGGTGGATACTCGACTGAGCACCACAGAGACTCATGTCAGCTTCATCCATGATGCGATGATCACTGTTGGCCACTTGCATCACTATGTACGGCGTAGACCCGTAGTGACTCTAGCTCCTTCGAGCACTCCACCATCAGTAGCTCCATAGGACATCCCTCCAGCACCCCCAGTTCCTAGCACTACCCAGCCATCTTCTTCTCATGATGTACCGACAGCACCTATAGTCCAAGATGATTCTTCTCCCACACTATCGGACTACATACCTACTTCTTCGGCTCCTGCCACTGGACTCGATCTACCTGCCCCACCGAGAGAGCCTTAACAGAAAGAGTAGTGATCCAGCCCTTCACTTTTGCCAGTTCTTTCTTTTGATGCCTTATGTACATAGGGTAATTGTTCAGATTTTGGACTGTACCCTACTTAACTTATGCACATTATATTTATCCTTACATTATACATATATATTTCCATTCGTATATTGTCAGTGCCTACATTTATCTTTCATTAGATCAGGATGGTATCTTGAGACGACGGTATGGAATGTGAACCTTATCTCCATTTTCATAATCAATTGGGTACACACACACACACACACACACACACACACACACACACACACACACACACATATATATATATATATATATAGTCTTTACTTGTTCTTAGTTCATATTGTGTATTTTGCTCTTTCTTTTAAATTCTGTGTACTGAAATGTAACTTAACTTACTGTTCTCCTAACTTATTATTTATTGGTTTATAGAAGCTTTTAATTATCCTAGGCACCTGTTCTGAGACATGGAAATGTAAGTGCAAGGGAAGTTTTTAGGTAGAGTCAGAATGGTTGTGCTCTGATACCATTGTTGATAGCCCATTATGGGGAATTGAGCATGATATCTGAGTCATCCAAGAGACAATCTGAATCTTCCATGATCGACAACTAAAATGATCTTCCAGCAAACCCCAGAGTCAACACGCACAATATCCATCAGAATTAGTAGTAGATAATAATAATAACTTGCAGTAGAATATTAGAATTTACAGCGGAATCATAATAAGGAACCGGACACCAACTAATGATACTTAATATCATAAGTTTGTTATCCCTTACAGTTGTCCCACAATATTCATAATACTACGTCTCGTGACTTCTCCATGAAAGGTAGAGCTAGTCTTGTTAATTCATGATATCTGATTAAGTCGGTAAGGAGGAAAGTGGGTGGAATGGGACGCTTGCACCACTTCTTACCAGTGCTACTTTGTATTGACCATATGTAACCTAGCCAAGTCACGATGTCCTAAGTGGGGACCGAACAGGGTCAGAAGTTTGATGAAGTTATGGTCCAGTAATATGGCTAATTAAGTGGACATGGTTAGTCGAACATGATTATCTCAATAGTTGTACCCCTAGCCATTAGGGGGTTATGTAATGGTATAGATGCAATAAAAAGGTGGTATAAACATAGTTGCGATGCTCCCCATACCCGACGTAGTATAGATGGGCGGGCGAGTGGACTAATGAGATTATCATCTCCTCAAGTACCATGAGGTGGACTTGGGATGAGTTGTGGATAGGTAGCCGGCATAATACAGACCTGTACCTCAATGACGTTCCCATACTTAGGGGTGATACTGAACGTCGAGTGAAACGGTATCATCTGATGGGGGGATGACCCCTGCAGACTGGAGATTCCATGTGTAGGTTGTCCTAAGCTAACACTTACAGCTATATACCTTACTATAGTTAATAGTTGCATGCATATTATGTGTTGCATGTTTGATTTTCTTACTAAGCTCTATGGTTAAGCTTACCTTGTGCACACAAACTCTTTTAGATATTACAGGTACTTCTCGTGACTCTTCTGGGTGTTGTCCGTCTGGTGTGGAAGATGAGAACTCTGAACCTGAGGAGGTTTTATCTGATTCTTGAAGCATCTCATAGAGATGAGCAGCATGGGCTTAGGCTATGCCCATGTTTCTTCTTTTAGTTAGGACATTCTATTTAGTTTGGGTTTACACAGAATAAACTGTGAACAATGTTGATTGATTGGGAATAATTTTAATTTGGATTATTTGGTTTTTATAATATTTAAACAATAAACTTTGTTTATGAAAACTTTGACTTTAAATATGATAAGTTATTTAGTAATTTGTCAACATTGATTTAATGGATTTTTAAATTTGTAAGTCTTTTGCTAATTTACTCTCTTTGGTATGAATGATTATTTTTAAAAGAAGATAGTAAATGTTACTCTGATAAATATTAAGTCTGGATTATTTTGGTGGAATTTCGTGATATGAGATCCTGGAAGGGAATTTCTTGTGCCCGGATAGAATGGAAAGATCCCGTTGCATTCCATAGTATCGATACGTCAGAAACGGGGTGTGAGGTTGTATCAGACCCTGTCACAATATGACCACTATCAATCCAATATACTCTGACACTAGAAAGTGGTATCATAGCATATCATGTTAGACCACTATCAATCCAATATACTATAATACTAGAAGGTGGTATCAGAGCATATCATGCTATGCTACGATCAATCTGTATACTATGAAACATAAATGCTGACATTAGGTGAAATAAAATAATACACTATTCAAGAATAAGTTGTAGAAAGAGACCAACAAACAACTACATAACTCAAGAGCATAATGTATAAACCAAATGAGATAATCTGTAACAAGTGAAACAAGAATTAAGTGAAAATGATAGATAGTTTTAGGCTGTAATCTCTACCTTTACACATTATGAAGCAAGTAACCATGGCTTATCTATGAATTTGATAATCATTCTGAAAATCAGACTTATTCTATCAAACAAGCCAAATGAATCAAGTTGAAAAATAGATGAAGGACGCTACCACTGACTCCTTCCACATATTTGACTCCAGCTATGGATCTAACCTTATACTTGTAAATACTCCTATGCTTAAATGTCTTCTCACCAGCTCGTACTTCCAGTGGCAGAAGTAGAGACAAGACCTGTTAAAATAAATGCGTGTTATAAGAGGACATTTTTTAGAAATTCTTGATGTTGAGTAACTGCAATGCCACATTCTCAGTCACTATTATACATCAATCCACACCTGAGATGCCTTATGGTACGCATTACTTGATAGCCAAAAATATTATCTGTGCTTTCTGATGATACTCACATAACTCAAACACAAAAGCGAGAGCATCTACCAACACATCTTCTAACTCTGCAACATAGCTGTCTGAGGAACCATCACTTGTGAAACATCATTGCAAACCCCTTACCATTGTGGCGTATCTTCTTGTTCAATTGCTAACAATGCCATATCTTCTGAGCTTTGAGCAAGAGAAAAATCTGTAAGGATGTATGTCGGATCACTGCTATCTTCTGTTGTAGCCGACTCAAGCCTAGATGAAGATGAAATCATCCTACACTGAATTTTCTTTATCGATCGATGCCAAGATCATGAATTTGTATGAGGAATCTCCTTTAACTCATCATCACTAAGCATGATATCGTGAAGGCCGAACCTGTACAGAGAATTCCAATCAAAGTCAGAATGGACAGACCGCTCCACACAATCATCTCGAGGAAGGTCTATCCCTAGCTAAATGAATGAATGTGTGAGCAACCTCCTATAAGGAAGACTGCCAGATCGAGAATAGAGTGCTAAAGTAATCAGTATTCTCATAACCAAATATGGTAAATAGAGCTATCATCGCACCTTGATACAATAAGCGATAAACTCACAGAAATACACAATAGCATCCCTATGAAAACTTCTGGGAACTATGTTTACTGGATAATGCAATTGTATACTCTGGGAACTGGTTGACAGTTATTTTTTCTTAATTCAGGACCCAACATCATCTGCTCCCACATCAGTGCAAGCTCCCACTCAGCTACAACTGGAATCTTTGGCTTACATAGACTAATTTACCTTGTGTTGAGATACCTATAAGACGGGCAAGACTATGAATGTCAAAAATAATCTCTCGCCCAGTACCCAACTAGAAATGCATAAGGACAAATCATTTACACCGTTTTCCATACCTCGTTCTACCTGAAGATTACAACAAAATTACCTCACAAGGTTAGAATGTATAGGTATCTGGTATTGAAGAACCGGTAGCCAACCCATATCTGTAAATGCTTGATGAATCACAAATCTTTCTAATTCATCGCATCTCATATACCAACCTGATTCAACCGGTCTACTTTCAAAACAATGCCAATTTTTAGCTACCTCTATTGTTTGAAATTATCGTCGATCATGCACTAAAGACTGAGACGATCCAAGTTTTATTGCCCCTGCAATTTCCTATGATAAACCAAAATGTTTGGAGAAGTCATTGCAACCGGGCCAAATTAAGCGCAAAGAAATCTGTCAAGGAAGGAAGTTGAGTTAAAAATACAAGAATAGATAAGTGCATCCATTTACCATAATGATAAAAGAAGTTGTCAAAGGAGCAAATTAAATGTTGAAAGATGGAAGTAGAAAGAAACCATTGCTCAAGGAGTAATATCTTTTGAATTGATGTTTGAATGATCTTGTGAGGACAAAAGGATCTCTTCCACCCATCTCTGATGGACGGTAAAATGATTTGGAGTCGCCACCTAGATTAAGGTCTAGGACCTATAAAAATGTAGTCTCATCATAAGAAATGACTTCTTGTAACTCATTGGACCCAATATATTGGTTTTGATCTATCATAGAACGGGTAAGCATTCAAGGTACAGTTTGATAAGATGTTAGGCACCCAAAACTACTCTATTCAAAATTGGCCTCCTATGTGATTCTACTTTCCTTAGACTCTATGGTTTTGACTGTTCATGGTCAATGTATGATGACTAGGGCTCATGGGGGATCCTATGCCAAGTTGATAAATTCTTTTAACCTAGGTTCAGCCAAACATGTTCCGAAAATCAATAAACGAGCTAAGTAATATACAGTGAACCAAACCAAAGATGGTTCATTAATGGACTGAATCTGAGACGTCCAAGACATCTTAAATTGCCTACGTATTCCAATCCTAGAAATCAAGTCTATAACGTAGTTCGAACGGAATGTGATTAAGGTTTATGGATGTGATTTATGGTTAACCTTTCTCAGGTTTAATTGTTTAAGTTTAAGTTTATGCTTGATGATGATTGAGATTGAATCTAGAGATAACCTATGTGGATTGAAGTTGTCACACCCCAAATTCTGATCCAACCAGAATGGTGTGAGTGAACCGTCATTGAACCAACGGTTCACACCAGGATCTCGAATAGGCCGTGTTCACCCATACAAACCAATTACACATAACCACAATCAGAATATAAATGTACAGCGGAAGACTTTAAATAGAATGAACCGAGTATCTATTGATAATTTAAATAAATATCCCATTATTCAAATTCAATCATAAAATAATAATCTATTACATCTCTTAATAACAAACAAAAATAACTGAAACCAATAAATAAAATCCATCACAGTACCGCGAGAAAGGGCACTCGCATGAAGCGTCATGCTCGTCTGTCCCGCCTGTCGTCTAACGTCGCGGCACCACCATGCGCCGGAGCGTTTACGTAATCATCCACGGTATAACTTTGCATCCAAGATCTAAAACAATGTATATACAAAGGGTGAGCACACAACACGGCTCGGTAAGGCAATCGGACGGTTTCACAAGATTATGCATGAGTAACAATCATTTTTATCTTGTGGTCGGTTTTAAGTTTGCAATGTGCTATAGAAAGGTTTGGTGGCCCCCGCACCTCTATACACGAGTGTGTGGCGTCGCACAATAATCACACAACCACCAACCCACAAACACCCATCATGGAATAGAGATAGAGCTAAGGTATACCCGCACCTCCCCGATACTCTACCCATACCGGTACCTAAACCCCTCGGCCGGGGCTGCAAACCGGGCTCGCAACTAACCAATCCTATATGTCAACAATGTATGCTCTATCCCGCACAACCGTCTACGGCATAGAGATAGAGCTAGAGCGTGCGGGCCGGGTCGGAGACCTCCTAGACCTCACCTCCCCGATACCCTATCCGCAACTAACCCACTAGGATAGAAATAATACGCGGGTAGACCCTATCCCAACACGACACCCTACGGCATAGAGATAGAGCTAAAGCATCGTGGACAAGGCGGCGTCGACTCGGAATCCTCGGTACCACCAACGATGGTGGGACAACATCAATATCGGGAGACCAACGTACCACGATCTTCCCCGATACCCTATCCGTACCAAGCATGTCAAGATAGAATACTACAAAGGTGCCGGTGTGAAGAAGCGATCCCTGGGCCCATGCCCCACTCCACACACCAACGAAAACAATCACATGCCTAACAATCACATCCTATGAATGCATGAACAATAATAATAACGAAAGTAAAGGATGGCATGTGAATATGCACAAACATCACATCACGGATATTCAATGATTAACAACGATTTCTTGTCCATTAATTATTAGGTTTAGGTCGATTCCCTTACGGCTCGTTCGATCACTTGCTCCACGTCACAAGATCCAAACGATAAGTCACGGCGTCCTACATAATATTAGGGTTTCATTAGAATATATTATTTAGGGTTTCATGTTGGTCGGAAACCAACATGGATCCAAACTGCCCTCACGAGGCCGACCGGTGGCATGTCGGTCGCGGCTCGAGGGAAAGACGGCGACCCGGTATGGTCAGCCGGTCCCCCACGAACAACCTCCCGAGAGGTAGCGGTGCAACATACCGGTCGCACTATGTGCAGCCGGTATAGTCGACCGGTATGTCTCGGAAGACCATACATGGGTTCTTCATTGCCGTCGATCATCCTCCATGGATTTTCGGGGTTTCTCCTATCCATGCTAAGTCTAGGCTTTGAGTTAGAGCTGTTCCCAACTCATTCAAGTCTCGTTTCGATGAATATCATCTCGAAACTTCGAATCTAGGGTTTGACGGCAACTTAGGGTTTATTGGTCAATTTAGGGTTTTAGATCAATACCTACTTTGCCGGTATTGATCCACCCACATAACTAACATAGGGTAAGAAGATGGTATCAAACACTACCGTTGGGCGTAGCAAGAGCTTCGGTCAAACGGTAATGGCGGCACCTCCTTCTTCTTCCTAGCTCCTTCTCCTCTCCAAGCTCTTTCTCTTCTCTAGGGTTTGGGAAAGACAATGGAAAGGATTTGAGGGGTTTAAGGGTGTATTTATAGGCTAGAAATAGGGTTTAGTAACCCTACTAGGATTAAGGAAACTTCTAGGATTCGAAATCGGGGAAAGTGGGACCCGTAGAGACTAATTTCCAAATTCCCGCACATACGTGCAGGCCATACCGGTCGACCGGTACCATCATCCGGGTACCATCGACCGGTATACCTAAAATCAGGTATAATTGGTCGACTTGGTCCGATTTGTACTGTTGTTATCCGCTTGCCCCGTCTGGCTCGGTGATGATCGGAAGACCTGTCACGACACAAAACCAAGGTTTAGACCAGTTTTCAGAGTGCGGGTCTTACAGAAGTGAATATGGATATGGATATGGATGTGGCAGACCTAAGAATTCTAAGATGTGGTACTGTACTTGGAGAGGTCCTCCAAGTTGCCTACGTATTTCAAAGGTCCTGAAAATCAAGTACAACATAGTTCATTGTGATGGGTTATGGATATGGATAAATTGATATGGATATGATCATGGATGGTGATAGATATAGATAGCCTAAAGAAGACTATGAGTGTGGTCATGCCTTCGGGAATCTATCTCTCTAAACAAGATCTGAGTGTGCCTTTGGGAATCTGTCCCTCTGGAAGGGATTTAAGAATATGGCTTCGAGAATCTATCCCTCTGGACAGGATTTTAGTATGTCTTTCGAGAATTTATCCCTCTTGACGGGTCTGAGTATGTTTTCGAGAATCTATCCCTCTTGACGGGTCTGAGTATGCCTTCGGAAATCTATCTGTAAGACCCGCACTCCATAAACCCGGTCTAAACCTTGATTTCATGTCGTAGCAGGTCTTTCGATAATCACCGGGCCAGACGGGACGAGCGGATGACAAACAGGTACGAAATCGGATCAAAGACGGTCAAATAAGTATCATTTTATGTTGACCGGTCGATGGTACCGGTCTTGGTACCGGTCGACCGGTCAGCTCTGCACAGCTGACTACGGAGATCCAGAATTAGATCTCTGTGGGTCCCACTTTCTTAACCCCTAATACCTGAAACTTTCTAATCCTAATAGGGTTACTAAACCATAATCCTAGCCTCTATATACACCTCTAAACCTCCTTAAATCCTTTCCATTATCTCTCACAAACCCTAGAGAGGAGATAGAGGTTGCCGCCATTGCCGTTCGACGACGCTCACTTTACACCAGTCGACAGTAAGTGTTTTAATCATTCTTCTTACTCTATGAATCTAGGATAGTTGTATGGTTGGATCAATACCATGCAAAGCAGGTATTGATTTAAAACCCTAATTGGCCATTAAACCCTAATTTGCCGTCAAACCCTAGATTCGAGTTCTAGGATGATTATCATCAAAACTAGACTTGGGTGAGTTGGAGATAACTCTAACTCAATGCTCAGACTTAGAATGGATAGGAGAAACCCTGAAATCAATAGAGAATGATCGACGGCAGTCGAAAAACCAAGTGTATGGTCTTCCAGAGACATACTGGTCGATTATACCAGTTGTACCCTGTACGACCGGTATGTTGTGATCGGTACCTTCTGGGGGGCTGGTCTGTGGGAACCGGCTGACCATATCGATCGCCAATTTTCCCCATAGAGCTGGGATCGGTATATGCAACCGGTCAGCTCTGTGAGTGTAACTTTGTAACATCGTTGGTTTTCGACCAATGTAAACCCTAAGAAACTATTCTAATTGAACCGTAATATTATGTAGGACTTTGTGACAGCATGTTTGGATCTTGCGACGTGGAGCAAGCTATCAAACGAGCGTCAGGTAAGGAAATCTGACCTAAACCCTAATAATTAATGGACAGTAAATCGTTGTTAATAACCTGAATATATGTGATGTGATGTTTGTGCATATTCACATGCCATCTTTTACTTTCAGTTATTATTATTGTTCATGCATTGATAAGATGTGATTGTTAGGCATGTAATTATTTTCGTTGGTGTGTGGAGTGGGGTATGGGGCCTGGGATCATTCCTCACACTGACACTTTTTGTAGTATTCTATTTTAACATGCTTGGTACGGGTGGGGTATCAGGAGAAGGTTGTGGTACGGTGGTCTCCGATGTTGATGTAGGCCTGGCCATGGTTATGTGGCACTGTGGTCTCCGATGTCGATGCTGGCTTGTCCATGATGCTTTATCTCTATCTCTATGCCGTAGGAAGTTATGTTGGGATAGGGTCTACCTGCGTATTCTTCTATCCTAGTGGGTTAGTTGCGGATAGGGTATCAGGGGAGGTACGGGGATACCTTAGCTCTATCTCTATGCCGTAGACGGCTGTGCTGGGATAGAGCCTATATTGATGACATATAGGATTGGTTAGTTGTGAGCCCAGTTTACGAGCCCTGGCTAGTAGGGGCTTAGGTACTAGTATTGGTAGGGTATCAGGGGAGGTACGGGGATACCTTAGCTCTATCTCTATTCCATGATGGGTACATGTGGGCTGGTGGTGGTGTAATCTACTATGCGGTGCCACACACTCGTGTATAGAGGTGCGGGGGCCACCAAACCTTTCTATAGCACATTGCAAACTTAAACCAGACCACAACATAAAATGATTGTTACTCATGCATAATATTGTGAAACTGTTTGATTGTCTTACTGAGCTAAGTTGTGAGCTCACCCTTTGTATATACATTATTTTTAGATGTTGATGCAGGTTGCATGGTGGATGATTTTATGAACGCTTCGGTGTATGGTGGTGTTGCTGCTTTGGGTGTACAGGCAGGAGAGGACGAGCATGACGCTTCATGCGATTGCCCTTTCTGCGTGTACCTTTGATTTGACTTTTATTTATTTTCAGTTGGATTAAGTGAATATAAGGATATTATATTTTATGTTTGGATTTGAATAATTGGATATTTTATTTAAATTTATCAATAGATTCTCAGTTCATTTTATTTAAAGACTTCCGTTGTATTATTATATTTTGATTGTGGTTATGTCCAATGGTTTGTATGAGTGGACACGGTCTATTCGAGATCCTGGTGTGAACCGTTGGTTCAGTGACGGTTCACTCACACCGTTCTGGTTAGTTCAGAATTGGGGTGTGACACTATCCCTCTTGACAGAGTCTGAGTATGCCTTTGGGAATCTATCCCTCTAGACAGGTCTGAGTAATTTAAAAGATTCAATTCATTAACATGTGCTTTCAAGATCAAAGTGTGGAACCGTATTTGGGAATCTTCCCAAACTACCTACGTATCCTAGGGTGCTGCCCTAAGAATTAGGATCCGCATAGTTTGAAATACGGATTTAATTATTGAGGTATTCATTCAAGATCAGGGTGTGGAACCTAAATGCTCTATGGTTCGATTCACATCACACCTATCTAGTTCTCTGTACCCTAGAGGAAATGAGCTGAGGGGTAGGGATTGTCCTAAAGCTACCCTTGACCTAAAACCCTAATTTGGCATGTGTTGGGCTAGGCTTCATATCTCTTGATTAAAATTTATCATTTTCATTCTTACTCTTCCCGTGAATGTGGGTGCCTATATACACATCCCCACACCTAATATGCCTTCTAGGTGTACAGATATGGTAGTTCGACTAGGGTGTTGGAGAAATTAAGTGATTGCCAATAATAAATATCATTCAAATATGACAAGTAACAACATATTTCATCTCATGTATAGCAATAAAGAATGGCATCTCAAATATAGCAAGAAGCATATGAATCAATATGGCAACAAACATGTGAGAGCATTGATCAAGCATCGGTCATCAACAATGTGACCAAGATCATATTTGATCGATTACTTAGATTTGATGTAGTCAATCATCATCAATGTGATCAAGATCATATTTGATCGATGGTTCAGATTCACTTAAAACATTCATGAAGTCAATCCAATCGTTCAAATTCAATTAAATCACTCAAAAAGGTAATCCAACGGTTCAAATCACTCATCAATCACTCTAAATTAATAAAGATCCAATGGCTCATATCACTCTAAATGATAATTTATCCATTCAAAATCCTCTAATCATTCATAATCAAGATCCAACGGTTCATATTCACTTACATCAATCATCAAGACAATTCGCTAGTCCAGATTCATTTATATCACTCATGATGTCAATCCAATGGTTTAGATTCAAATAAGATGCTCATAATCAAGATCTAATGGTCTATATTTTATATCACTCATGATTAATGGCTAGATTCATTTCATTATAAGACCCAAATCATAATTAATCATCCAATGACTTACAATTAATATTCTCTCATGATCCAAATAAAAATCAATCTTCCAATGGCTCAAAATTAGTCATATTAGAAACTCTAGATCAATGGCTAGATTTTAATCACATCAAATTCCAAGATCAATGGCCAAGATTTAATCATGTAAAAATTCAACATCACATGGCCATATTTTTAATCACATTGAATTCAATCATCAATTGTCTAGATTTCATTCACATTAAAAATCCTAAATCAAAGGCCATGATTTATTCACATTAAATTCAAGATCAATGGTTCAATTTTAATCATAACAAACATATTATCGGATCAATTTTAATTTCATCAAAATTCTATATGATCGATTTTATTTCAATTTCATCAAAATTCATATGATCGGATCAATTTCAACTTCATCAAAATTCACATGATCAGATCAATTTCAATTTTATCAAAATTCACATGATCAGACAATTTCATCACATTAAAGCATGGTAAATTTAGATCTTGTGGATCAATCTCTTGGTATATTTCATCCACATTAAAATTCTCAAGATTGATGGCAATTTTTCATTCATCACACATATAGATCAATGGTCAAAATTATCATCATCACATAATCTGATTTCATGATAAAAATTATCAATTAATGGCTCTAATAAAATTATCACACAACCAATCTATGATAAAAATATCATTATCATCCAGCCAATCAAACTTAATAACACCCATCAATTAATCCTAATCAGAATTCTTGTCCAATGGGATTGTAATAGGTGAGGGAAGATGGGTTTGGTTCAGTTGTGTTTGATGAGGTAGAGGCTGCCTGGCCATGAGATGTATCGAGTTCAGCAGCAAGGGAAACAAAATCAGGTTTAGAGTGGAAGTGGCTGGCTAGTTTTGATATGGTGTGTCGGAGGCGGTTAGAGATAGTGGCCGATCTGGTGGAGCAGCAAGGTTTGTTGGTGGGGGTTACAGCAAGTGATGAGGTAGGTTTTAGGTTGGTGGACTGAATTATGTGATGAAGAGTTGAGCACAGGTGGAGAGTTATTGCAGGAGAGATGTGGGAGGGTAAAGGATAGGTGGAGAGTTGAGGGGTTTATAGGCCAGGTGTTGCATTGGCCATGAGGTGGTAGATAGTGGGATCGACAGTTTTGATTGTATGATGTAGCAAACAAAAACAAACAGAAAAAAAACTAAAGTGGGGGGAGGGCTGGGCTTACCTTGGCTGCTCTTGCTTCTTCAACCTTCTTCGTCAATCCTCTTCTTTGGCTTATTCTCGTTCTCCCTCATTCCCAGCTTCCTCTCTCTCTATTCTCTTTTCTTCTGTTTTTTTTCTTTTGATCTCTCCCTCTTTCTCTCTTTTCTTTCTATCTCTCTCTCTCTCTCTCTCTCTCATTCCTCCTTTTTTTCTATCTCTCCCTCTTTCTCTCTAATTTTTTCCCTTTCTTTCTCTCTCTCCCTCCCTCTTAGTCGGCCAGTCCTCTTAGATTTCCTCTTTCCTTATTCTCTTCTTCTGAATTTTTTCCTTTAAATTTCTCTTTCTTTTTTTAGAGTCCACCAACTCTCCCTCTTCCTTTTTTTTTTCTTTTTCTCTTTTTGTTTCTTTTTAAGTGGCTGGCTGAGTCCCTCCTCTCTCTTTCCATCTCAATCGATTTTTTTTCTTTCTTTTTTTTTCTTTTTTTTAATCGGTTTTCCTCTCTTTCTATATATTTTTCTTTTTTTTTTCACGGCTCTTTCGTTCCTCTTTTCCATTTTTGGAGTTCCTCTTTTTTTTTTCCATCACTGACTCCTTCTAGATTTTCTTCTTTCTATTTTTTATTTTTTTTTGTTCGTTGAGTCGGTTTCTCTTTTCTATTTTCCAAACTCTTTTTTACCAATCTTTCATCTCTTTCCTTTTCTTGGATTTTTTTCCTTCCTTGTTTTGATGATACCTAGGCATTATCTTTCCTAATGCAACATCTATGGCCAGCTTTTTTTTCCTTTCTTTTTCTAACCGAATCCATGCTATAAACATACATATGTATACCATATAATGTATAATATATAATACACATAATATATATTATATAATACACATAAAATATACATACATCTAATATAATATATATGATATACATGCACATGCACATACAAGTTGAATTAATTTGGTCCGGATGGTTTGAATTGGACCAGACTAGACTAGTTGGGTCTGAATTGATTTGTTCAAGGCTGACTGAATCAGACTGACTTGATTGGGTTGGACTGACATGAGTTGACTGGGTTAAACTGACATGGGTTGAGCTGGGTTGATTGGTTTTATCTCTCTATCATTTCATAGGCCATTTCCGCTGTCATTTGGCAATGAATCTTTTGACAGCATTTACCTCAAATTTTTCTTGTTCGCTTTATAGAACACTAAAAATGAAAAATACTGGAGCTTGAATCATCTCATTTGGACCTAAAATGGCCAACTTATGAATTTCTGAAGTCTAAACATACCAATTTCTAAATATCCAGCTAGCAATTCTACATGGGATGTATCGGAGACCTCTGCCTTAAATTCTCCATGTCCAATTTGTAGAGCACTAAAAATGGAACATATTGAGATTTGAATCACCTAATTTGGATGCCGGATAATATAATTATGAGGATTTGAAGTTTAAATAGGCATATTGGCTTGCGGTTTCGTATGGGATCCTAGGAGACCTCTGCTCCAGATTTTCCACATCTACTTTGTAGAGAACCAAAAATGAGGAATAATGACACTAAAATCACTTTATTTGGACATCGGATGAGAAAGATATGAGAAGATAAAGTTTAAATAATTAAACTTATGATAATTTGCAAGCAGGCCCTTGGATGATTATTATTAATTTTCAGAAAATACCCTTATTCTTATTCCCAGACTAAAATCGCCATATCTTCTCCATTTGACATCGGAATTGAGAGATTCAAGTCTCATTTTGAACTTATTTTCAAGACTTATGCATCCATGCAGGTTGCAGCCCATGACCTTACTGTGGGGCCTGCTGAAAATCATCTCAAAGTCGTAATCAAAAATCCAAACCTTGCATTAGGATTTACCAACTTGCCATATATGTTCACTTAGGCTTCTAAACACTAGGGGTTATCTTAGCTCTTCTCAAAACACTATAGAGAGCATGCTAGGGCTAATCGACCATCATTTTTTAGAGAGTTTTACTCGCCTCTCCTGTACTTTTCAAACTTTCTCTCATCTCTCCCACTTTGCTGTCTACACTTCGATAAGACTTTGTTCAGCTGGGGATGGAAAAATGGAGTGCTTACAGATCTATGTAGAAGTTTTGATGACAAACATATCAACGTGAAAAGAGAAGCAAACAATGAGTGTAATTGATTTTAAGTTTTGAGGAAATGTGATAAAATGTGATTTTTGCTTGGATGACTAACTTGAGTCAATAAAAATGAATGCAAAGGCAAAGGTAAGTATGATATAGACTACTTCAAGTGATTTCAGAATGGAACCCCATTATTTTGAACATTTACAAGGGATATTACCCCAGCATTCAAAACTAAAATGTGATTAGGGCAGAAAATGAGAAATCGATATGAAAGTTACCTTGATGATGAATGAGGAAGTACTAGCCGTAAAGCACCTAAGAAACCTCAAAGAAAAGGTATTATGACAAGTATGTGTGCTTTTCCAGTCGCACACCAAGCTAAATGAAGGGAATGAAGGGTATGAGAAAAATCATGTCGCGCCCCTTTTAAACTTGAGGATGTTGATGTATGGTCAAACACGTATCCCACGCCCCTGCTGCACTAAGTGTGTAGTCGCACGTCCTATTTTTCATTGTAGTCACTCCGATTAGATGTTTGTTCGCTTGTACATTTGCAATGTCCCTATTGATTCATTATTGCTGACCTTGAGCATACCTATTCCATTACATGATGTTATCTTTGAAACATTCTATTCATGACGCGACTAACAATTAAATTTTTTCGAGGTCTAAACATAAAACTTCCAATTATGGCTTCGAACACTAACTAGAATGGTGCGTTTGGTTCAAACAAAAGTTTTACACTGAAGGCGACGCGCAAGTTCTTAAAAAAGAAGCCTGAAAAGTTTACTGGAGGAATTGACTCTGAGGAATAGTCGCAGAACTGGGTCCAGAATATGGTTGAGGTCATGGAAAACATCCAACTACCGGATGCACTTAAGGTCATGTGTGCCACCTACCAATTGGAGGGCGAACCTTATGCCTGGAAGCTAGGCATACAACCAGTACTACGAGAAAGCCATGGTGTTATCACCTGGGATATTTTCGGAGAAGTTTTTTTGTCTAAATACCCACCTAGGGCGGGTGAGCCGGTGGCTGCCCCTGTCATGGAAAGAAGGGAACCCGAAGGAATTCATAGGAGGATTCAGCTACTAATAAGGCCTCGAGTCCCTATACGTCGGGATTTTCCCCTTACTTTTTCAGATGCTTTGTTTGCCACAGGGTGGGCCATACCATGAGTCAGTGCCGATTCCCTGTAAGTCAGGCACCTCATCCAGAAGGAAACTAGCTATTTGTGGTAGGGATTAGGATCAATGCCCTTGCCACGCCTACAGGTATTTCTTTTAACTTTCAAATATTATATCGTGATTCATTCATGCATCTGGAATTTGATTGTGTGCTACATGGAGTATAAATATACCACTTACATGAGAGATAGGAAATGTTAAATTAGTAGGACCCGTAAATTGCATGATATATTATTGGAAGAATCAATTGGAAGGATATTAAGAACTCATTGAGACCTATGAAGACCACATGATAGGTGTTCTGGGGAATAAATTAAAAGGTGAGAACTTGACCAGAACTAATGGAATTTCGAGTAGGAAGATTGAGAATAATGGGAAGACATAGGGAAAATACAAGCAAATATTAAGACAATTGAGTTATGGGAATCAATTAACAATATGAGAATAAAGTGGATGAATTGATTCATGAATCCCAGGATCTATGTAACCCATATTAGAAATTGAAGAACAATGGGATTGTGATGAGTGACCATAAACGCCAAACAAATTAGTAAAGACAAATCAAGAAGAATAGGAAAGTTTTCCCCAATTGCTGGTAAAGATTCATGTCATGAAGATTAACATGAAGATGCAGAGTTTATGGGAACATTGTTACTATGACTCCAAGAATAATAGACATTATGGGAATCGAGTGAATCTTGACTAAATTTAAATGATTAATCAAATTCTTGGATAAGGGAATTGAATGCAATGTCAACCTACCCCAGGACTGGCATTTGTATTAAGAAAATTCCTACGGGATAGACCCTGTAATGGGAAAAGAATCTATTAAAGGCTTAGGACATGTTTTATGAAGAAGATGCCTTTTAACAGGATCGGAAGCATGTTTAGCTAAGTATGTTAAATCAACTTGTATTCGAGGATACAGGACTTTAATGAAATGAAGAAATGAGAAATAATACGAAAAGTTAGTGATGAAAGTTCTGATCTAAGTAAGATATTAAGGTAAATAATCGAGATTTTAAGCTTCAATGCTATTGAGAGCTAATAAATCTCTAGATCTCAAAGGAAAGATTATGAGCAAGAAAATGTGAAGAAATAGATATTTGATGTTAGAGAATACTCGTACTATATCTTATTCATAGAAAACTAAAGAGATAGAAATTTATATGGATATGAATTCAGAGTATATGAATTTCTTAAGTAATTGGGCTGAACGTTCATGTTAAGGACTTGAAGAGTGGAAAAGGCAATTTAAGAAGATGACGTGTCTCAATAAAGCTTGATTTAAAATACATGATTTATGAAGATATGAAGTTGGTATAGAGAAGAAGAGGTACATTGATGTTACATTGAATTGAAGACTTAATGGGAAAGATAGAAGAAATGATCTAAGAAACTCAAGGGAATCAAACGAGTGGAAGAAATAAGGATTTGAATTTCGTCACCCTCAATGAAGTGCAAACTTTGGACTTAAGAAGTACTATACGGATATAGCCATGCTGCTAGAAAAATTGCTTCTACTGGCAACCCCAATAACCATGCTATGTTCCACGGGTGATGTGAGGAAACATCACAGACCCTATGCACCAACCCTAACTGCCCCAACCTAGGTAGGTTTGTTTGGTACGGTGGAACCTTTGACTATTGAAGGCTTAAATCGCCTCAATCACAGGCCGACTTGTGTATATAATGGAACCTTCGACTATTGAACAAACAAAAAGGCAAGAGACTCATGTTTCAGTACCTTGTGGGACCAGAGTCCAATAAAGAGGATTGCAAGATCAAAGGATTTTAGAGGTTTGAAGGAAGTGCATGTAATACCCTATGATCAAGGCCATGGTTATGCTTAAATTCGAGGAAGAAATTCTTTTTAAGGGGGAAGGAGTTGTAATACCTGTGCCCGAAATCCCATTACAAAACGTCTATTTTGGGCATGTGTCGGGTCTTCCCACATACGAACCTATCATAACGACACGTCTAAAGACAAAAGAATAACTATGAAGTGACACAAAACACAATCACGAACCTCTTGTGTCACTAAAGTATGTAAGGATGCATTGGAAGAAGTCTTGGAACCAGCTGTATGCACCCCAAAAGCCTAGCAAGCTCAAACCTAAAAACTGGCCGACCAAATGAGGTCCGACACTAAGTAGAGGAGGTACGGTCGACCACTGACTGCATGTGTCCAGCAGTACCCCTTGTGCATGGATCTGAATTAGTGACAAACTAAAATTGGGACCCATGGTTTAAAATCAATCTTCTCCCTCGATGACCGATTGAGTATGGATTCTTAGCATGGTAAGACATCATTGATTGATCCTAAAATGGAAAAAGGAGTAGGAGAATCATCTCCTTTCCATCTTTGCTCCCCCATGCTTACCAATTTGGAATAAAAAAAATTTTACTCTCTATTCTCTCAATCCAGCCAAAAAGAAAATGAGAAGAGAGCTCCGATGCATCTTTGGGAGAAGGAGAGAAAGAAGAAGGAGAAAGAAAAAAGAAGAAGGAGAAAGAAAAAAGAGAGGAGAAACTCTTCCTCCTAATACCGCCCAATAGGAGAGAATGTAGAGGAGAAGGAGAAGAAAAGAAAAAGAAGAAGGAGGCCAACCTCCAGAGCAGTGATTTGCTTACTGGAAGACTCGAAGGGAGGCACACCATTGTAAGTATTCCTTCACCTTGTTCATGATTTGATTAATGGAATATACAAGGTACATAATCAAGTCATTGAATGGTATGGAAATATGGAATGTAAATATCAACCATTCAGTATCTTCATACTGATAAATGCCTCTAGATGGTGGTGGTGCTTCTTCACAATTAAACCAATGAGAGGAACGATCATCATCAACAATGGAAAGGCTTCAAGCAATGTGAACCACTGTTCCCAGACTTTGATCAAGAACAGTAGTGCATACAATATGGGGATTTGTTAATAACCAACCAATTGGATTAAATAATCATCCTCGGACTGTTAGAGACCCTGGTAAGACCTTAGAAGAACCAAGACCATGATTCAATAGCGGATTTGAAGAATGGAAATTGGATCTAAAGGAATTAAAACCAAATCTAAGATCTCCACAATTTATCAAATCGAAGTGGTATCCGTAATTGGACATAGAAATCGAGTTTTGAACCCAAACTTGGTATGTAGACCATGAAAAATATGAGAAACACATCAACAGAATTCGGAGACCACATGGCCACGTTCTGATGTGTGGTCGATGACCATCTGCACGGCCTGACTATCGTGACTTGCAGTCGCATACATGCTGTACACCATTCTGACGCCAGATGTTGATCAAACTTGGCCGGTGACTCCTTGTTAATTAATTAGAATTTATTGAGGGATTGGAACACTGAAATAGTATGTCTTGATTCGAGAAACCATCACACATCATGTATAACTGAAATAATTGTTAGTTTACATCTTGAAAAAATTAATCATAGTCTATTAGTGCATGTAAAGACCTGAAACCAACCCTATAGAGGTTTGGAAATGTCCTGAGGTGTCGGTACTGTCACACAACCATGGTTCGAAGTGCGATCAATCATGTACCGCATGCCTGGTGGTGGATGACCGAGCGGTTAACTACGTGCCGCACGTGATTTTGATCCCTATTGATGACCATATTTTATCAGTGACTCTACAAAATTTTTATAAGCTTACCTATAGGTTTAAATTTCTAAAATTAAACACCTGTGAATGTTATGTATGATGTTTCAACCGTTTACACCATAACATAACTTCTTGTTTTCTATTTCAATTGGCAAGTAACCCTTAGACATCAGATAAGGAAATCACAGGGATAAGAAGCTAGACCCTTTATGATGATAGAAACCCCTGACTTTGTGATAAGAAATCCTTCTTAGTATTAAAGTTTTTAGAAGGAAGTCCTTGCTTGCAAGTGTGCCTTTTATGGAGAATTTATGCTGATAGCACTTAACTCCTATGGACAGCAGGTTTTCTACAAGCGTAGATATCCCAAGAGTTATGAAGAGTAATAAATGAATTTAGTATGAACTCTAAATGCTATGGCATGATAGGCAAACATAACGGGAAGGCATAGAATATTAGATAAGCTACTAAGCTATAAGCACCAAAATAATGAACCTAAAGATAAGTTTAAGTTAATCTATTGAATAACGCATTAACAAATATTATTTTTATGATTTTGAATCATTTTCTATGAGTACTTGGGTAGACAACTACTCGAACGGCTTGTTGAGGATTTACTCTCTAATTAACAGTAAGGAAACTAAACTTTTGTTTGGTAGATTAGCTCTTTTGAATTGTTGAGTGATGTTATGAGATTGATAATGTCACACCCCAATTCTACACTATTCAGAATGGTATGATGAACCGCTAATAAACCAACGGTTCAATCCAAGATCTCAAATAGGCTGTGTCCATTAGCTTAAACCATACACATCCACAACCATAATCAGAATAAATACACAATTGCGGAAGTCTTAATATTAAATGAACCGAGAATCTAACTGTGATAATCATAATTAAAATATCCAATTATGCTGTATCAACCGAGACATAAACAAATAAAATATCAAATTACATTTCCTTAATAGTTCAAATAAAAATCTAATCGAAAACGTATGAGTTGCACTCGCATGAGGAGTCATGCGTCTCCACTATATCTTCAGCCTCCATTGCAGCCACGTGCCTGTACACAGAAGCATTCATATAATCTTCCACAGTGGTACCTGCATCATCAACTAAAATATTCGAATTCGAAAAGGGTGAGCACACATCTCAGCCCAGTGAGCAAACAAAACAATGCAACAAACATATGCATGCATTCAATTCATATCTGTGGTCTGGAATATAAGTTGCAATGTGCTATAGAAAGGTTCGGTGGCCGCCTCACCTCTATACACGAGTGTGTGAAGCCGCCCAAAGATAACGTTAATTATTGTCCCACATGCACCCACCATGGAATAGAGATAGAGCTAAAGTGCTTAGGACCACACCGCATCACACTTCCCCTGATACTCTACCAATACCAATACATAAGCCCCTGCTGGCGAGGGCTTGCAAACTGAGCTCGCAACTAACCAATCCTAATGTCAAACAGTGTACCCAAGGCCTCACCCCAGCATCCCTCAATATGTTCATAGAGATAGAGCTAAGGCCCCCCGACAGAGTCGAAGACTACACGGTCCGAGACCACCTCCCCTGATACCCTACGACGTAATAGTTCTGCTAAGGTAATGGTGATACGAAGATGTCAGTAGACAAGACTTGAGTAGAGATAGAGCTAGAGTCTGGTGACCAGGCTGAACCACAATGTCACGTCCTCCCCCTGATGCCCTACTCGCATCAAGTACACTAATCACACACATACATTCACATCCCTATTCCTAGCATCATCATCATCATCATGTTATAAATAAATAGAATTAAATATGCATGAACATTAATAGAAAAAATATTGGATGACATGTCGAATGCACATTACAAGCATACACGCATAGAATCAATCATGGCATTTGGACTCAAGAAATAAAAACAGTTTATTATTAGCCAATTAGTTTAGGTCTTGTTCCTTCACCTTTGCTTGAGTGTAAATCCTCTTTCAAGCTCTAAGAATCATCTTTATATCAATAAAAAAACCTAACAAGTTGATAGATTTTAATTAGAATTCATTTCGATAATTTTAGGCTTGCTGTTAAGCTAGGGTCGCAGGACGGGTCACAAGTAGGGTAGCAGTTTTCTGCGACCCCAGGGTATAGGGTCGATGCTAGGGTCGGATGTTCCATCGACCTTAGGTGTGACCATAGCTTCCCTGGACTTCCCAAAAGCTAGGGGTCGATCCTATGGTCTGGTAGGGTCGATTTCCAATCAACCCTACGTGTGATCGTACGTGGTTTGAGTCGACTTTTTCATTCTACAGTCTAATCTTTCAAGTTTGGGTCCTTTGGCTTACTTCCACACTCCATACTATGCTTGTTCTATGGCTTACAACTCCAGGTTATTTCCTTACTTTGTCTATCATATTTTTCTCCATGGATTTCATTGAAATTTTCCCATGGATGGATGATTTGGGTTTCTCCTAGATCATACCCTCTTCATGAACTATTTTAAGGTCTTAAATCATTCATGGAAAGCATATCCATACCTTAGGTTTGCTGAGATTCAGAGGTTTCTCTGAATTTCTTCTCTTTAGTCTTCTTCTCCAACTTTCCTTCTCTTCTCCTTCTCTTCTCTTTCAATTAGGGTTTCAAAAGAAGTGAAAGAGGCTAAGGGACATCCTATTTATAGAGGAAAACCTCCCAAAATAAGTCCCATTGAGATTAGGAAAGAATCCCCTTAAAATTTGGAAAGTTTCCTATTTATGGTTTGTGTCGATGATCCTAGGGTCGATGAGGGGGTCGGAGATCCCGTCTGACCCTAGGTCTAAAAATCAAGGGTCTAACTTCCTAATGAGGTGGGATCGACCCTGCCTATTTGGGTATGCGACCCTACCCCCTATTCTACTATTTTTGGGTCAGTTTTATACCTGGTCTTGCTATTTCCTTCACCCACTTGGTCCATTTGGCTCGACCATGATTGGTAGGCCTGGTACAAGGTGGTAAGACCGATTAGTTTGATACGGGTCTTACAACTCCCCCTGCTTATAAAAATTTCATCCTCGAAATTTGTACATACCTTCCGAGTCGAATAGATGAGGGTATTGCTTTCGCATAGCATTCTCTTCTTCCCTTGTGATTTCTTCTATATCTCTGCTTCTCCAGGTGACCTTAACATAATAGATGTCATGGTTGCGTAGTCGTTGAACCTTTTGGCTGCTGATTTTACTTGGTGCTACTTTAAATGTTAAATCATCAGTCAATTCAGGTAGATCTACTGTCAAAACGTGCGTTGGATCTCTAACATACTTCTTCAATAAGGAGATATGAAATACATGATGCACACTTGACATAGATGGTGGTAGTGCTAACTGGTAAGCCACTTTTCCACGTTTAGCTAGAATCTCATATGATCCGACATATCTTGGACTTAGTTTCCCTTTCTGTCCGAACCGTTTAAAACCTTGCATAGGTGACACTTTGAGGAATACCTTATCACCTATGACAAATTCAAGGTCTCGGCGTCTAGTATCTGCATATTGCTTCTGATGATTTTAAGCCATTCTTACTCTTTCCTTGATAATGTCGACTACTCGACATGTCTCTTCAACAAATTCTAGCACAACAATACTACGTTCTTCAACTTCATTCCAAAACAAAGAAGTTCGATACTTCCTACCATACAATGCTTCATAGGGTGAAAATCTGTATAGTAACCTGATAGCTATTGTTATAAGCGAACTCAATCAGTGGTAAGTTCTCATCCCATGATCCTTTAAAATCAATTACACAGGCTCGGAGCATGTCTTCTAGAATCTGAATGGTACGCTCCGATTATCCGTCTGTCTGAGGATGGAATGCAGTACTGAACTTCAATGTTGTACCCATAGCCTTTTGCAATCCTTCCCAAAAATTTGAAGTAAATTATGGATCTCTGTCGGACACAATGCTTTCAGGTACACTGTGTAATCTGACAATATTATCCACATACAACTTAGCTAACCTCTCTAGTGTATACTGAGGTCGTATCGCTATAAATCGAGCCGTTTTAGTTAGTCGGTCTACAATCACCCAAACTGCGTCAACTACTCGGGGAGTCAATGGTAACCCGGTGACGAAGTCCATAGTGATGCAGTCCCATTTCCATGCTAGTTTCGGTAATGGCTGAAACAATCCTGCAGGTCTTTGTCATTCAGCCTTCACCTTCTGACAGTTTAAGCATTGAGACACGAACTTAGCTACATCTGCTTTCATTCCTCACCACCAATATAATTTCTTTAGATCGTGATACATTTTTATACTTCCAGGATGTATCGAATAGGCGATGGTATGGGCTTCCTTCATTAGTCGGTGTCTAATGTCCAAACTTTCTATTTCAGGTACACATATTCTTCCTTTATACTTTAGTACCTTTTCATTATCTAAGGTGAACTCAGGAATAGTCCTACCTTTTTCGATGTCTTCTTGTACTGTTCTTAGATAAGGGTCTGATTAATAGCTATTTTAACCTCATCAAGTATATCAGATACAAGCCTCAATGTGGCGAACATATTTGAAAATCGATGGATAAACCCTTGGTTGGTTGATTCACCCGTGCATCTATCACAAACTGCTCATTACCGTAATTGAATGCCTTCCGGTGGTACACATTGCGGCAGTTGTATTAACCTCTCCTTGAGATTTTATCATTGCCTTTCTACTCAGAGCATCAGCCACCACATTAGCTTTTCCTGAATGATACTGGATATCACAATCAATAGTTCTAGCCATCTTCTTTGTCTCATATTCAACTCCTTCTGAATAAAGAGATAAGTAAGACTTTTATGATCTGATTTAATATGAAATTTCTCTCCATACAAGTAATGTCTCCATATCTTGACAGCATGTACTACTGCCGCTAATTCTAAATCATGAGTGGGATAGTTCTTTTCATGTGTCTTCAATTGTCTGGAGGCATAAGCAATTACTTGTTCTCCTTGCATAAGTACACATCCTAATCCCAATCCTGACGCATCAGTATACAAAATAAATGGCTGTCTTGGAATCAGAATGGTCAAAATTGGAGCAGATATCAATCTAGCCTTCAATGTTTGGAAACTCTTCTCACATTTCTCAGTCTAAACAAATTTTTCACTATTCTTAGTCAAACTGGTGAGAGGTACGGTAATTCGGGAATAGTCTTCCACAAATCGTCGATAATAACCAGCTAGACCTAAGAAACTTCTAATTTTTGCAACGCTCTTCGGTGCTTCCCACTTCACAATAGCTTCGATCTTGCTAGGATCCACTTTAATTCCTTCAGCGGATACAACATGACCTAAAAAAATGACTTCCTTTAGCCAAAACTCACACTTTGTAAATTTGGCGTAAAGCTTTTCTTTCCGTAATCGCTGCAGAGTGGCATTTAGATTCTTAATATGAGTTTCCTTGTCTTTGGAGTAGACCAATATATCATCGATGAATACAATAATCGACGTATCCAACATATCGTGGAATACCCGGTTCATAAGTTCCATAAAGGTTGCTAGTGCGTTTGTTAATCCAAAAGACATGACCAAGAATTCATAATGTCCATATCTGGTCCTGAAAGCTGTCTTAGGAGTATCACCCTCTTTAATCTTCAACTGATGATAGCCTGACCGAAGATCGATCTTAGAAAATACTTTTGCTCCTTGCAACTGATCGAATAAGTCATCGATCCGAGGTAGTGGATATCGATTCTTGATTGTCAGTTTATTCAACTCCCGATAATCGATACATAATCGAACGCTATCTCAAGTTGAATCAAGGTTGCATCCAAAGTCTTTTCGTCAATAAGAACTGGACATGGTCCATAACCTTTTTTTAATTCCACTTCTAATCCCATCGGCGATGGTACAAGCAGTTTGTAGTCTAAGGATTTGAGGGGTAGATTTAGCTTCTTTCCAAATGATACAGATATAAAAGAATGAGTAGCTCTTGAATCAAAGAGTACTCTGGTGGGAATGCCATTAATAGGTACGATACCTGTGACCACATCAGGCGATGCAGCAGCATCCTTAGATGTAATAGCGTAAACTCTTCCTTATTGTAGTTGCTTCTTGGGCTTAGGACACTCCCTTGCAATATGTCCCAATTGATTGCAATTAAAGCATTTTATTCTTCACCATTTTGCTTTGGTTACGGTGGGGCTGCTGAAGTGGTCTTGGCTGCAGCATTGAAGCCTTGAGTACGGAAGGGTTTGAATGTCTTGGTGTTCCCTCCGTTGTAAGAATTCCCATTAGGCCTTTTGATTCCTCTATTTTGAGCAAAGTAGCTCTCTTTCTGGCTCGACTCTATCACTCGAGAATTTATACAGCTTCATTGTAGATTTTCTTCTCAAGTCCCAGAACATGTTCATGTATGCTTCCAATAAGTCCCATAACGAACCTTTGGGTCTTTGTATCTTCTGCTTGCATACTGATTGGTGCAAAGAAGAACAGCTCCTCATAACGCTGTTGATATGCATCGATAGTCATCTGTCCCTGATACAAACTCAGGAACTCCTTCTTCATAGAATCTCTGAAACTCCTAGGAAAATACTTCTCAAAAAATACCTCTTTATATATATCCCAAGTCAATTGGGTGTGCTTTGTCAACAGATACGTCCGTGTAGACTTTCACCAGTGGTGTGCATCGCCTTTCAGCATGAATGTTGCACACAACACTTTTTCTTCTTTGTTCACTGTCATCATCATGAAATTTCTCTCCATCTCATCGGTCCAGTGTGCTGGCCACAACGGATCAACTGGCTTACCACTATACTCCTTGGGCTTCATCTTCAGAAAATGCTCAATTAGTCTGGAGTGGTCTAGTTGATGAGGAACATAAGCCCCATACATAGGTGGTTGGTATTGATATCCACCTGGAGCTACTTCAGGGTTTTGTACTTGAGCCTGCATAATGGGAGTCTAAGGTGCGTGGGGTACTGTGTTACTTCCCCTGGTACTGTGCTTGCCTGTCTCGCTGGCATCGGTGTCGTCTGTGCAGCACGAAAAGCCATGCCTATGACAGTTTGCATAGTAGCTTGTACCTGTTGTATTTGCTGCAGCTGTTGTGCCAAATTCATTACGACTGTAGCCAGGTCTGTAGGTGGAGCTGGCAGATTTATAGGATTTGTCTGTCCATTAACTACGGATAGTGCGATGTTTGGATTCTCCTGTGTTTCAGGATGTATATGGTTGTCTTCCTCCACAGGTGGTGGTGGTGGAATAGAGTTACGGCTTTGTCTGGTCACTTTGCGTCCAACCATTATCTATTCTGGTAGTGGTAATGCTTGAAAATCATAGAATATGTGAGGCAATCATCATATACTTCATTCTCATATTTAGATCCACTAGTCAATGATATTTTCAAAATTTTCAGATCATTCTGTCAAAAATACTGTATTTTCCATCGTAGGGTCGATGGATGTCCGACCCTAGGGTATGCGACCCTGAGAATCATTGTCACTTACCGAGAGCCTAGGGTCGATGGTAGGGTCGATGGTGTAATAAACCGCTAATAAACCAACGGTTCAACCAAGCTCTCTAATAGGCTGTGTCCTTTAATTTAAACCATACACATACATTCACATGCCTATTCCTAGCATAATCATCATTAACATGTTATAAATAAGTAGAATTAAATATGCATGAACATTAATAGCAGGAATATTGGATGACATGTTGAATGCACATTACAAGCATACACGCATAGAATCAGTCATGGCATTGGACTCAAGAAATAAAAACAGTTTATTATTAGCCAATTAGTTTAGGTCTTGTTCCCTCACCATTGCTTGAGTGTAAATCCTCTTTCAAGCTCTAAGAATCACCTTTATATCAATAGGAAAACCTAACAAGTCGATAGATTTTAATTAGAATTCATTCCGACAATTTTAGGCTTGCTGTTAAGCTAGGGTCGCAGGACGGGTCACAGGTAGGGTAACATTTTTCTGCGACCCTAGGCTATAGGGTCGATGCTAGGGTCGGATGTTCCATCGACCCTAGGTGCGACCGTAGCTTCCCTGGACTTCCCGAAAGCTAGGGGTCGATCCTGTGGTCTGGTAGGGTCAATTCCCAATTGACCCTACGTGCGATCGCACGTAGTTTGAGTCGACCTTTTCATTCTACAATCTAATCTTTCAAGTTTGGGTCATTTGGCTTACTTCCACAGTCCATTCTATGCTTGTTCTATGGCTTACAACTCCAGGTTATATTCTTACTTTGTCTACCATGTTTTCCTCCATGGATTTCGTTGAAATCTTCCCATGGATGAATGATTTGGGTTTCTCCTAGATCATACCCTCTTCATGAACTATTCTAAGGTCTTAAATCATTCATGGAAAGCATATCCATACCTTAGGTTTGCTGAGATTCAGAGATTTCTCTGAATTTCTTCTCTTTAGTCTTCTTTTCCAACTTTCCTTCTCTTCTCCTTCTCTTCTCTTTCAATTAGGGTTTCAAAAGGAGTGAAAGAGGCTAAGGGACGTCCTATTTATAGAGGAAAACCTCCCAAAATAAGTCCCATTGAGATTAGGAAAGAATCCCCTTAAAATTTGGAAAGTTTCCTATTTACGATTTCTGTTGGTGATCCTAGGGTCGATGAGGGGGTTGGAGATCCCGTCCAACCCTAGGGTCTCAGTTGTTCGACCCTAGGTTTAAAAATCAGGGGTCTGACTTCCTAATGAGGTGGGATTGACCCTGCCTGTTTGGGTATGGGACCCTACCCCCTATTCTACTATTTTTGGGTCAGTTTAATACCTGGTCTTGCTATTTCCTTCACGCACTTGGTCCATTTGGCTCGACCATGATTGGTAGACCTGGTACAAGGTGGTAAGACCGGTTAGTTCGATACGGGTCTTACAGATAACATGCCTTTGTATGTGATAACATGCCATTAATAAACTGTATTATTTGCTCATGCATGTGTGTTCTCTTGTGTGCGATTAGTGAAACTCGTAGTGGTTTGGAAACTGGGTGGAATGGGAAGCCTCGTGACCTCTCCATGAAAGGTAGAGCAGGTCTTGTTGATCCATGATGTCTGGTTAAGTCGGTAAGGAGGAAGATGGGTGAAATGCGATGCTTGCATCACTTCTTCCCAGCGCTACTTTGCATTGACCATATGCAACCTAGCCAAGTCACGATGTTCTAACTGGGGACCGAACGGGGTCAGAAGCTTGGTGAAGTTATGGTCCGATAATATGGCTAATTAGGTAGACATGGTTAATCAAACATGATTATCCCGATAGCTGTACCCCTAGCCATTAAGGGGCAATGTAATGGCATGGGTGCAATAAAAATATGGTATGAACATAGCTACGATGCTCCCCATATCCGACGTAGTGTGGATGGACGGGTGAGTCGACTAGTGGGATTATCATCTCCTCAAGTGCCAGGAGGTGAACTTGGGAAGAATTATGGACAGGTGCCGGCGTAATATGAACCTATACCTCAACAAGGTGTTCCCATACTTGGGGGGTGATACTGTACACTTAGTGAGGTGATATCATCTGATGGGGGATGACCCGTGTAGACTAGAGACTCCTTGTGTGGGTTGTCTTGAGCTGGCACTTACAACTATATACCTTACCGTAGTTGATAATTGCATGCATATTGTGTGTTGCATGTTTTATTTTCTTACTAAGCTCGGTGGTTGAACTTACCCTGTGCGCACAAACTCTTTTAGATATCACAAGTACTTCTCGTGACTCTTTTGGGTATTGTTCTTCTAGTGTGGAAGTTGAGGACTATGAACCTAAGGAGGAGCTATCTGATTCTTGAAGCATTTCGTAGAGCTGAGCATGGGCTTACGCTGTGACCATGTTTCTTCTTATAGTTGGGACACTCTATTTAGTTTGGGTTTACGCTGAGAATAAACTATGAACAATGTTGATTGATTAGGAAAACTTTTTATTTAGATTATTTGGTTTTTAGAATATTTTAACAATAAACTTTATTTATGAAAACTTGGACTTTAAATATGATAAGTTATTTAGTAATTTATCAACATCGATTTAATGGATTTTTAAATTTGTAAGTCTTCTGTTATTTTACTCTCTTTGGTATGAATGATTGTTTTTAAAAGAAGATAGTAAATGTTACTCTGATAAATATTAAGTCTGGATTATTTTGGCAGAATTCCATGATATGCGATCCTGGAAGGGGATTTCTTATGTCTGAATAGGATAGAGAGATCCCGTTCGATTCCATAGTACCTATATGTCAGGGAACGGGATGTGACATCACCTACCAATTAAGTTGGAGCATAAGGCTTATGGGGTAGTTAGAGAACTAAACATGGACATGAAGGCTATGGGAGAAAAGGTGGTTGTTACAGTTGAGTGAATTGAAAGAGTTTAGGTTGGATGCTTATGAAAATGCTCAGATTCACAAGGAAAAGACCAAGTATTGACATGATAAGAATTCAAAAAAGAGACTTTTGAGGTTGGGCAACGACTACTACTCTTCAATTCACGACTTAAGCTATTCCTAGGCAAGCTTCGGTTTAGGTGGTCTGGCCCATTCATGGTAACAAAAGTGTATCTATATGATATTGTTGAGGTCCATTGTCACACCCCAATTCCGGCTAAACCAGAAGTGTGAGTGAACCGTCTCCAAACCACGGCTCACACCAGGATCTCAATAGACCGTGTCAACAAACCATTCCAAGCAAACCATCCATAATCAGAGAATAATAAATAGCAGCGGATTTAAATAAATAAATGAACTGAGTTTTCTATTTGTAATTAAATAATTATCTAGTTATGCCATCATCCACAATCATAAATAATAATTTATTACATTGTCTATACCCAACTGAAAGAAAAAAATTAAATAAATAATCCCTAAAAGAACACACAGAAAGAGCACTCACATGAGGCATCATGCTCGTCCTCTACTGCTTGTGTGTCAATAGCAGCTACTGTCCCGTACGCTGGGGCAACCATAAAGTCTTCAACCGTATAACTTGCATCAAGATCTGAAAAAGAGAATATATATATTCGGGTGAGCTCACAACTTAGCTCAGTAAAGCACAAGACCAATGCAACATACAAAATGCAAGAGGTAACATTACAATTGGGTCAGGTATGCAAAATTCTATGGTAAGGTTTGGTGGTCACTGCACCTCCATGCACGAAAGTGTGAGCACACCCAACAGTTAGACTTCGATCCACACTACTGCTGTTGCTCCACATCACTCACTCTAGTATAGAGATAGAGCTAGAGTCTGGCAGGCAGGCTGAGCAACCATCCCACGTCCTCTCCCTGATACCCTACACCGCACCAACACCTAAACCCCTATTGGCAAGGGTTTGCAAGTGGGTTCCATTTCTAACCAATCATATATGTCATCACAGTATCTATGGCCCTACCCAAATACAACTCCCTACGACATAGAGATTGGGCTCGAGTCTGGAGGGCAGACGAAGCCATAATCCCACGTCCTCCCCCTGATACCCTATTCGCACCAAGCCCGCTAAGGTAGACGGTGATACGAAAAGGTGTTAGTGTGAGGATATATCCAGGGCTACACTCCCCTTCACATTCCACACACTAACGATAAACATTCACATGCCTAAACAAACAACATCCTAGCATACGAATATGCATGAACAGATAATAAAATTTAAATAACTAGATGGCATGTAAAATGCATAAGCAACAACAATAATCACAGATACAGATATGATCACAACGGTTTACTGTTATTTAGTTACTTAGGGTTTGGGGTCTTGTCCCTTACCTGATGTGTGATTGCAAGTCCACTCTACGTCATAGAGCCCACTCATGCCGTCTACAGGTCCTACAAGATCATATTTATAGATTAGGATTTGGTTGCTAGGGCTCCAATTGGTCAGAACCAAGTTTGGCCAAGCAAACAGGCTTCGGTAAGCATACCGGTTGTAGTACTGGTCTCAGTATAGTGAGACCGGTGTGGTATATACCGTTCTCGATACCGGTCTCAGTACCGGTCTCAGTACACTGCAGCCGGTATGTGCCTATGGTATATACCACAGGACCATACCGCATGACTTATTGTCCAGCCGGTATGCCCAGGGGTATGGGTCCGAGAGCCCAATCTCGGGCCTCCCTCTCCCGTCGATCATCAGCTTGGTTTTTAGGGTTCTTCCTAAACCATTCTAAGGTTCAAATACTTTTTTTGTCATCTAGGTTTTGACTATTTCATCGCATCCTTCTCAAATTGGATCTCAATGAGAACTAGGGTTTTGGGGTTCTAGGATTTTGGATCGTTACGCCATTTCACGGCTTCAATCTGAAATTCTAACATCAATATAGAGATTGAGCACTTATCAATGTTTGTTGAATGGCAGCGCTCTCCTCCAATGGAAAAATCCCCCTTCTTGCATAGTCTCCTTCCTCCTTGCTCCTTGTCAGATCTCTTCCAGACGGTCTAGGGTTTGAGAATGTTTGGAAAGGATCTAAGGAGAAGGAATGATGTGTATATATATAGTGGGAGACCATTCTAGGAAGGTCTCCTATGTCTAAAAGGTTTCCTGAACTCGATTCGGAGTATGGGACCCACTGGAGTCCGTCTCCACTCGAAAAACATATACCGGTCGCACATACCGGTCTTACTCTTAGTGAGACATGTACTGAGACCGATATGTATAAATTACATTTTTATACATCGTTTATCATACTTGGATATCGTGGTTCGTCACCCGGCCTCGCCTTCTGGTCCAGTTATGATTGGGAGACCTGTCACAATGTAAACCATGAGTCAGATTTTCAGAGTACAGTTCTTACAACTCTACCACCCTTAAAATAAATTTCGTCCCTGAAATTTGCTTGTTGGTCTCTCAATTCCCCCACCCTTAAGGAAATTTCATCGTCGAAATTGTATGTACCTTCAGAGTAAAAAAGATGAGGGTATTCTTGTGCATAGAATTCTCCTCCTCCTAGGTGATTTCTTCTACATCCTGGCTCTTCCAAACTACCTTGACGTAGTGTATAGCACACCTTCAAAGCTACTGTATCTTTCGACTGATTAGCTTGATTGGTACTACCTCGAAGGTCAAGTCTTTTGTCAAATCTGGGGGGTCTACAATAAGAATATACAAAGGGTCTCTCACGTACTTCTTCAGTAAGGATACGTGGAAGACATTGTGGACACTGGACGTCGCTGGTAGCAATGCAAATTAATAGGCCGCATTGCCACATTGGGACAAAATCTCATATGGTCCCACATATCTGGGACACAATTTTCCTTTCTTCCCGAACCGCTTTAGGCCTGTTACTAGTGATACCTTCAAAAACACATTATCACCAACGGTGAATTCGAGTTATCGGCGTCTGTTATCAGCATAGTACTTTTGACGCACTTAAGCTGTCTTCACTCTGTTCTTGATCTGATCTACTGCTTCCCAATTTTCCTCCACAAATTTTGGTCCTACGATCCGTCTTTCTCCAACCTCGTTCCATAACAATGGTGTCTGACATTTTTTACCATACAAGGCCCCATATGGAGCCATCTGGATCGTAGCCTAGTAGCTATTATTGTAGGCAAACTCGATGAGTGAAAGCTTTACATACCAAGCCCCTTTAAAGTCAATAGCACATGCTCGAAGCATGTCTTCTAGGATCTGGATGGTCCTCTTTGACTAACCATCTGTTTGAGGGTGAAAGGCTGTGTTGAACTTTAGTTTTGTCCCCATGGCCTTCTGTAGTCCCTCCCAGAACTTTGATGTGAAGAGTGGATCTCTGTCAGATACTATACTCTCTGGCACACCGTGGAGGCTGACTATATTATCCATATATAATTTTGCTAACCTGTCCATGGTGTATTGCAGTCTGATAGGGATAAATCTTGCGGTCTTGGTGAGGCTATCCATAACTACCCAAACTGCATTCATTGACCTTGGAGTCATAGGTAGGCCAATGACGAAATCCATGGTAATACAATCCCATTTTGCATGCTGGTTCAGGTAATGGTTGCAATAAGCTTACGGGCCTCTGTCTTTCCGCTTTAACTTGCTGGCAGTTTAGACATTGAAAGACATATCTTGCCACTTCTGCTTTCATACCCCTCCACCAGTACAACCTCTTCAGGTGATGGTACATCTTAGTGCTTCCAGGATGTACTGAATATGGAGTGGAGTGAGCTTCCAACATTATTCGATTTTTGATTTCTAGAGCCTCATTCTCAAGTATTCATAACCGTCCATGATACACCTTGTCTGCATCCAAGGTGAAATCAGGATTGGCTCGACCCTTTTCCAAATCTTCTTGCACTGTCCTGAGGTATGGTTCCTGTAGGACTGCTGCTTTTACCTCCTCTTTCAGGTCAGGCAAAATCTTCAGTGCTGCAAACATAAGGGTAAACTTGTATATCAGACCATACTCCACTGGATCGTCTGCTAACTTTAATAAGAGTTGTTCCCCATTCTCTGATGAGCCAGAAACTGTAGCACACAAAGCAGCATTTATACTCGGCCCTGCTTCGGGGTTCGATGCTCATTTCCTACTCAGAGCATCAGCTACAACATTTGCTTTACCTGGATGATACTGAATGTCACAGTCGTAGTCTTTGAGTAATTCTATCCACCTCCTCTGCCTCATGTTCAAGTCTTTTTAGGTGAAAAGATATGTCAGGCTTTTGTGATCAGACTTAATCTAAAATTTCTCACCATACAGGTAGTGCCTCTAAGTCTTGATAGCATGAATGACTGTTGCCAATTCAAGGTCATGAGTAGGGTAGTTCTTCTCATGCTCCTTCAGTTGTCTTGAGGCATAGGCGATCACCTGTTCTCCTTGCATTAGCACACATCCCAGTCCCAAACTTGAAGGATCAGTATACAGTGTAAATGGAAGGCCTTGAGCAGGAATAATCAATATAGGTGTTGAAACCAATCTTGACTTCAGTGTCTAGAAGCATTTCTCACATTCTTCGGTCCATACAAACTTCTTCCCCTTCTTGGTCAACCTGGTGAGTGGAATGGAAATCTTGGAATAATCTTCCACAAACCTTCTGTAATATCCAGCTAAGCCCAAGAAGCTATGAATTTCAGCAACTGTCTTCGGCACCTCCCATCTTACTATGGCTGCAATTTTGTTGGGATCCACCTTAATTCCTTCAGCAGATACCACGTGACCCAAGAAGGCCACTTCATCTAGCCAAAATTCACACTTCTTAAACTTTGCATAGAGCTTCTCTCTTCTTAGTCTTTGTAATTCCGCTCTTAAGTGCATTGCATGCGTCTCCTTGTCCTTGGAGTATACTAAAATATCATCTATGAATACTATAACCGACGTGTCCAACATGTCATGGAATACTCAGTTCATCAGTTCCATAAACAACATCACAAGGAACTCGTAGTGTCCATATCTTGTTTTAAAAGTTGTCTTGGGAATGTCTACCTCCTTGATCTTCAGTTGACGATACCCTGACCTCAGATCAATCTTTGAGAATACACTTGAACCTTGCAGTTGATCAAACAAGTCAACTATTCTAGGTAGTGGGTACCTGTTCTTGAGGGTGAGCTTGTTTAACTCTTGATAGTCCATACAAAGATGTATGCTATCATCTTTCTTCATGATAAATAGCATAGGTGCTCCCCAAGGTGAGATACTCGACCTTATGAATCCCTTGTCTAATAATTCTTGCAGCTGGATCTTCAACTCCTTCAACTCTGTAGGAGCCATCCTATAAGGTGCTCTAGACACATGCGCTACCCCTGGTAAGAGATCTATCACAAACTCAGTCGCCCTGTCTAGTGGTAATCCGGGTAGTTCTTCTGGGAACACATCAAGAAATTCCTGTACTACCTCGATATCCTCTATTTTTGGTAAGTTAGCGGTTACATCCACAACTGATACGAAGTATCCTACTTCCCCCTTCTCTAAACACTTCTTTGCTTTTAGGGCTGAGAGTATAAGCTTTCTCTTCCTAGGCAACTTAGTCCCTTTAAAGTTAAACTCCTTTCCTTCACTGTCTTTGAAAGCTAACTTTTTCTCAACACATAACAGGCTTGCTGAATGTTGAGATAACTAGTCCATTCCTAGAATGACATCAAAATCTGACATCTCAAGTTGGACTAAATTGGCTTCCAAATCTCATCCTTCAATATGTACTTGGCAAGGCCCATAATACTCTTCTAATACCACTTCCATTCCCATGGGGGATCGAACTAACATACTTGGTTCCAAAGTCTTGATGGGTTAATTTAGTCTTTTTCCAAATGATATTGACACAAAGGAATGGGTGGCCCTTGAGTCAAACAGGACTCTGGCGGGTACCCCTACTATGTTTACTGTACCTGAGGTTTTTAAATTTTTTTTTTTTAGTTCTACATGCTCATACAATTAATGGTAACTAAAGGAATAAGTACAGAATCATACCAGTAACTACATTAGGTGATGTGGCTGCTTCCTCCATGATAACGGCATACATTTTGCCTTGCTACGGTTCCCTCTTTGGTAGTGGGCATGTTCTGGCATAGTGACCCACCTATTGACAATTAAAGCACTTCACACTGGTGTTTTATCCCATTGCCTACTGTGTCACTGCAGAAGCAGATCTGGGTGGCACAGTGCTAGTTGGTGGCCTGAATGGACGATATGGATTTGTTTCTTCTTTCGCCTTGGGCCTCAGGGTTAGGCCTCTTCAGACCCCTATTCTGTGCAAATAAACTATCTCTCTAGCTTGCTTCAATGACTTGAGCCACCTATACTACTTCATTATAGATCTTCAGTCCCCGCCCCAACACATGTTCTCGTATGACACCTCTAAGACCCATTGTGAAGCGACAGGTCTTAGTTTCTTCCTCCTGCATACTGGTTGGAGCGAAGAAAAATATTTCCTCATACTTCTATTGATATGCCTCTACAGTCATCTGAGACTGTTGTAGATTGAGGAACTCCTTCTCTATCTGGTTACGAAAACTCATTGGAAAGTATTTTTCAAGGAAGGCCTCTTTGAATATGGCCCAAGTGATTATACGGTGCTTCGTTTCCAAATATGTTCTGGTCGAGTTCCACCATCCATTGGCTTCTTCCTTCAGCATATGGGTGACATATAATACTTTCTCCTCATCAGAACACTCTAGCAAGCGGAAGTTCTTTTCCATCTCAGCTATCCACTGTGTTGGCCATAGTGGTTTCCTTGGCTTTCCCGTAAAAGTTGGTGGCTTTAACTTTAGAAATTCATCCACCGCTCTAGAAAGACTACTCTGCCCATATGGTGCCTGTCCATATGGTGCCTGACCATACCATTACGGCTGATATGAGTAACCACTCTGATATACACCCTGATATCCACCATGATATGCACATTGATATCCACCCTGATCCTGGTTAGGGGTGGGTATCCCAGTAACCTACTGGGGAAACGTGTTGTGTTGGTTTGGTTGTTGTTGTTGTCCCTCAGTAGCTATACTAACCCCCACTGGTACCGTATTTGCATTTTCTATGTTTGTGGGTGGCATATTTGCAGGTGCCGGTGCAGGCCCAGGTGGCCTAAACATCTTCAATATTTCATCGAAGAACTTCTTCAGCTGTGCCTCCATGTGGGTGACCAAATTTGCCACTATGGTCTCAGAGTTTGTGTGTGTTTGGCCCAGTAGTGGAGCTTCTTCATTGCTTCCCACCTGATTTCCACTCCCATTGAGAGGGTTGTGCTCTTCCCCATTTTCCCTCTCTTCATTTTCTTCAAAGTTTTCTATTCCTGGATCCCTTTCCATTGGAGGTGCTCTTGAGTGATGACGTCTATGAGAAATTCTGCGACCATTTCCTCTCACCATTGCAGTCTATTGGAATTTTTTTACGATATCTGAATGCATTGAACAAATATGAGACAAATGAAATAATTATTCAAAACGATATTATTCAGTCTCAATATTTGCACTATAGAAAATTATCCATCAATAGAAAAGGATGGAAACGAATTTTTTATTTTTCTTAGAATTTTCAGGTAAAATTGCTTATTCCGGTCGTACCATACCGGTTTGGGGACCTGTAGGAATGGCTCGGCCGGTATGGGAAGCGGTATAAAATTTTCAGCTTCCTGAGAGGTACCAGTCACGGTACCGGTCTTACCTTGAGTGAGACCGGTATGCTCTGTGGTACATACCGGTCTCGGTACCGCAGGAGATACCGGTCTGACTCCCCAGACCATCAGTGAGACCGGTATGACCAAAAAAGCTTAAAAATCATGATTTTGGCTTATTTATCACTTTTCTCTTTTGGTTTTCACTCCGGTGGCGATTCTTCTCCGAGTTGCTGAGTCTCTATAGTCCAACCGGTGTTCCTAGGAGCAATTCCTCTTGACCAAGAGTATCAAACTCGATTCCAAGGTGAGTTCCTCCTCTTTTTCCTCTCTATGATAAAAAATGTCATCGTCTTTCATGCCCAAAACTTAATTTTTCTTGATTTGAAAATTTTTAACCATAGAAAACTTCTTTCGTTGTTTGAGAAGGGTTCTTTGGGTCTCAATGACCAAAACCCCTCAACCTATTCGAAGTTCCATCGGTTGGTTTGGGAGAAACCAAAATTTTGACTTTTTAAGCTAGGTTTCTAGGTTTTCAAATTTTTTTGAAAATTTATTAATATGCATCTATTTTCCTTGTCTTATGTAAAATTGTTGATCATGTAATGGCATTGTGTCACAACGTAAGTCCTCCTACCCATATTTGGGTGAGTTTGAGGCTTTTGTTCCATTTTATGCCGTTATGCTGCTGAAATTTCGAGAATTTTTCCTAACTTTTCTCGTATTTTCCTTTGCTTAACAGTTTACAACATGTTTGGGCATCGTGGTGTGGGTAAACGATCTTATGAGCCAGGTATGCATAGGCCACACCCTCCTCCCTGCCTCTATGATGAGAGATTATTTCGGTCCGAGGCTGCAGAGTCACGCTTTCCATGGTTTCAAGGCAAAAGCATTGAGTCTGGCCACTTTGTGAACTTAGAGCACCTGCACCGATTTGATGTTGAGGCCGCTTTTGGGGTAATGGAATTGTAAGACCCGTACCAATCTAACCCGGTCTTACCACCTTGAACCGGGTTTACCCATCATGGTCGAGTCAAATGGACCAAGAGCGTGAAGGAGATCGAGATCTCAGGTATCAAATCGACCCAAAAATACTTAAAATAGGGGAAGGGTCGCATACCCAGCTAAGCAGGGTCGGACCTCCCAAAGAAGAAAGTCAGACCCTCAATTTTGAAGGGAGGGTCGGACAGCTTAAGACCCTAGGGCCGACGGGATCATCGACCCTCCCATCGACCCTCGGTTACCGCAGAAAATAGAAATTAGGAAATTTCTAGATTTTCGAATGGGATTCTTTCCTAATCTCAAAGGGACTTATTTTAGGATGTTCCTAGTCTATTTAAAGAACGTCCCTAAGCCACTTTCACTCCTTTCACAACCCTAATCGAATTGAGAGAAAGAGAGGAGAAGGAAAGAGGAAGAAGAAAGGAAAGGAAGAGAAATTGAGCTAAAAGAGAAAAGTTGCAGAGAAAGATTATTCTTCTCAGGTATGGATACTAATTCCATGAGTTTCTACAGACCTTAGGTTAGTTAATGTTGATAGTGTGATCTCGAAGAAACCCAAACCATCAACCCATGGTCAGGTTTCCATGGAAAACCATAGGAAAGTGCATGAAAGCTATCTAGGTGGGTTATACATGGTTTCAGACCATGGAATGAATGTTGAATGGAATGTAGAAGCAAGCCATAGGACCCCAAACACGAAGAATGGACTAAAAAGTGGAAATTGGACCAGAGTGCACCAAGGGTCGCACCCAGGGTCGATGACCATCCGACCCTAGGTATTCCTGACCATCGACCCTCAGCATTCGGGAAGTCCAGAAAGAGGGAAGGGTCGATAGACCCATCAACCCTACCTCCGACCCTCAGTTAACAGAGTAGTTTTTAATTCCGAATAAATTCTAATTAAATTCTATCGACTTTGTTAGGTCTTCTAGCAATATAATAACAATGTAAAGGTGATTCTAAAGCTTGGAAAAGTATCTTATAGCAAGCTAAGGTGAGGAACCTTAACCCCAAACTAAATTGGTTAATAATAAACTATTTTCTATTTCTTGAGTCCTATGCCATGCTTGATTCTGTGCGAATATGTTTGTAATGTGCATACAGCATGCCATCCAATATTTCTATTACTTGTTCATGCATATTTACTTTGTCATTTATAACATGAAGATGATGATGATGATGATAGGAATAGGCATGTGCTTGTATGTGTGTGGTTGATGTGCTTGATTCGAGCGAGTATCAGGGGAGGTGTGATGAGAACGTCAATAAAAGTTAACCTTTGGTGGGTCTCAGCACTTTAGCTCTATCTCTAACTCAAGTCTTGCGCATTGGCATCGTCGTATTGCCATTACTTTAGCAGAACTATTATGTCGTAGAGTATCAGGGGAGGTGGTCTCGGTCCTTGTAGTCTCTGACTCTATCGGGGGGCCTTAGCTCTATCTCTATGGACATTCTAAGGGATGCTGGGGTGAGGCCTTGGATACACTTTTTGGCATTAGGATTGATTAGTTGCGAGCCCAGTTTGTAGCCCTCGCCAATAGGGGCTTACGTGTTGGTATGGCACTATATAGTAATAAACATAACCTTTGTTTTATAATGTTCATGATTGGGTGCATGTGAGTTGACGAAAAACGTGATCTTTGGGTAACATCACACACTCGTGTATAGAGGCGGAGTCAATAAACGCGACCTTTGGCTACCTAAACCTTTCTATTGCATACTGCAAACTTTAATACCCGACCAAAGATATAAATTGACTTTTTTCATGCATATGTATTGTTGCATTATTTTGGCTACTCACTGAGCCGTGATGTGTGCTCACCCCTCGACGTCGAATATTTTTAGTTGATGATGTAGGTTATACTCTTGAAGATTATATGAACGCGTTCGCGTACGGGAACGTGGCAGCAATGGAAGCTGGAGCTGAAGTAGATACACACGACTCCTCTTGCGAGTGCAACTCGTGTGTATTTGATTAGATATTTTATATGTTTCTTTATTGGATTTATTCAGACATGTATTTGATATTTAATATTTATGTCTCAGTTGAATACATAATAATTTGCTATTAAATTATTAATATCATCTTAGTTTCTCAGTTCATCTTATTATAAGACTTCCGCTATTGTGTATTTATTCTGATTATGATTACGGATGTGTGTAAGTTTGGATAACGCGGGGATAGCCTATTTGAGATCCTGGTTGAACCGTTGGTTATTTAGCAGTTCATCACACCATTCTGGTTAGACCAAAATTGGGGTGTGACAACTTGGTATCAGAGCATCTTAGGCCTTGCCCGCCGAACTAACACACATTTAAGACCATTGTGAACTGAGATAGGATAAAAATAAAAGCTTTAATATAAACACACTGTAAGCACAAGTGATGATTGAGACCAAATTTAAAAAGAGAATAATGCATCTATTAAAGGAAAAATGAGTTACATACAATGAATGAGAAAAACAAGATGTATATACATAATGAAAGCAGAGTACAGTCCACAACCCGGACAGTTACCCTGTAGTACAAGGAAAAATAAAAGTACACTCAGGAAGTTGGAGGCGAAGGAGGAGGCGGTGCCTCACGGTCTCTGTCGTAGTCCTCAGCATAGACTCTAGTCAACCAGACTATCTGAGTCTGGGTGGTCTGTAGACTAGCTATGAGACCGGCTATCCTCTGATCAGTCGCACGCTGCACCTCTAGGAGCTCTCCCATCCGCGCGTCTGATGCATGCTGAGCAGCCAACAACTCATCCATCCTCAGATCAGATCTGCGCTGAGCATCCCTGATCTCCTGCAGCATCTCCATCATGGCTGAAGGTGGAAGTGAAGGATCAGTCGAATGGGAAGGACCAGCCTCAGGTACAGGAGCTGCCGCAGACGAAGTACCAACTCCAGCCGCATGTGTAGGTGAAGGCGGTGGTATCGAGTCGACGTCCATATACATGCGATCGTCATCGTCGATCGGATCCACACGAGCTCTAGCAGCAGCAGCAGCAGTCTCAGCATCAGCCATCTCGACCCGAGTGTGAGGGCGCACCATCGCGTTCCTCTCCTCATCACTAACCTCAGCATCTCGCAGCCCCATCTTGCAGATAGCCTCCCAATCTAGAGGCGACGAGAAGGTCTTCTCCTGGATCTTCTCATCTACCAGATCCACCCCCAGACGGGTCAGTAACACTGTAATCATGCGTCCATAGGGTAGATTACCCCTATGATCGGACAATGTAGCACTAATCATTGTCCGCATGATGATGTAAGGAAGGCAGACCGGCTGGCGAGTGCAGATACTGTATATCAGAAACTGTGTCAGCTGAGAAACCCTCTCATAGTGCCCACTTTGTGGGATCAGATTATGCTGGATAATCTTAAAGAAGACCCGTGGAGCTGGACGCAAGTAACAGGCTCTCATCTGCCAGCGATCAGGGCGTAACAGCTGGTTGTCGATCTCTGCCCTCATCTCCTTCTCAACAAACTATGGCTCTCCCGACACACAGTACACCATGGGGCCATCATAGGGAATGCCCAACAGATCGGCCAATTGCCGATAATCAAAGGAAATGTGCACCCCCTTGACGTAACTGGTGATGCGCAACTCCTGACCATGTTCAACGTCATTGTAATTCCCCACCACCTGGAGATTACAATAGAACTAGCGCACCAAATCTAGACATGTGCACGCGTCGTATGTGATGACAGGGAGCCACCCCATATCACCAAATGCTCCCTCTATATTGAACAAGGCTAGCTCAGCCAAGTTCACCATGTGATCCCCTTCCACTTTCTTACGGGCATAGTCAGCATACTGTGCCTTAGCTTCATTCGAACGGAAGCGAAGTGGATCATGCACTCTGGGTACTTTGGTACGAGCCATAATATCTGCAAAACAAGAAAGAGAAAGGAAACAAGGAGCTAATAGGATAAAAATCCGAAATTTGATGTAATAACGACGTAAGTTGACCATAAAACCCCCTTTCTCACCATTCAAGTGGGCATGAGAATTTACGTAGGTTAAAACATATCCTACAACCCACATACAGTATGAAATTTTAACTGACAAAGCTCAATTTGAAGAAATTCAAGAAAGATCAAAAATTCCGACAAATTAGGGCAAAAAGAGAAAATTTTAAGTTTCTCGATAACCAACCGATGAAACTCAAAATTTTTTGAGGGCTTTCATTCCTCGAGACACCAATAACAAAAGCCCCCAATAAAAATCAAATTTTTACGGTTGGAAAAAGTTTAATTTGGAAAATACAAGTTAAACATACGAAAACCTAGAAATGGAAACCTAAAAACAGGTAAAAATGGGAAGACATACCTGTAGTAATGACGTGGACGTCGAAACCCGGAGTCAAACCGATCCAAAATAGTAAAGTAGCACTGTAGCAACTCAAAGAGGAGAGACGAGTCGAAACGGAGGAGGAATAGTGAGAAATGACCCAAAATCGGATCTTAAAAATCTGATTTTTGGTCCGAGGGTCGGACAATTCGTCTAGCACAATCGACCCTCGAATCGACCCTCCCATCGACCCTCGGCTCTCGGGAATCTGACAAAAAATCGAGGGTCGGAACTGAGGGTCGGATACCCAGTCGGATACCCATCGACCCTCGCATCGACCCTTAGCTCTCGGGAAGAACAGGTCATTCCCAGGGTCGGAAACTAAGGGTCGGACATACCAGCGACCCTCACCATTGACCCTGCATAAAAAAGATAGCATTTTTTAATAAAATGAGCTAGAATTGGAATTGATTATTGGTTAGCATGCCTACATGAAATATAAATGACTTCTCACCTATTTTGATGATTTCCAGGCACCACCAATTAGCGAAAGGAATTATGTCTGGACGTAGAGTGACCCGATAGACCCGAAATGCAGTCCCACCACCACTACCAGTGGAGGAGACTAGTCAAGAGAATAACTACGCACCGGGAAATCCAGAACCGGTAAACCCTACAAATTTGCCACCTCCACCACCAAAGCTAGCAACAGTGGTGATGAACCTGGCATAACACGGACAGGCTCAGATGCAACACGCACAGGCTCAGATGCAGGTCGCCATGGGAATTATGTTTCAAGCCACTCAGGCCGCACCCATGCACACTGGACAAGCTAGTGCAGCCCCGGTGGGTAACCACCCAGCTCATCAGACACCTCAACAACCGGCTGCACAGATTTCAGTGCAGGTACCGGAAGCAGCTCAAGGGAATTACCACAATCCACCCTATATGTTTGGGGCAAACCCCCAGAATCAGCTGGACCACTCCTGACTAGTGGAGAAGATGAAACCCAGAGAATTCAACGGCAAGCCGTCTGATCCATTGTGTCCAGCCCACTGGATAGATGAGATGGAGAAAAATTTTCTCATGATGACTATTACAGAGGAAGAGAAAGTACTATGTGCCACCTTCATGCTCAAGGGCGATGCACACCATTGGTGGAAATCCACGAAGACATATTTACTGACCAAGCACGCCCTACTGACATGGGCTATATATAAAGAAGCATTCTTCGAGAAATATTTTCCACGAAGCTTCAGATATTCGATGGAGAAGGAGTTCCTGAGCTTGTACCAGGGACAGATGATTGTAGATTCATATCAACAGCGCTACGAAGAGCTGTTTTTCTTTGCACCGGCTAGCATGCAAGAAGAAGATACCAAAACCCGTAGGTTCATCGCGGGACTAAGAGGAAGCATCAGAGAAAATGTTCTGGGCTTAGAGAAGAAAATTTACAACGAAGCTGTCCAGATTGCTCGAGTGATTGAATCGAGCCAGAAGGAGAGTTACCTTACTCAGAACAGAGGCATCAAGAGACCAGCTGGAAATTCCTACAACGGAGGCAATAACAGGACGTATAAGCCTTTCCGTCCTCAGAACTTTACTACTGCACCCAAGACCACTTCAGCAGTGCAACCTCAGTCAAAGCCAAATTCTGAAGCCCCGAAGTGTTTTAACTGCAACCAGCCGGGACATATGGCAAGGGAGTGCCCTAAGCCCAAGAAGCAATTCCATCAGGGATGTGTATATGCTGTTACGTCCGAGGATGCGGCCGCATCACCCGATGTGGTCACAGGTATGACTGAAACTTTTAAAGTTGTAATTACATTGAATGAGCATGTAGACTAAGTAAAGATAAATCACAGGTATTGTACCTATAAATGGCGTACCCACCAGAGTACTCTTCGATTCCAGAGCTACTCATTCATTTATATCTGTGTCATTTGGAAAGAAGATCAAATTACCCATCAAAACATTAGACTACAAATTACTTGTACGGTCACCGATGGGATTAGAAGTGAAACTAGAAAAAGGTTATGGACCATGTCCAGTTCTCATTGGGGAACAGATTTTAGATGCAACATTGATATAACTTGAGATGGCAGACTTCGATGTCATCTTAGGAATGGACTAGTTAGCTCGGCACTCTGCAAATCTATTATGTGTCGAAAAGAAGCTAACGTTCAAAGACAAAGGAGTAGAATTAAGTTTCTCGGGAACCAAACTTCCCCGGAGACGCAAGCTCATACTTTCAACACTAAAGGCTAAGAAGTGCCTTGAGAAGGGGGCAATCGGGTATCTAGTATCTGTGGTCGACCTAACCAAGGAAGCACCATGAATGGAAGATATTGATGTCGTGCGGGACTATCCTGACGTATTTCCAGAGGAACTACCCGGATTACCACCCGACAGAGCCACAGAGTTTGTAATAGACCTTATACCTGGAGCCGCACCCGTATCAAAAGCAACCTATAGAATGGCTCCTACGAAACTGAAGGAACTAAAAGTGCAACTACAAGAACTGCTGGATAAGGGTTATTTTCGACCCAATATATCTCCATGGGGGGCACCGGTGTTGTTCATAAAGAAGAAGGATGGTAGCGTTCGATTATGCATCGACTATCGAGAGTTGAATAAACTGACAATCAAGAATCGATATCCACTACCTCGGATCGATGATGTAAGACCCGTATTCCGTAAACCCGGTCTAAACCTTGGTTTTGTGTCGTAGCAGGTCTTCCGATCATCACCGGGCCAGACGTGACGAGTGGATGACAAACAGGTATGAAATCGAACCAAAGACGATCGAATCAACATGATCTTATGTTGACCGGTCGATGGTACCGGTCGACCGGTCAGGTCTGCGCAGATAAGTGTTGAAATCCAGAAATTGACTTCTGAGGGTCCCACTTGCCTGATTTCGAATCCTGAGACTTTCCTAATCCTAGTAGGGTTACTAAACCCTAAATCTAGCCAATAAATACACCCTTAAGCCTCCTCAAATCCTTTCCATTGTCTCTCACAAACCCTAGAGAAGAGAAAGAGGTTGGAAAGGAGAAGAGCTATGAAGAAGAAGAAGGTGCTGCCATTACCGTTCGACGAAGCTCACGCTACGCCAGTCAACGGTAAGTGTTTTAACTGTTCTTCTTATCCTATGTTAGTTGTGTGGGTGGATCAATACCATGCAAAGTAGGTATTGATCTAAAACCCTAAATTGGCCAATAAACCCTAAGTTGCCGTCAAACCCTAGATTCGAGTTTCGAGATGATATTCATCGAAACGAGACTTGAATGAGTTGGGGATAACTCTTACTCCAAGTTTAGACTTAGAATGGATAGGAGAAACCTTGGAAATGCATGGAGGATGATCGACGACAGTCGAAAACCCATGTATGGTCTTCCGAAGACATACCGGTCGACTATACCGGTTGCACATGGTGCGACCGGTATGTTGCCACCGGTATCCCTCGGGAGGCTGGTCTGTGGGGACCGGCTGACCATACCGGTCGCCAGTCTTTCCCACAGAGCTGCGACCGGTATATGCCATCGGTCAGCTCTGTGAGGGTATTTTGTAACTTTGTTGGTTTTCGACCAACATGAAACCCTAAGAAAAATATTCTAATGAAACCCTAATAATATTGTAGGACTTTGTGACATATCGTTTGGATCTTACGACATGGAGCAAGTTATCTAACGAGCGTCAGGTAAGGGAATCTGACCTAAACCTAATAATTAATGGACAGTAAGTCGATGTTAATCACCTGATTATATATGATGTGATGTTTGTGCATATTTACATGCCATCTTTTAATTTCAATTATTATTACTGTTCATGCATTGTTAGGATGTGATTGTTAAGCATGTGATTGTTTTCGTTAGTGTGTGTAGTGGGGCATGGGCCTGGGATCGCTCCTCACACTTGCACCTTTTGTAGTATTCTGTCTTAACATGCTTGGCACGGGTGGGGCATTAGGGGAAGGTCGTGGTACGGTGGTCTCCGATATTGATGTTGGCCTGGCCATGGTTATGTGGCACTGTGGTCTCCGAGGTCGACGCTGGCTTGTCCACGAGGCTTTAGCTCTATCTCTATGCCGTAGGGAGTTATGTTGGGATAGGGTCTACCTGCGTATTATTTCTATCTTAGTGGGTTATTTGCGGATAGGGCATCAGGGGAGGTGTGGGAATGCCTTAACTCTATCTCTATGCCGTAGACGGCTGTGCTGGGATAGAGCATGCATGGATGACATATAGGATTGGTTAGTTGCGAGCCCAGTTTGTGAGCCCTGGCCAGTAGGGGCTTAGGTACTAGTATGGGTAGAGTATCAGGGGAGGTACGTGGGTATCTTAGCTCTATCTCTATTCCATGATGGGTGCATGTGGGCCAATGGGGGTGTGATCCATGAGGTGCCACACACTCGTGTATAGAGGTGCGGGGGCCACCAAACCTTTCTATAGCACATTGCAAATTTAAAACCAGACCACAACATAAAACTGATTGTTATTCATGCATAATATTGTGAAACTGTCTGATTATCTTACTGAGCTGTGTTGTGAGCTCACCCTTTGTATATACATTGTTTTTAGATGCTGATGCAGATTACACGGTGGATGACTACATGAATGCTCCGGCGTATGGAGGTGTAGCTGCTCTGGATGTGCAAGCAGGAGAGGACGAGCATGACGCTTCATGTGAGTGCCCTTTCTGCGTATACCTTTGATTGGATTTTTATTTATTTATTTCAGTTATTTTCGGTTGGATTAAATGGATGTACGGATATTATTTTATGTGTTTGAATTTGGATAATTGGATATTTATTTAAATTATCAATAGATACTCAGTTCATTCTATTTAAAGTCTTCTGCTGTATATTTATATTCTGATTGTGGTTATGTGTAATGGTTTGTATGAGCGGACGCGGCCTATTCAAGATCCTGGTGTGAACCGTTGGTTCAATGGCGGTTCACTCACACCATTCTGGTTGGATCAGAATTGAGGTGTGACAACTTGGTATCAGATCTCTCGGGCTCCGTCCACAGACCATATTGCACCTAACTAAGTCGATGAACTGAGTAGAAAATATTAAAAATTTTAATACACACCCTAAGCATTGTTTGATACCTGAGACTGACTAAGAAAGAGAATAATGTATTATTCTAAATATGAAACTTAACATGTGCACACACACTAGATAGGTGAAATATGAAAATTTCTATTAAACAAGAAAACAAATATCAAATGAAGTAGTGCTACAGGGTACAATCCACAAACCGGACAGTTACCCTGTTATGTAAACAGTCATATGCAAAAGAGAAGAAAATAAAGAGGGACAATCATGGGGTAGGGGGCCTGGGAGGAATAGGGTCTGCTATATCATAGTCTCGCTCGTAAGCAACCCTGAGCCAGTGCACCTGATCCTATGTGACTCTGAGACTGCGAGCCAACTGCGCCAAGTCGCGGCTCATCTCTCGCTGAGTGTCCCTGATCTCCATAATCATACCCATCATGGTGTCGGAGGGAGGCTGAGATGGTCCAGCAGTAGAGGTAGATGGTGGTGCTGTTGGTGTAGGCTGTGGAGCTGGCACTGGTACACCCTCGGCCCTATCCTCGTCATCATCCCGCTCGAGCTCGGTTGCATAGGCCGCATTGGCTGCTGCTGCTGCTGCCGCCGCGGCTGCTACCCTCCCAAGTGGGCGAGGGCAAGCCTCCAACTCGTCATCGCTAACAGGCAGATCAACCATCTGCATCCTCTGAATGGCGTCCCAGTCTATGTCGGAGGTCATAGTATCCTCAACAGTCACCTCGCCTCTCATGCTCATGCCCAGACGACGTAGCAGGGAGGTAATGAGACGACCGTATGGAAGGTTACTGGTCTGATCGGCCAGGGTCACCTGATGCATGGTCCTAATGATAAGATATGGGAGAGAGACCCGCTCCCTAGTGCAGACGCAATAAGTAATGTACTGAGTGAGCTGGGATAACTCACTATAATGGCCGCTCTAGGGAACGATGTTTTGTTGAATGATGCGACTGTAGACCCGAGGTATAGGTCTCAGGCTAGCCGCCTTCATAGGAGCTCCAGGGTTTAGTATATGATGTGCTATCTCCCGGCACAGGTCCTCAGTCAGATAGCCCTTCGCTTTGGGAGGGCAATACACTAGGTCTCCATCATTTGGAACCCCTAGAAGGTCGGCCAGCTGGTGGGTGTTAAAGGAAATGGGAACACCCCGGACATAGCTAGAGATGCGTAAATCCCTACCTTGGTTGGGATCATTAACATCTCTGTGCAGCTCCAGGTTAGCAAAGAAATGCTTAGCCAGATTAGGACGGGTGGTGTCGGTGTATGAAATGACGGGCAACCAACCAAGCCTATCGAACGCCGCTCGTACGTCGAACTGGTCCAATTGCTCCAAGTTAACCCGATGCCCGGATTATATGCTTTTGTTATCGAACCATGGGAATCGAGCCTGTGCCTCAACAGAACAAAACTAGTGCTCGTCAAGCTGGGGAACTGGTGGCTGGGGAGCACGTGAACTCGAGCCATGAGGGCGTTTCCCAATGGCGCGTCGTGGAGCCATATTAATCTGCAAAACAAAAGACAACAAGATAAAATGTTAGAAATTGTTGAAATTTTGACAGCATAACGACTGTAATTCAAGAAAAAGCCTCGAGCTCACCCAAAAACATGGGGAGGAGGACTTACGTAACCCCCACACTCTTCAACAAACCAATCATAGGCAATTACAATAAGAAATTTTAAGAAATTAAGAAAAATCAAGAATTTTCGAAAATTTTGGAAAACCTAGGTCAAAAAGGTGAAAAATTTGATTTTCTATCAAACCGTTCGATGAAACCCCAAATTGGTTGAGGGATTTTGCTTTTGGGGGTCCCTAAACCCTTTCCAAGCTGAAGGAAAAGAGTTCCTACGGTTGAAACATCTCGAACAATGAAAAACCTAAATTTCTACATATAGACGATATGGAAAATTTGTAAAAACATGGGAGAGAGGGAAGAGACCTACCTTGAGACGATGTGCTAGGTCTTGAATGGAAGGAATCGGCTTCAAATAGCACCGGTCGGACTGTAGCAACTCAGAACCCAGAGGAAAATCGCCACCAGAGAGAAAGAAGAAAGAAAAAGTGGGAAAATTCTCACTTTTTCGCGATTTTAAAGCCAATCTGGGCATACCGATCGACGGTTTTGCCTATACCGGTCGACCGGTATCTCCCCAGAGGTGTGACCGCTATGTCTCGGTCAGAATTTTAATTCTGACCGGCCGACTATACCGGTCACAACCCTGTATACAGAGGTGCGACCGGTATGTTGCGACCGGTATGCACCAGAAAAGTTAGAAATTTTTTTTAAAAAATTTTAAAAATTGTGTAAATTGAAATTTTACTTCTCGACTATTTCCCCTTGTATTATTCAAGACTAACACTACTATTATTGTGGTTCTCACGTGTTATGTCTTCTTCTCAGATCCAAACAGAATAGTCTGAGATGGTGGGAGGAAACGGTCGTAGGGGTCGGAAGCGTCATCAGGCCAGGATGCGCCTAGAGGAAGAACAGGTTGAACAAGACCATGTTAGAGAGCCAAGTCCGGAAGTGGAGGAGGAACAGGTTCCAGAAGTGCCGACAAATTTACCTGAACCACCCCACAGGAATTCTGAGACCATTGTTACAAACTTGGTCTATCAGATGCAAGCCCAGCAGAAGGAATTCTTGAGCGAGATACTGAAGATGCTCAGGCCACCGGGTTCTGTTCCCACTGGAGATACACCTGAGTCTGGAGAGAAAATGTCTTCACAACCGATGCAGGGTAGCCCAAGACCGATGGGCCAAGCTCAGAATGTACCACCACCGCATCAGTTTCCGTCGCCTTCTGCGTACCCGGGAGCCTATCCGTATCCACCACCATGGTACGGAATGAACATTCAAGGACAGCATGATCTGAGCAGAGCGGTGGATAGATTCTTGAAGTTGAAGCCTTCATCATTCACTGGTAGAACAGGAAAGCCATTGTGGCCAGCACAGTGGGTTGCAGAGATGGAGAAGAATTTCCGTCTGATGACATGTACAGAAGAGGAAAAGGTTTTATTCGCTACTCACATGCTGAGAGAAGATGCAAATGCTTGGTGGAATTCTACACGGGCATATCTGGAGACTAAGTATACACTGGTGGATTGGGAAGTGTTTAAAGCTTCCTTCTTCGATAAATACTTTCCGAAGAGTTTCAGAGATCAAATGGAGAAGGAGTTCCTCAACCTACAGCAATCTCAGTCGATCGTGGATGCTTATCAGCAGAGGTATGAAGAACTATTCTTCTTCGCACCGGCAAGTATGCAAGAGGAAGAGACCAAGACACGTAGGTTCACCATGGGACTACGTGGGAGCATCAGAGAGCACATATTGGGTTTGGACAAGAAGATCTACAATGAGGCTGTGCAGGTTGCGAGGGTGATAGAGTCCAGTCAGAGGGACAGTTTCTTCGCTCAGAACAGGGGAGTGAAGAGACCTGCTAGTGAAGGTTTGGGTGGCGGTAACAATAGACCCTTCCGCCCATAAAGGGCTCAGGCTGCTACAGTGCCTGCAAGGCACAATGCGGCAGTGCCACCGAATGCTGGATTCAACCCAAATATCAAGTGTTTCAACTGCCAGCAAGTGGGTCATATTGCAAGGACCTGCACTCTACCTAAGAAGCAACCACCCCAGCAAGGAAGAGTTTATGCGGTCACCACTGAAGAGGCAGCTGCATCACCTGATGTGGTCATGGGTACGACTCTATCCCTTACTATTTGGCTTATCTTTATCATTTGTGTGTATGCGCATATAGAACTAAGGGATGATAGAAAATTCTAGGAATTGTAAATGTAGCTGGTATACCCGCCAGAGTATTATTTGACTCTGGGACCACGCACTCCTTTGTTTCTATTTCTTTTGGGAAGCGAATGGAGTTACCAATCAAGCATTTGAACCCAAGCTTGATAGTTCTCTCTCCACTAGGAGTCGAAGTGGCTTTGACCGAATATTATGGACCATGTACTGTATGTATTGAGGGCCGAGACTTAGAAGCAAGCCTAGTACTACTCGAGATGGCAGACTTTGATGTCATTTTGGGAATGGATTGGCTAGGCCATCATTCGGCCGTCCTATTATGTGGTGAAAGGAAGCTTGTGCTTACTGACAAAAAGGGAAGGGAATATAGCTTCACTGGGATCCGTCTATCTAGGAAGCGGAAGCTGATTCTCTCTGTCCTAAAAGCCAAGTGATGCTTAGAGAAAGGGGGAGTGGGGTATCTAGTATCTGTAGTCGACATCACGGCAGAGTCACTCAAGATGGAAGATATAGATGTGGTTTGAGAGTTCCCAGATGTATTTCCAGAGGAGCTTCCAGGTCTACCATCGGACAGGGCTACAGAGTTTGTAATAGACCTTATGCCAGGTTCAGCGCCGGTGTCCAAAGCACCATACAGGATGGCCCCTACCGAGTTAAAGGAGTTGAAGACCCAGTTACAAGAATTGTTGGATAAGGGTTTCATACGACCTAGCATATCGCCTTGGGGAGCACCTGTATTATTCATCAAGAAGAAGGATGGAAGTGTAAGGTTGTGTATTGACTACCGTGAGCTGAACAAGTTAATGATCAAGAATTGGTATCCTTTGCCTAGGATCGATGATTTGTTCGATCAGTTGCAGGGTGCAAAGGTTTTCTCGAAGATTGATCTCCGATCGGGGTATCACCAACTGAAGATCAAGGCCGGAGATATTTCGAAAACTGCTTTCAGGACGAGGTATGGGCATTATGAGTTTCAAGTTATGTCTTTCGGGTTGACCAATGCTCCAGCGTCGTTCATGGAACTGATGAACCGAGTGTTTCATGATATGTTGGACACTTCGGTCATCGTATTCATCGATGACATATTGATCTACTCTAAGGACATGGAGACTCATATAACACATTTGAGGGCAGCCCTACAACGGCTGAGACAGAAGAAGCTTTATGCTATGTTCAAGAAGTGCGAGTTTTGGCTGAAGGAAGTGGCTTTCTTGGGCCATGTTGTATCTGAAGATGGTATCAAGGTTGATCCAAGTAAGATAGCTGCTATAGTAGGAGGGGAAGCACCAAAATCTGTTGCGAAAATTCGTAGTTTCCTTGGGTTGGCTGGTTATTATAGAATATTCGTGGAAGATTACTCCAGGATCGCTGTTCCACTCACCAGATTGACCAAGAAGGGAGAGAAATTCATATGGACAGATGAGTGTGATAAGTGCTTTCAGATTTTGAAGTCAAGACTAGTCTCTGCACCTATCTTGACCATCCCAGAACCAAGCGTACCGTTTACTTTATATACGGATGCGTAAGGGTTGGGTATTGGGTGTGTGTTGATGCAAGGAGAACAGGTGATTGCTTACGCATCAAGACAGTTAAAGGAGCATGAGAAGAACTATCCTATGCATGACTTGGAGCTAGCAGTGGTTATTCACGCAATCAAGACTTGGAGACACTACTTGTACGGTGAGAAGTTTCAGATCAAGTCAGATAACAAGAGCTTAACTTATCTTTTCACTCAGAAGGATTTGAATATGAGGCAAAGGATATGGCTGGAATTATTGAAAGATTATGATTGTGACATCCAGTACCATCCGGGTAAAGCAAATGTGGTGGCCGATGCCTTAAGCAGAAAGTGGGCATCGAAACCTGAGGCTGGACCAAGTACAAATGCTGCATTATGTGCCGTAGCTTCAAGTTCAATCGAGGGTGATGAAGAGTATATTATAGAGAATGCAGAAGACCCTGTTGAACAAGGCTTAATTCATAAGTTCACCATGATGTTCGCAGCTTTGAAGATCTCACCGGATCTAGTTGATGAAGTCAAGGTAGCAATCCTACAGGGTCCTCATCTCAAGACAGTGCAAGAAGACTTAGAGAAGGGTATAAACAATCCTGATTTTACCTTGGATTCAGACAAGGAACTCAGGTATCGTGGATGGTTATGTATACCTGAGAGTGAAGACTGCGATATCAGAGATCGAGTTATGACTGAAGCTCATTACACTCCATATTCGGTACATCCAGGAAGTACCAAAATGTACCATGACTTAAGGAGATTATATTGGTGGAGGGGTATGAAAGCGGATATAGCTCGTTTCTTGTTCCAGTGTCTGAATTGTCAACAAGTTAAAGCGGAAAGGCAGAGACCCGCAGGTTTACTACAGCCATTACTGGAACCTGCATGGAAGTGGGATTGTATTACTATGGATTTCGTCACTGGCTTACCTTTGACACCAAGGTCAGTGGATGCAGTTTGGGTTATAGTGGATCGACTCACAAAGACAGCTCGATTTATTGCGGTCGGACCTCAGTATACCATGGAGAAACTGGCCAAGTTATATGTTGATAATATAGTCAGACTTCATGGCGTTCCAGAGAGTATAGTATCTGACAGAGATCCCCGTTTTACATCAAGGTTCTGGAAAGGATTACAGAAAGTTATGGGAACCAAGTTGAAGTTCAGCACAGCTTTCCACCCTCAGACGGATGGACAGTCAGAGCGAACTATTCAAATTTGGGAAGATATGCTTCGAGCTTGTGCAATAGATTTCAAGGGAGCTTGGGATGAGAAGCTATCACTTATCGAGTTCGCTTACAACAACAGTTATCAGCTCTATGGGAAGAAGTGTCGTACACCCCTGTTATGGAACGAGGTGGGTGAAAGAAGAATTGTAGGACCAGAGTTTGTTGAAGAAACTTGCCGAGTGATTGATCAGATCAAGGAGAGAGTAAAGATAGCTCAAGTTTGACAGAAGCACTATGCGGATAATCGACGTCGAGATCTAGAGTTTGCAGTGGGTGACAAAGTATTCTTGAAGGTGTCACCGATGCGAGGTCTGAAACGGTTTGGTAAGAAGGGGAAGCTTTGCCCCAGGTATGTGGGACCGTATGAGATATTGACCCGACGTGGTAATGTAGCATATCAATTGGCTCTACCACCATCTATGTCTAGTGTTCATAATGTGTTCCATGTATCATTACTGAAGAAGTATGTCAGAGATCCATCGCACATCTTGACCGCTGATCCCCCAGACTTGACTGAAGATTTAACATTCGAAGTGCTGCCTGTGATGCTCTCAAGTCGAAAAGTTCAGCAACTTCGAACCAAGGATATCCATTATGTGAAGGTGCATTGGAGAAGCCAAAATGTGGAGAAAATTATTTGGGAAGAGGAGAGCGCGATGAGGAAGGAGTACCCTAACCTTTTCGACGATCAAGGTATGTTCAAATTTCGGGGCCGAAATTTCTTTTAAGGGTGGGGGAGTTGTGAAACCTACATGCAAATTTCGGGGACGAAATTTCTTTTAAGGGTGGGGGAGTTGTAAGACCCGTACTCTGTAAACCCGGTCTAAACCTTGGTTTTGTGTCGTAGCAGGTCTTTCGATCATCACCGGGCCAGACGGGACGAGCGGATGACAAAGAAGTATGAAATCGGACCAAAGACGATCGAATCAACATGATCTTATGTTGATCGGTCGATGGTACCGGTCTTGGTACCGGTCGACCGGTCAGGTCTACGCAGATAAGTGTGGAAATCCGGAAATTGACTTCTGAGGGTCCCACTTGCCTGATTTCGAATCCTGAGACTTTCCTAATCCTAGTAGGGTTACTAAACCCTAAATCTAGCCTATAAATACACCCTTAAGCCTCCTCAAATCCTTTCCATTGTCTCTCACAAACCCTAGAGAAGAGAAAGAGGTTGGAAAGGACAAGAGTTAGGAAGAAGAAGAAGGTGCTGCCATTACCGTTCGATGAAGCTCACGCTACGCCAGTCAACGGTAAGTGTTTTAACTGTTCTTCTTATCCTATGTTAGTTGTGTGGGTGGATCAATACAATGCAAAGTAGGTATTGATCTAAAACCCTAAATTGGCCAATAAACCCTAAGTTGCCGTCAAACCCTAGATTCGAGTTTCGAGATGATATTCATCGAAATGAGACTTGAATGAGTTGGGGATAACTCTAACTCCAAGTTTAGACTTAGAATGGATAGGAGAAACCTTGGAAATCCATGAAGGATGATCGACGACAATCGAAAACCCATGTATGGTCTTCCGGAGACATACCGGTCGACTATCCCGGTTGCACATGGTGCGACTGGTATGTTGCCACCGGTATCCCTCGGGAGGCTGGTCTGTGGGGACCGGCTGACCATACCGGTCGCCAGTCTTTCCCACAGAGCTGCGACCGGTATATGCCACCGGTCAACTCTGTGAGGGTATTTTGTAACTTTGTTGGTTTCCGACCAACATGAAACCCTAAGAAAAATATTCTAATGAAACCCTAATAATATTGTAGGACTTTGTGACATATCGTTTGGATCATGCGACGTGGAGCAAGTTATCTAACGAGCGCCAGGTAAGGGAATCTGACCTAAACCTAATAATTAATGGACAGTAAGTCGATATTAATCACCTGATTATATATGATGTGATGTTTGTGCATATTCACATGCCATCTTTTAATTTCAGTTATTATTACTGTTCATGCATTGTTAGGATGTAATTGTTAAGCATGTGATTATTTTCGTTAGTATGTGGAGTGGGGCATGGGCCTGGGATCGCTCCTCACACTAGCACCTTTTGTAGTATTCTGTCTTAACATGCTTGGTACGGGTGGGGCATCAGGGGACGGTCATGGTACGGTGGTCTCCGATATTGATGTTGGCCTGGCCATGGTTATGTGGCACTGTGGTCTCCGAGGTCGACGCTGGCTTGTCCACGATGCTTTAGCTCTATCTCTATGCCGTAGGGAGTTATGTTGGGATAGGGTCTACTTGCGTATTATTTCTATCCTAGTGGGTTAGTTGCGGATAGGGCATCAGGGGAGGTGTGGGAATGCCTTAGCTCTATCTCTATGCCGTAGACGGCTGTGCTGGGATAGAGCATACATGGATGACATATAGGATTGGTTAGTTGCGAGCCCAGTTTGCGAGCCCTGGCCAGTAGGGGCTTAGGTATTCGTATGAGTAGAGTATCAGGGGAGGTACGTGGGTATCTTAGCCCTATCTCTATTCCATGATGGGTGCATGTGGGCCAATGGGGGTGTGATCCATGAGGTGCCACACACTCGTGTATAGAGGTGCGGGGGCCACCAAACCTTTCTATAGCACATTGCAAACTTAAAACCAGACCACAACATAAAACTGATTGTTACTCATGCATAATATTGTGAAACTGTCTGATTGTCTTACTGAGCTGTGTTGTGAGCTCACCCTTTGTATATACATTGTTTTTAGATGCTAATGCAGGTTACACGGTGGATGACTACATGAACGCTCCGGCGTATGGAGGTGTAGCTTCTCTGGATGTGCAAGCAGGAGAGGATGAGAATGACGCTTCATGCGAGTGCCCTTTCTACGTGTACCTTTGATTGGATTTTTATTTATTTCTTTCAGTTATTTTCGGTTGGATTAAATGGATGTACGGATATTATTTTATGTGTTTGAATTTGGATAATTGGATATTTATTTAAATTATCAATAGATACTCAGTTCATTCTATTTAAAGTCTTCCATTGTATATTTATATTCTGATTATGGTTATGTGTAATGGTTTGTATGAGCGGACGCGGCTTATTCGAGATCCTGGTGTGAACCGTTGGTTCAATGGCGGTTCACTCACACCATTCTGGTTGGATCAGAATTGGGGTGTGACAGATGACTTGTTCGATCAGTTACAAGGGGCAAAAGTATTTTCAAAGATCGATCTTCGATCAGGCTATCATTAGCTGAAGATTAAAGAAGGTGATATTCCGAAGACAGCATTTAGGACCAGATACGGACATTATGAATTTTTGGTTATGTCTTTCGGATTAACTAATGCACCGGCAACGTTCATGGAACTTATGAACCGAGTTTTCCACGATATCTCGGATACGTCGGTTATAGTATTTATTGATGACATATTGGTATATTCCAAGGACAAGGAAACTCATATCAAGAACCTTAACGCAGCCCTACAACGTTTAAGGAAAGAGAAGCTATACGCCAAATTTTCAAAGTGCGAGTTTTGGCTAAGTGAAGTCGCCTTCCTAGGCCATGTAGTATCCACTGAAGGAATCAAAGTGGATCCCAGCAAGATCGAGGCTATTGTAAAGTGGGAAGCACCAAAGAGCGTTTCGAAAATCAGAAGTTTTCTGGGTCTAGTTGGTTATTATCGGAGATTCGTAGAAGACTATTCTCGGATTACCGTACCTCTCACCAGTTTGACTAAGAAAGGTGAAAAGTTTGTGTAGACCGACAACTGTGAGAAGAGTTTCCAAACACTGAAGACCAGATTGATATCCGCCCCGATTTTGACCATTCCCGTTCCAGGACAGACGTTTACCTTATACACCGATGCGTCGGGACTGGGATTAGGATGTGTGCTTATGCAAGGAGATAAAGTAATTGCGTATGCCTCGAGACAGTTGAAGGTACATGAGAAAAATTACCCCACTCATGATTTGGAGTTAGCGACAGTAGTACATGCTGTCAAGATATGGAGACATTACCTATACGGAGAGAAATTTCAGATTAAGTCGGACCATAAAAGTCTTACTTATTTATTTAATCAGAAGGAGTTGAATATGAGACAACGAAGATGGCTGGAACTATTGAAAGAATATGATTGTGATATCCAGTATCATCCGGGAAAAGCGAACGTAGTAGCGGATGCATTAAGTAGAAAAGCAATGATAAAATTTCAAGGGGAAGTTAGCACGACCGCAGCAATGTGTACCATCGGAATGGTATTCAATCACGGCAACGAGCAGTATGTGATAGATACAACGGATGAATTAGCCAACCAAGGGTTTATTCATCGGTTTTCAAATATGTTCGCGGCATTGAAGATTATACCGGATATAGTGGACGAAGTGAAGACAGCTATCAAAGCAGATCCTTATCTGAGAACAGTACAAGAAGATATTGAAAAAGATAGGACCAACCCTGAGTTCACCTTTGATGATGAGAAGGTACTGGGATACAAAGGAAGAATATGTGTACCTAAAACAGAAAGTATGGACATTAGACACCGACTGATGAAAGAAGCCCACACCACCATCTATTCGATACATCCTGGAAGTACAAAAATGTATCATGATCTAAAGAAACTATATTGGTGGAGGGGAATGAAAGCAGATGTAGCCAAGTTCGTGTCTCAATGCCTAAATTGTCAGAAAGTAAAGGCTGAACGACAAAGACCCGTAGGATTGTTGCAGCCACTATCGGAACCAACATGGAAATGGGACTGCATCACTATGGACTTCGTCACAGGACTACCATTGACTCCTCGAGTAGTTGACGCAGTTTGGGTGATTGTGGACCGTCTGACTAAAACAGCTCGCTTCATACCTATACGACCTCAGTATACAATGGAAAGGTTAGCGAAGCTGTATGTGGATAATATTGTTCGATTACATGGTGTTCCAGAAAGCATTGTGTCCGATAGAGATCCACGATTTACTTCCAAGTTTTGGGAAGGATTGCAAAAGGCTATGGGTACGACGCTAAAGTTTAGTACTGCATTCCACCCACAGACAGATGGACAGTCAGAGCGTACAATTCAGATTCTAGAAGATATACTACGAGCATGTGTAATTGATTTCAAAGGATCATGGGACGAAAAGTTACCATTGATCGAGTTCGCTTATAATAACAGCTATCAGGCCACAATACAGATGTCACCATATGAAGCACTGTATGGCCGAAAGTGTCGAACTCCCTTGTTTTGGAATGAAGTTGGAGAACGTAGTATTGTTGGACCGGAATTTATTGAAGAGACTTGTCGAGTGGTCGACATCATCAAGGAAAGAGTGAGAACAACTCAGAACCGTTAGAAGCAATATGCAGATACTCGACGAAGAGATCTGGAGTTCGCCGTAGGTGATAAAGCATTTTTGAAAGTATCGCCTGTGTGAGGATTGAAGAGGTTCGGACAGAAAGGGAAACTAAGTCCAAGATATGTCAGGCTGTATGAAATTCTAGCTAAGCGTGGAAAAGTAGCTTATCAGTTAGCACTACCACCATCTATGTCAAGAGTGCATGACGTATTTCACATTTTCCTATGGAAGAAGTATGTCTAAGACCCAACGCATGTTTTGACAGTGGATTTGCCGGAATTGACTGATGATTTGACATTTAAAGTAACACCAACAGAAATCACTAGTCGAAAGGTTCAACGTCTACGCAACAGAGATATCTACTATGTTAAGGTCATATGGAAAAGTAGAGACATGGAAGAAATTACATGGGAAGAAGAAAATGCTATGAGAAAGCAATACCCTTACTTATTTGATTCAAAAGGTACGTACAATTTCGAGGACGAAATTTTTCTAAGTTGGGGGGAGTTGTAAGACCCGTGTCAATCTAACCCGGTCTTACCACCTTGAACCAGGTTTACCCGTCATGGTCGAGTCAAATGGACCAAGGGCGTGAAGGAGATCGAGATCCCAGGTATCAAATCGACCCAAAAACACTTAAAATAGGGGAAGGGTCGCATACCCAGCTAAGCAGGGTCGGACCTCCGAAAGCAGATAGTCAGAACCTCAATTTTGAAGGGAGGGTCGAACAGCTTTAGACCCTAGGGTCGACGGGATCATCGACCCTCCCATCGACCCTCGGTTACCGTAAAAAATAGAAATTAGGAAATTTCTAGATTTTCGAATGGGATTCTTTCCTAATCTCAAAGGGACTTATTTTAGGATGTTCCTAGTCTAATAAAAGGACGTCCTTAAGCCACTTTCACTCCTTTCACAACCCTAATCGAATTGAGAGAAAGAGAGGAGAAGGAAAGAGGAAGAAGAAAGGGAAGGAAGAGAAATTAAGCCAAAAGAGAAGAGTTGCAGAGAAAGATTATTCTTCTCAGGTATGGATACTAATTCCATGAGTTTCTACAGACCTTAGGTTAGTGTGAGGACAAAGATGGAAATCTTTAGAAGTCGCCACCTAGATTTAGGTCTAGGACCTTGGAAATGTGAAATCTCACCCTAAGGTAAGACTTCGATTGACTCATGACCCTTAGATTGGAATTCTGGTCCATCAGAGATTGGGTAAGTGTCAGGTTACGATTATGGGAAGGGGCCAGGCACCCAAACCACCCGATCGAAATCGGTCTCCTATACCTTTCCTATGCTAGACTCTATTTGCTAAGCCAAACCAAACCAAGGGGTTTGATATCATTGAACCGAATCTGTATCCATCGGATTGCCCTCGTATCACGGAATTATTCCGAAAATCAGGTTCACCATCGTAGTTCAGGTGTGATTAAAGTTTATGGATGTGATTTATACTTGTGCATGATTAAGTTCTTTGTTCAAGTTGAAATTTATACTTGAAAGGTTGAGAAAACCCTATGGGTTAGGATCTGGATAGTCCAAGTGGACTGATAGATAGTCCTAGTGGATCTAAGGATAACCCTATTTGGGTTGGAATGTGGATAATGTCCTAGTGGATCTATGGATAGTCCAAGTGGACTAAGATGTGGATAAATATCCTAGTGGATCTATGGATAGTCCAAGTGGACTAAGGTGTAGATAACCCTATTTGGGTTAAAATATGGGGGATATCCTAGTGGATCTATGGATAGTCCGAGTGGACTAAGGTTTGGATAAATATCCTAGTGGATCTATGGATAGTCCAAGTGGACTAAGATGTGGATCCGAATTTGAGTTTCTCCCAAATAGCCTACGTATCCTAGGGTTTGCCTTAGGAATCAGAATCCGCGTAGTTCGGGCTGGATAACCTGTTCTAGGTTAATGATTGAGAACCTATTCTAGGTTTTGGGTTTAGAACCTATTATAGGTTTAGGGTTTGCCGAGGGGCAAATCGTCCTAAATTACCCTTTTCATTCGAATTCTAATTTTGGAAGGTTTGGCAAGGCATTCTCTTTCTTCATTAAGATTTTTTTATCATTCCCATTATGCCCTTCCCAAGAATGTGGGTGCCTAAATGCCGTCCCCCACACCTATGTTGTCTTTAGAAGTGTGCATATATGGCGGTTTGACTAGGGTGTTGCATAAAATAAGTTATTGCCAAAAAGTAGAATATTCTATCTAGACATGGCACATAAAACATTTATGGCAAGAAATTCACATATAGTAAGATTGTTTAAAGATCTTTCAAAAGTGGCATGTATTGCAAATAAGGCAAGAGCCTAATATAGTAAGATCTAGTATGCTATCTTCTAAGCATGGCAAGACCCTAATTGCTATTTTCTTTCCATATTTAGGGTTTTCTACCCTAATTATTATTTTATTTCCATTTTTAGGGTTTTCTACCCTAATGTTACATTCTTTCCATTTTTAGGGTTTTCTACCCTAATTATTATTTTATTTCTATTTTTAAGGGTTTTCTACCCTAACTGTGACTTTCTTTCCATTTTAGGGTTTTCTACCCTAATTATTATTTTCTTTCCATCTTAGGGTTTTCTACCCTAATTATTATTTTATTTCCATTTTTTTTAGGGTTTTCTACCCTAATTGTTACATTCTTTCCATTTTAGGGTTTTTCTACCCTAATTATTATTTTCTTTCCATCTTAGGGGTTTTCTACCGTAAATGTTACTTTCTTTCCATTTTAGGGTTTTCTACCCTAATTATTATTTTATTAGGGTTTTCTACCCTAATTATTATTTTCTTTCTATTTTGGGATTTTCTATCCTAAATGTTACTTTTTCATTTAGGGTTTTCTACCCTAAATATTATTTTATTAGGGTTTTCTACCCTAATTATTATTTTTCCATTTTAGGGTTTTCTACCCTAAATGTTACTTTCTTTTCTATTTTTAGGGTTTTCTATCATAATTATTTTTTTTATTAGGGTTTTCTACCCTAATTATTATTTTCTTTCCATTTTAGGGTTTTCTACCCTAAATGTTACTTTCTTTCTATTTTTAGGGTTTTCTACCCTAATTATTATTTTATTAGGGTTTTCTACCCTAATTATTATTTTCTTTCCATTTTTAGGGTTTTCTACCTAAATGTTACTTTTCTTTCTATTTTTAGGGTTTTCTACCCTAAATATTACTTTCTTTCCATTTTAGGGTTTTCTACCCTAAGTGTTATTTTATTAGGGTTTTCTACCCTAATTATTATTTTCTTTCCATTTTAGGGTTTTCTACCCTAAATGTTACTTTCTTTCCATTTTAAGGTTTTCTACCCTAATTATTATTTTATTAGGGTTTTCTACCCTAATTATTATTTTCTTTCTATTTTTGGGATTTTCTATCCTAAATGTTACTTTTCATTTAGGGTTTTCTACCTTAAATATTATTTTATTAGGGTTTTCTACCCTAATTATTATTTTCTTTCCATTTTAGGGTTTTCTACCCTAAATGTTACTTTCTTTCTATTTTTTAGGGTTTTCTACCATAATTATTATTTTATTAGGGGTTTTCTACCCTAATTATTATTTTCTTTCCATTTTGGGTTTTCTACCCTAAATGTTACTTTCTTTTCTATTTTTTAGGGTTTTCTACCCTAATTATTATTTTATTAGGGTTTTCTACCCTAATTATTATTTTCTTTCCATTTTAGGGTTTTCTACCCTAAATGTTACTTTCTTTCTATTTTTTAGGGTTTTCTACCCTAAATATTACTTTCTTTCCATTTTAGGGTTTTTCTACCCTAAGTGTTATTTTATTAGGGTTTTCTACCCTAATTATTATTTTCTTTCCATTTTTAGGGTTTTCTACCCTAAATGTTACTTTCTTTTTATTTTAGGGTTTTCTACCCTAATTATGACAATAAGCATTTACTATAGCATGTGAACAATATAGCATCAAAATATGGCATGTGATAAACAATCAAGGCATGTGAATCAATCAATCAAAACGTATTTTAGATCTACGGTTTAGATTCAATGCATCGATTATCCACAATGTAACCGAAATCACACTTGATTGATGATTGAAAGTAATACAAGATCTTAAAAGCAGTTTAGATCATATACCCTCAATTGATAAGACTTTAATGGCTCAAATTAATTCATCATTGGATCATCTTCAGATTAAGATCAATGGTTCCGATTAATTAACCATCCATTCACATGATTGGATCTTAAAAGATCAACGATTCAGATTAAATTCACATCAATTAATCAAGTTCATTCATTCAAATATGGACAAAATTTTATCACATGATCAAGACAAATTTCATATTCAATGGATCAAATTTTGAATGGACATCATATTAACACGATAAAGAATCAAAAATTCAGATTTTTTTTTATTCAAGCATATCATGATCATAGGTTCACTCAATGACCCATATTTAATGGAAAGATCAAGGGTAAGATGAGGGAAGGTAACATAGCTAGGTTCAGGTAAGTGGCGTGGGGTGTTGGTTGTTGGAGTATGAGATGAAATCAGTTAGAATGCTGATTGTATAGGGATCAAGTATAGGCTAGATTGATGGAAATTGGTTAATGATGAGGTAGAATGGTTCATGAGATGGAGATTTGTAGTTAAGCAAAACAATAGAAGAAAAATAAAAATAAAGGTAGCTTACCTAGATGCCCGTAGGTTCTGCTTGCTCCTCCCTTCTTCTTCTTCTTTTTTTTTTTCAAACCGAGAGCCCAAACTCTATCAAAACTCCTTCTTCACGTTTTTTTTTCCTTTCTCCCCCCTTTTTTTCTTTGAAAAAAAAACCTCCCCTTTTCTCCAAAACGTGATTCCCTTTCACGTTTTTTTCTTTTCCTTTTTTTTGGAAAAAAAACCTTCCCCTTTTTCTCCAAAACGTGATTCCCTTTCACGTTTTTTCTTTTCCTTTTTTTTTGGAAAAAAAACCTCCTCTTTTTTTTCTCCAAAACGTGATTCCCTTTCACGTTTTTTCTTTTCCTTTTTTTTTGGAAAAAAAACCTCCTCCTTCTTCTCTCTCTCACGTCCCTTTTATTTTCCCCTTCTTTCCTTTTTTTTTTATTTTTAAAAAATCTAGAAACCCTAAATTCTCTCTCTTTTCACGTCCTCCCTCTCCCTTTTTTTTTTTTTTTTAAACAACTCTTAAAACCGTGGCTCCTAAAAAAACCCTAATTTTTCTCTTTCTTCTTTCCTTTTTTTGTCCAAAGAAATCCTTTGGATTCTCTTAGAAAAAGGTCACGTTTTTCTCTCTCCCTCTTTCCTTTTTTTCTCAAAATCTTTTGGATTATCTCCAAAATCGAAATCCCTCATTCTCTTCACGTTTTTTCTCTCCCTCTTTCCTTTTTTTTCTCAAAATCTTTTGGATTATCTCCACAATTGAAATCTCCATTCTTTTCCACATTTTTTCTCTCCCTTCTTTCCTTTTTCTTCTCAAAAATCTTTTGGATTATAATTTACACATATATATTATACATATATATTTAATAACATACATACACATACATATATATATATATATATATATATATATATATATATATATATATTATATATATATAGAGGCCGACTTAGGTTGACAAGCGATTTGAATTGAGTTGATTCGGATGATTGGAATTCACTGGGTTTCCTCTCCTTGTCATTTCACGGGTCATTTTCGCTGTCATCCCGCATGGAATTTTCCGATGGCCTCTATTCCAAATTTTTTGCGTTCATTTTGTAGAACATAAAAAATGAGGAATATAGGAACTTGAATCACCTCATTTGGAAGTAAAATGGTCAACTTATGAATTTTTGAAGTTTAAACGGATCAATTACCGATAATTTGGTTGACCATTGCATGAGATCCTTCGGAGGCTTCTACCGGAAATATTTTACGTCCACTTTGTAGAGCACTAAAAATGGAACATAATGAGCCCGGAATCACACGAATCCGATGTAGAACGGAAAAGATATGCGACTTGAAGTTCGATGATAATTTTGCATGCAAGCTTGCATGGGACCCACGGAGACTTCTACCCGGGATTTTTTACGTCCACTTTGTAGAACATCATGAATGAAGAATAATGGTCTTGGAATCATCTGAATCCGATGTCAGATGATCAAGATATGATGATTTGAAATTCAAGCAATCCGACTTAGGATAATTTGCATGAAGGCCCCTAGGATTATTATTTTATAATAATTTCAGAAACCTCCCTTATATGTATCATCCGACTAAAATGATCATATCTTCCTCATTTGATATCGGAATTGAGCAATTCCGGTCCCGTTTCGAAGATAATTCTATGACCTATGCATCCATGCGGATAATAGCCCATGACCCTGTTGTGAGGATCAGTGGAGAATCACAAATCTTTGGGTTAAAGGTCTGAAACCTGCCATATTGGTTCACTTATGCCGAGGGTGGCAAAAATGGGGTGCTTACAGTTAGTTAATGTTGAGAGTGTGATCTCGGAGAAACCCAAACCATCAACCCATGGTTAGGTTTCCATGGAAAACCATAGGAAAGTGCATGAAATCTATTTAGGTGGGTTATACATGATTTTAGACCATGGAATGAATGTTGAATGGAATGTAGAAGCAACAATAGGACCCCAAACATGAAGAATGGACTAAAAAGTAGAAATTGGACCAGAGTGCACCAAGGGTCGCACCCAGGGTCGATGACCATCCGACCCTAGGTATTCCTGACCATCGACCCTCAGCATTCGGGAAGTCCAGAAAGAGGGAAGGGTCGATAGACCCATCGACCCTACCTCCGACCCTCAGTTAACAGAGTAGTTTTTAATTCTGAATAAATTCTAATTAAATTCTATCGACTTTGTTAGGTCTTCTAGCAATATAATAACACTGTAAAGGTGATTCTAAAGCTTGGAAAAGTATCTTATAGCAAGCTAAGGTGAGGAACCTTAACTCCAAACTAAATTGGTAAATAATAAACTGTTTTCTATTTCTTGAGTCCTATGCTATGCTTGATTCTATGCGAATATGTTTGTAATGTGCATACAGCATGCCATCCAATATTTCTATTATTTGTTCATGCATATTTACTTTATTGTTTATAACATGATGATGATGATGATAGGAATAGGCATGTGCTTGTATGTGTGTGGTTGATGTGCTTGATGCGAGCGAGTATCAGGGGAGGTGTGATGAGAACGTCAATAAACGTTAACCTTTGGTGGGTCTCAGCACTTTAGCTCTATCTCTAACTCAAGTCTTGTGCATTGGCATCGTCGTATCGCCATTACTTTAGCAGAACTATTATGTCGTAGAGTATCAGGGGAGGTGGTCTCGGTCCTTGTAGTCTCTGACTCTACCGGGGGGCCGTAGCTCTATCTCTATGGACATTCTAAGGGATGCTGGGGTGAGGCCTTGGATACATTTTTGGCATTAGGATTGATTAGTTGCGAGCCCAGTTTGCAGCCCTCGCCAATAGGGGCTTACGTGTTGGTATGGCACTATATAGTAATAAACGTAACCTTTGTTATATAATGTTCAAGATTGGGTGCATGTGAGTTGACGATAAACGTGATCTTCGGGTAACGTCACACACTCGTGTATAGAGGCGGAGTCAATAAACGCGACCTTTGGCTACCTAAACCTTTCTATTGCATACTGCAAACTTTAAAACCGGACCAAAGATATAAATTGACTTTTTGCATGCATATGTATTGTTGCATTGTTTTGGCTACTCACTGAGCTGTGATGTGTGCTCACCCCTCGACGTCGAATATTTTTAGTTGATGATGCAGGTTATACTGTTGAAGATTATATGAACGCGTCCGCGTACGGGAACGTGGCAGCAATGGAAGCTGGAGCTGAAGTAGATACACACGACTCCTCTTGCGAGTGCAACTCGTGTGTATTTGATTAGATATTTTATATGTTTCTTTATTGGATTTATTCAGACATGTATTTGATATTTAATATTTATGTCTCAGTTGAATACAGAATAATTTGCTATTAAATTATTAATATCATCTTAGTTTCTCAGTTCATCTTATTATAAGACTTCCGCTATTGTGTATTTACTCTGATTATGATTACGGATGTGTGTAAGTTTGGATAACACGGGGATAGCCTATTTGAGATCCTGGTTGAACCGTTAGTTATTTAGCGGTTCATCACACCATTCTGGTTAGACCAAAATTGGGGTGTGACAGGAATGGTTGCCCATTATTCAATATGAAGAAACCACACGTCCCAATTTGGTAAAATAGTTCTTTGGAAATCTAAAGGTAGAAGGGATTCCAAATGATTGGGAACATGTTAGGGATCTTCAGATTACAGCTTTGTGAAAGGGGTGAGGATCTCTTTCAACACAGCTGAGTTGGCAACACTTCTCGGGATCCCAGATGACGGTGAGCTTGTCTACTGTCCACCCAGAGCAAAAGGGTATCTCACTGAGGAGATGAGAGTAGTAATCGCTGATCAGATTCTATTACCGGGTAGGATCATGCTAGCAGTGAACCTTCGTCCAGTGCCTCGCTTATCTGCTGTATTATACAGCATGATATCGTCCCCCAGAGTGGTCATTATGGGGAGGTGTCCCAATTGACCCAGTACATTACTTACTGTGCTTCTACCAGGCACCAAGTTTGCCTGCCTTACCTGATTATCCACACAATAATCCATGCTGCAAGACCCAATGTAACAGGCAATCTTCCCTATGGTAGGTTGATTACAGAGTTGCTGCACTGCTTAGGGGTGGACATGCGTGGCGAGACAGCTTATGAGGTCACCATGACCTCTGATATAGATGTAGAGGCTATCTACAAGATGCAAAAGGATAGTCTGGAGCTTAGGGACAAGGAGCTACGGGCTCGTCCTCTTCCACCTAGGAACCAGGTAGCAGCCGCAGTAGTAGCAGCAAAGGTAGGGAGTGGTGAGGATGCGCACATGGAGGACATCCCTGCACCTGCACCCCAGCCTATTCTAGTAGTAGGACCATCTCAGCCTCCTCCAGATACAATGATGAGCACGTTCATGGAGATTCAAGATGCTCAGCGAGAGATGAGTCATGACCTGGGGCATCTAGCTCGTAGCTTACGGGTTACACAAGACCAGGTTCATTGGCTTAGAGAGGCTTATGAGCGTGATTATGATATCACTGATCCGATTCCACCCAGGCCTCCAACTCCACCATAGCCTGATCTTGTCTTATTCACTTATATATATACGATTTATTTTGTTAACAGAGTAACTGCCCGACTTGTGGACTGTACTCTGTTGTACACTTTATATTTCTTTTATGTTCATATTATTACATGGTTATTTGATTTTCTCCCTAGACATCAGTGCTTATAAATTTTTCTTTCATTAAATAGTATGTTATGCATCTTCTCTTGAGTCTCAGGCATCAAACAAGCTTATGGTGTTTTTGTATTAAAAATTTTAATTTTCTATCTCAGTTCATTGGACATAGTTAGATGCAGAATGATTAGCTGGACAGAGCCTAAGGGCTCTGATACCAAGTTGTCACACCTCAATTTTAGCTAAACCAGAAGTGTGAGTGAACCGTCTCCAAACTACGGCTCACACCAGGATCTCAATAGACCGTGTCAACAAACTATTCCAAGCAAACCATCCATAATCAGAGAATAATAAATAGCAGTGAATTTAAATAAATAAATGAACTGAGTTTAATATTTGTAATTAAGTAATTATCCAGTTATGCCATCATCCACAATCATAAATAATAATTTATTACATTGTCTATACCCAACTGAAAGAAAAAAAATTAAATAAATAATCTCTAAAGGAACACACAGAAAGAGCACTCGCATGAGGCGTCATGCTCATCCTCTACTGCCTGTGTATCAATAGCAGTTAGTATCCCGTACGCTGGGGTGGCCATAAAGTCTTCAACCGTATAACCTGCATCAAGATTTGAAAAAGAGAATATATATATATTCGGGTGAGCTCACAACTTAGCTCAGTAAAGTACAAGACCAATGCAACATACAAAATGCATGAGGTAACATTACAATTGGGTCAGGTATAACTTGCAAAATACTATGGTAAGGTTTGGCGGCCACCGCACCTCCATGCATGAGAGTGTAAGCACACCCAACAGTCAGGCTTCGATCTACACTACTGTTGTTGACCCACATCACTCACTCGATATAGAGATAGAGCTAGAGTTTGGTGGGTAGGCTAAGCCACCATCCCATGTCCTACCCCTGATACCCTACACCGCACCAATACCTAAACCCCTGTTGGTAAGGGCTTGCAAGTGGGTTTCGTTTCTAACTATTCTAATATGTCATCACAGTATCTATGGTCTTACCCAAGCACAGCTCCCTACGACATAGAGATAGGGCTCGAGTCTGGTGGGCAGGCGGAGCCACAATCCCACGTCCTCCCCCTGATACCCTATTCGCACCAAGCCCGCTAAGATAGACGGTGATACGAAAAGGTGTTAGTGTGAGGATATATCCAGGACTCCACTCCCCTTCACATTCCACACACTAACGAAAAACAATCACATGCCTAAACAAACAGCATCCTAGCATACGAATATGCATGAACAGGTAATAAAATTTAAATAACTAGATGGCATGTAATGCACAAGCAACAACAATAATCACAGAAACAGATATGATCACAATGGTTTACTGTTATTTAGTTACTTAGGGTTTGGGGTCTTGTCCCTTGCCTGACGCATGATTATAAGTCCGCTCTACATTACAGTGTCCACTCACGCCGTCTACAGGTCCTACAAGATCATATTTATAGATTAGGATTTGGTTGCTAGGGTTCTAATTGGTCAGAACCAAGTTTGGCCAAGCAAATAGGCTTCGGTAAGCATACTGATTGCAGTACTAGTCTTAGTATAGTGAGACTGGTATGTGCTGCGTTATATACCGATCTCGATATCGGTCCCAGTACCGGTCTCAGTATACTGTAGCTGGTATGTGCCTGCAGTATATATCGCAGGACCATACCGTAAGACTTACTGTCCAGCCGGTATGCCCGACAGTATGGGTCCGAGAGCCTAATCTCGGACTACCCTCTCCCGTTGATCATCGACTTGGTTTTTCAGGTTCTTCCTATACCATTCTAAGGTCCAAATACTTATTTAGTTATCTAGGTTTTGACTATTTCGTCGCATCCTTCTCAGATTGGATCTCAATGAGAACTAGGGTTTTGGGGTTTTTGGATTTTGGATCATTATGCCGTTTCACAGCTTCGATCTAAAATCCTAACATCAATATAGAGGTTGAGCACTTACCGGTGTTTGTTGAATGACGGTGCTCTCCTCCAACGGAAAAATCCCCCTTCTTGCACTGTCACACCCCAATTCTGCACTATTCAGAATGGTGTGATGAACCATTAACAAACCAACGGTTCAATCAGGATCTCGAGTAGGATATATCCATTTTATCTAAACCCCATACATCCACATTCATAATCAGAGTAAATATACAATAGCGGAAGTATTATAATAAAATGAACTGAGAATCTACTGTGATATTAATATTTAAATAGCAAATTATTCTGTATCAACTGAGACATAAATAAATATCAAATACATGTCCTTAATAAATCCAAATAAAGAAAACTAGAAAAATATCTAATCGAATACACATGAGTTACACTTGCAAGAGGATTCATGTGTATCCACTTCCTCTTCCACTTCCATCGCCGCCATGTTTCCGTACACTGGAGCATTTATATAATCTTCAACAGTCGTACCTGCATCATAAACTAAAAATATTCGATGTCGAAAGGGTGAGCACACATCACAGCTCAGTGAGCAAACAAAACAATGCAACAATACATATGCATGCAGTCAAATCATATCTTTAGTCTGGTTTATAGTTTGCACTGTGCTATAGAAAGGATAGGTGGCCGCCGCACCTCTATGCACGAGTGTATGGAAACGCCCAATGAAAACGGCACCGTCGCCCCACATGCACCCAGAATGGCACAATATACACCCCATGAAGAACGGACATGGCTGTATCGGTTGATACCATACCAACAAATAAACCCCAGCTGGCTAGGGTTGCAAACTGGGCTCGCAACTAACCAATCCTAATGCCAAACAGTGTATCCAAGGCCTCATCCCAGCATCCCTCAGAACATCCATAGAGATAGAGCTTAGGCCCCCCGGTAGAGTCAAAGACTACAAGGACCGAGACCACCTCCCCTGATACTCTATGACATAATAGTTCTGCTAAGGTAATAGCGATACGACGACGTCAGTGGACATGACTTGAGTAGACCATGGCACAATATACACCCCATGAAGAACGGTCATGGCTGTACTAGTTGATACCATCTCTACCCGCACCATATACACTAGCCAAACACAAACATTCACATGCCTATTCCTATCATCATCAGCATCATCATCAGCATCATCATCATGTTATAAACAATAAAGTAAATATGCATGAACAATTAATAGAAATATTGGATGACATATTGAATGCACATACAAGCATACACGCATAGAATCAATATGGAATTGGACTCAAGAAATAAAAATAGTTTATTATTAACCAGTTAGTTTAGGTCTTGTTCCCTCACCTTAGCTTGTTATTAGATCCTCTTCCAAGCTTTAGAATCACCTTTATATTGTTATTATATTGCTAGAAGACCTAACAAAGTCGATAGAATTTAATTAGAATTAATTTCGAATTTAAAAACCATACTGTTAACTGGGGGTCGGAGGTAGGGTCGGAGTCATGATCAACCCCTGGTGCGACCCCCCTATTCTAGACTTCCCGAACACTAGGGGTCGATGCTCAGGGTCTGTAGGGTCGATTGGCCATCGACCCCCCATGCGACCCCCTGTGGGTTTTGGTCAATTTTCTTCCTTTCAGCGTATTCTTCGTGTTTGGGGTCCTATGGCTTGCTCCTAGAGTCCATTCTACACACATTCTATGGTCTAAAACCATGAATCATTCACCTATATAGCTTTCATGAATTCTCCCATGGTTTTCCATGAAAACCTAACCATGGGTTGATGGTTTGGGACTCTCCGAGATCATACTCTCTTCATTACCTAACCTAAGGTCTGTAGAAACTCATGGAATTAGTATCCATACCTGAGAAGAATACTCTTTATCTTCAACTCTTCTCCTTTTTACTTGCTTCTCTTCCTTGCTTCTCTTCTTCTTCTCTTCCTTCTCTTCTCTTTCTCTCAATTCAATTAGGGTTGTAAAAGAAGTGAAAGAGGCTTAGGGACGTCCAATTTATAAAGTAGAAACTCTTAAAATAAATCCCATTGAGATTTGGAAAGAGTCCAACCGAAATTAGGAAACTTTCCTAATTTCAGTTTCGGGCGGCAACTGGGGGTCGATGAGGGGGTCGATGATCCCGTCGACCCCTAGTTCCTAAAGTGTCCGACCCCCTCTGCAAAACTGGGGGTCTGACTTTCTGTCTTGGGGGGTCCGACCCTCCCTTGCTGGGTATGCGACCCTCCCCTTAATTTAAGTATTTTTGGGTCGATTTGATACCTGGGATCACAATCTTCTTCACGCCCTTGGTCCATTTGGCTCGACCATGATGGGTAAACCTGATTCAAGGTGGTAAGACCGGGTTAGTTTGATACGGGTCTTACAACTCCACCCTACTTATAAAAATTTCATCCTCGAAATTGTACGTACCTTCTGAATCAAATAAGTGAGGGTATTGCTTTCGCATAGCATTCTCTTCTTCCCATGTAATTTCTTCCATGTCTCTACTTCTCCAGGTGACCTTTACATAATAGATATCTCTGTTGCGTTATCGTTGAACCTTTCGACTGGTGATTTCAGTTGGGGTTACTTCAAATGTCAAATCATCAGTCAATTTTGGTAAATCTACTGTCAGGACGTGCGTTGGATCCTTGACATACTTCTTCAATAGGGAGATATGAAATACGTCATGCACACTTGACATAGATGGTGGTAGTGCTAACTGATAAGCCACTTTTCCATGCTTAGCTAAAATCTCATATGGCCCGACATATCTTGGACTTAGTTTCCCTTTCTGTCCGAACCGTTTCAATCCTCGCATAGGCGATACTTTCAAGAATACTTTATCACCCACGGTGAACTCAAGATCTCTGCATCGAGTATCTGCATATTGCTTCTGACGGTTCTGGGCTATTCTCACTCTTTCCTTGATAATTTCGACCACTCGACAAGTCTTTTCAACAAATTTTGGCCCAACAATACTGCGTTCACCAACTTCATTCCAAAACAACGGAGTTCGACACTTTCTGCCATACAGTGCTTCGTAGGGTGACATCTGTATAGTAGCCTGGTAGCTATTGTTATAAGCGAACTTGATCAGTGGTAACTTTTCATCCCAAGATCCTTTGAAATCAATTACACATGCTCGTAGCATATCTTCTAGAATCTGAATTGTACGCTCCAACTGTCCATCTGTCTGTGGATGGAATGCAGTACTAAACTTCAATGTGGTACCCATAGCCTTTTGCAATCCTTCCCAAAACTTAGAAGTAAATCGTGGATCTCTATCGGACACAATGCTCTCTGGTACACCATGTAATCGAACAATATTATCCACATACAACTTTGCTAACCTTTCCAGTGTATACTGAGGTCGTATCGGTATAAAACGAGCTGTCTTAGTTAGACGGTTTACAATCACCCAAACTGTGTCAACTACTCGAGGAGTCAGTGGTAATCCCGTGACGAAGTTCATAGTGATGCAGTCCCATTTCCATGCTGGTTCTGGTAATGGCTGTAATAATCCTGTGGGTCTTTGTCGTTCAGCCTTTACTTTCTGACAATTTAGGCATTGAGACACGAACTTAGCTACATCTGCTTTCATCCCTCTCCACCAATATAGTTTCTTTAGATCATGATACATTTTTGTACTTTCAGGATGTATCGAATAGATGGTGGTATGGGCTTCTTTCATCAGTAGGTGTCTAATGTCCACACTTTTTGTTTCGGGTACACATATTCTTCCTTTTTACTTCAGTACCTTCTCTTCGTCCAAGGTGAACTCAGGGTTAGTCCTACCTTTTTTGATGTCTTCTTGCACCATTCTCAGATAAGGGTCTGATTAGATAGCTGTCTTTACTTCATCAATTATATCCGGTATAATCTTCAATGCAGCGAACATATTTGAAAACCAATGAATAAATTCTTGGTCGGCTGATCCACCCATTGTATCTATCACATACTGCTCATTACTGTGATTGAATACTATTTCAGTAGTACACATTGTTGCAGTTGTGCTAACCTCCCCCTGAGATTTTATCATTGCATTTCTGCTCAATGCATCCGCTACTACATTAGCTTTCCCCGGATGATACTGATCCTTTTGATTAAATAAATAAGTAATACTTTTATGGTCCGATTTAATCTGGAACTTCTCTCCGTATAGGTAATGTCTCCATATCTTGACAGCATGTACGACTGCTGCTAACTCCAAATCATAAGTGGGATAGTTTTTCTCATGCGTCTTCAACTATCTTGAGGCATAAGCAATTACTTGTTCTCCCTGCATAAGCACACATCCTAATCCCAGTCTTGACGCATCAATGTATAGGGTAAATGGCTGTCCTAGAACAAGAATAGTCAAAATCGGAGCAGATATCAATCTGGTCTTCAGTGTTTGGAAACTCTTCTCACATTTATCCGTCCACACAAACTTTTCACCTTTCTTAGTCAAACTGGTGAGAGGTACGGCAATCCGGGACTAGTCTTCCACAAATCTCCGATAATAACCAGCGAGACCCAGAAAACTTTTAATTTCTGCAACGCTCTTTGGTGCTTCCCACTTTACAATAGCCTCGATCTTGCTGGGGTCCACTTTGAATCCTTCAGCGGATACTACATGGCCTAGGAAGGCGACTTCACTTAGCCAAAACTCACACTTGGTAAATTTGGCATATAGCTTCTCTTTCCTTAAACGATGTAGGGCGGCGTTTAGGTTCTTAATATGGGTTTCTTTGTCCTTGGAATATACCAATATATCATCAATAAATACAATAACCGACGTATCCAACATATCGTGGAAAACCCGGTTCATAAGTTCCATGAAAGTTGCTGGTGCGTTTGTTAATCCAAAAGACATGACCAAGAATTCATAATGTCTATATCTGGTCCTGAAAGCTGTCTTAGGAGTATCACCCTCTTTAATCTTCAACTGATGATAGCCTGACCGAAGATCGATCTTAGAAAATAATTTTTCTCCTTGCAACTGATCAAACAAGTCATCGATCCGAGGTAGTGGATATCGATTCTTGATTGTCAGTTTATTCAACTCCCGATAGTCGATACATAATCGAACGCTACCCTCCTTCTTCTTTATGAGCAATACTGATGCTCCCCATGGTGATAGACTGGGTCGAACATAACCCTTGTCCAGCAGTTCTTGTAGTTGTACTTTTAATTCCTTCAGTTCAGTAGGAGCCATTATGTACGGTGCTTTTGATACTGTTGCGGCTCCCGGTATAAGATCTATCACAAACTCTGTGGCTTGGTCAGGTGGTAATCCTGGTAGTTCTTCAGGAAATACGTCGGGGTAGTCCCGCACGACATCAATATCTTCCATCCGTGGTGTTTTCTTGGTGAGGTCGACCACTGATACAAGATACCCGACTGCCCCCTTCTCAAGGAACTTCTGAGCCTTTAATGCTGAGAGTATGAGCTTGCGTTTACGGGGAAGTTTGGTTCCCACAAAACTGAATTCTGCTCCTTCTTTGTCTTTAAATGTTAGCTTCTTTTCGGCGCATAATAGGTTCGCAGAATGCCGAGCTAACCAGTCTATTCCCAAGATGACGTCAAAGTCTGCCATCTCAAGTTGGATCAAGGTTGCATCTAAGGTTTTCTCACCAATGAAAACTAGACATGGCCCATAACCTTTCTCTAACTCCACTTCTAACCCCATCGGTGACCGTACAAGTAGTTTGTAGTCTAATGTTTTGATGGGTAAGTTCAGCTTCTTTCCGAATGGCACAGATATAAAGGAATGAGTAGCTCCTGAATCAAAGAGTACTCTGACGGGTACGCCATTTATAGGTACGATACCTGTGATTTATTTTACTTAGTCTACATGCTCATCCAATGTAATACAATTTAAAAAGGTTTCGGTCATACCTGTGACCACATCGGGTGATGCGGCAGCATTCTCGGATGTAACAGCATATACTCGTCCTTGATGTAATTGCTTCTTGGGCTTAGGGCACTCCCTTGCCATATGTCCCGTTTGGCTGCAGTTATAACATCTCGGACCTTTAGAATTTGGCTTTGGTTGCTGTTGAGTTACCGGGGTAGTCTTGGATGCAGTAGTAAAGCCTTGAGCACGGAAGGGTTTAAATGTCTTGTTGTGCCCTCTGTTATAAGCAATTCTTGCTGGCCTTTTTATGCCTCTGTTCTGTGTAAAGTAACTTTTCTTCTGGCTCGATTCTATAACTCGAGCAATTTGGATAGCTTCATTATATATCTTCTTTTCCAAACCCAGAACGTGCTCTCTGATGCTTCCTCTAAGTCTCGTAACAAACCTACGGGTCTTAGTGTCTTCTTCTTGCATACTAAGTGGTGCAAAGAAAAACAGCTCCTCATAACGCTGTTGATATGCATCTACGGACATCTGGCCCTGATATAAACTCAGGAACTCCTTCTCCATAGAATCTCTGAAGCTTCGGGGAAAATACTTCTCAAAAAAAGCTTCTTTATAAATAGCCCAAGTCAATAGGGCGTGCTTGGTCAATAGATAGGCCCTAGTAGATTTCCACCAATGATGTGCATCGCCTTTTATCATGAAGGTGGCACATAATACCTTTTCTTCTTCTGTAATAGTCATCATATGGAAGTTTCTCTCCATCTCGTCGATCCAGTGTGCTGGCCATAAAGGATCAGATGGTTTACCATTAAACTCCTTGGGCTTCATCTTCAAGAATCTCTCAACCAGTCGAGAGTGATCCATCTGATTTTGGGGGTATGCCCCAAACATAGGTTGCGGATATTGATAATTAACCTGAGCTACTTCCGGACCTGGTACTGGAATCTGTGCAGCTGGTGGTTGAGGTGTTTGAGGTGCTGGGTGGTTACCCACCGGTGCTGCACTGGCTTGTCCAGTCTACATGGGTGTAGCATGTGCGGCCTGGAACATAATCCCCATTGCTTCTTGCATTTGAGCCTGAGCGTACTGCATCTGTTGCAGCTGTTGTGCTAAGTTCATCACCACGGTTGCTAACTCCGATGGTGGAGGTGGCAAGTTTGTAGGATTTGCCTGACCTAGATTTCCTGGTGGTGCTACTTGCGGGTTCCCTTGTGCATATATATTCTCCTGACTAGTTTCCTCCACAGGTGGTGGTGGAACTGCATTTCGGCTTTGCCTGGTTACTCTACACCTAGATATATTTTCTTCTGAGATTGGTGGTGCCTAAAAATCATCAAAATACGTGAGACAATCATTTATACTTCATGTAGGTACGCTAATCGATGTAAATTTCAAAAATTTTAGCTCATTATACGAAAAATACTGTCTTTTCTATACAGGGTCGATGGTGGGGGTCGATGGTATGTCCGACCCTCAATATCCGACCCTGGGAATAACCTGTTCTTCCCGAGAGCTGGGGGTCGATGCGGGGGTCGATGGGTGTCCGACCCCCAGGTGCGACCCCTGGTTCACTGTCAAGTTCCCGAGGACTGGGGGTCGATATGGGGGTCGATTGGTGTCCGACCCCCAGGTCCGACCCCTGGTTTTCTATCAGATTCCCGAGAGCTGGGGGTCGATATGGGGGTCGGTATGGGGGTCGATGATCCTGGTCGAATTGTCCAACCCCCAGACCAAAAATCAGACTTTTAAGATCCGATTCTGGGTTCATTTCCCATCATTTCTCCCCCGTTTCGACTCGTCTCCCACGTCTGAGTTGCTACAGTGCCACTCTGCTGTATTGATCATTTTGGTTTCGTTTTTCGACGTCCACATCACTCCTACAGGTATGTTTTCTCATTTTTACCTGTTTTTAGGTTTCCATTTCTAGGTTTTTGTCCATTTAACTTGTATTTTCAAATTAAACTTTTTTCAACCGTAAAAATTTGATTTTTATTGGGTGCTTTTGTTATTGGTGTCTTGAGGAACGAAAGCCCTCAAAATTTTTTGAGTTTCATCGGTTGGTTATAGAGAAACTTGAATTTTTGTTCTTTTTGCCCTAATTTGTCGAAATTTTTTTTTCTCGCAATTTCTTCAAATTGGATCCCATTAGTTAGAATTTCCTACTGTGTGAGTGTTGTAGGATATGTTACAACCTACGTAAGTCCTCCTGCCCACGTGTATGGGTGACAAGTGAGGCTTTTGGCCAACTTACGTCGTTATAATGTTAAAATTTCAGATTTTTATCCTATTAACACATTATCTGTTTTTCTTTCTTATTTGCAGACATCATGGCTCGTACCAAAATACCTAGAGTTAGTGATCCTCTACACTTCCGTTCCAACGAAGCCGAGGCACAGTATGCCCACTTCGCTCTCAAGAAGGTGGAGGGTGGTCGTATGGTGAACTTGGCTGAGTTGGCCCTGTTCAATGTAGAGAGGGCGTTTGGTGATATGGGATGGCTCCCTGTCATCACTTACGATGCTTGCACCCATCCAGATTTGGTACGATAGTTTTATTGTAACCTCCAGGTGGTGGGGGATTACAATGATGTTGAGAAGAGTCACGAGTTGCGCATCACGAGTTACGTCAAAGGGGTGAACATCTCGTTTGACTATCGACAACTGGATGACCTACTGGCATTTCCTATGATGGCCCCATGGTTTACTGTGCTCCTGGAGAGCACCAGTTCTCCTGCACACAGATGAGGGCTGAGATCGATAATCAGCTTCTACGACCTGATCGCTGGCATATGAGAGCATGCTATATGCGTCCAGCTCCACGGGTATTTTGCAAGATTATCCAGCATAATCTAATTTCACAGAGTGGCCATTACGAGAGGGTTTCCCAGCTGACCTAGTACCTGTTGTATAGTATTTGTACTAGACAATCCGTCTGCCTACCGTACATCATCATGCGTACTATGATCACTGCTACGTTGCCCAGTCACATTGGCAACCTTCCGTATGGGCGTATGATCACTATGCTGCTTACCATCCTGGGGGTTGATTTAGTGGATGAGATGATTTAGGAGAAAACCTTCTCGTCACCTCTAGATTGGGAGGCTATTTGCAAGATGGGCCTACGGGATGCCCAGGTCAGTGATGAGGAGAGGAACGAGATGGTGCTCCCTCACACTCACGTCGAGATAACTGACGCTGAGGCAGCTGTCGCCGCTACTGGAGTTCGTGCAGAGCCTGCTGATGACGACGACCTCATGTACATGGATGTAGACTCGATACCACCGCCTTCACCTTCGCATGCGGCTGGAGCTGGTACTTCATATGGGACTGGTCCTTCTCATGAGGCTGGTCCTTCTCATGCGGCTGGTCCTTCACACCCACCTTCTGATATGATGGATATGTTGCATGAGATCAGAGAGGCTCAGCGCAGATCTGATTTGAGGATGGAGGTGTTACTAGATGCTCAGTGTGTGAGAGTGGATGAGCTCATAGCGGTTCAGCGTGCGACTGATCAACGGGTAGTCGATCTTACAGCTAGTCTCCAGACGACCCAGACTCAGATAGCCTGGTTGACTAGAGTCTACGCTGAGGATTATGACAGAGATCGTGAGGCACCGCCTCCCCCTTTATCTCCAGCTTCATGATTGTACCTTTTTCTTTTTCTTATACTACATAGTAACTGTCCGGGTTGTGGACTGTACTCTACTTTAGCTATGTATCTACGTTTGTCTCTTTCACTTTGTATTTAAAATTATTCCTCCTTTAATAGATACATTATTCTCTTTTAAGTTTGGTCTCAAACATCACTTGTGCTCATAATGTGTTAGTATTACTGTTTTTACTTTTATCCTATCTCAGTTCACAATTTGTCATGAATGTATGCTAGTCCAGCGGACAAGGCCTGAGATGCTCTGATACCAATTTGTCACACCCCAATTCCACACTATTCAGAATGGTGTGATGAACCGCTAACAAACCAACGGTTCAACCAGGATCTCGAGTAGGCTATATCCGTTTTATCTAAACCCCATACATCTACATTCATAATCAGAGTAAATATACAATAGCGGAAGTTTTATAATAAAATAAACTGAGAATCTACTGTGATATTAATATTTAAATAAAAAATTATTTTGTATCAACTGAGACATAAATAAATATCAAATACATGTCCTTAATAAATCCAAATAAAAAAAACTAGAAAAATATCTAATCGAATACACATGAGTTGCACTTGCAAGAGGAGTCATGTCTATCCACTTCCTCTTCCACTTACATCGCCACCACGTTCCCGTACACTGGAGCATTTATATAATCTTCAACAGTCGTACCTGCATCATCAACTAAAAATATTCGACGTTGAAAGGGTGAGCACACATCACAGCTTAGTGAGCAAACAAAACAATGCAACAATACATATGCATGCAGTCAAATCATATCTTTGGTCTGGTTTATAGTTTGCACTGTGCTATAGAAAGGATAGGTGGCCGCCGCACCTCTATGCACGAGTGTGTGGAAACGTCCAATGAAAATGGCACCGTTTCCCCACATGCACCCAGAATGGCACAATATACACCCCATGAAGAACGATCATGGCTGTACCGGTTGATACCATACCAACAAATAAACCCCTGCTGGCTAGGGTTGCAAACTGGGCTCGCAACTAACCAATCCTAATGCCAAACAGTGTATCCAAGGCCTCACCCCAGCATCCCTCAGAACGTCCATAGAGATAGAGCTTAGGCCCCCCGGTAGAGTCAAAGACTACAAGGACCGAGACCACCTCCCCTGATACTCTACGACATAATAGTTCTGCTAAGGTAATAGCGATACGACGACGTCAGTGGACATGACTTGAGTAGACCATGGCACAATATACACCCCATGAAGAACGATCATGGCTGTACCGGTTGATACCATCCCTACCCGCACCATATACACTGGCCAAACACAAACATTCACATGCCTATTCCTATCATCATCATCATCATCATATTATAAACAATAAAGTAAATATGCATGAATAATTAATAGAAATATTGGATAACATGTTGAATGCACATACAAGCATACACGCATAGAATCAATATGGCATTGGACTCAAGAAATAAAAATAGTTTATTATTAACCAGTTAGTTTAGGTCTTGTTCCCTCACCTTAGCTTGTTATTAGATCCTCTTCCAAGCATTAGAATCACCTTTATATTGTTATTATATTGCTAGAAGACCTAACAAAGTCGATAGAATTTAATTAGAATTAATTTTGAATTTAAAAACCATACTGTTAACTGGGGGTCAGAGGTAGGGTCGGAGTCATGATCGACCCCTGGTGCGACCCCCCCTATTCTGGACTTCCCGAACACTGGGGGCCGATGCTCAGGGTCTGGTAGGGTCGATTGGCCATTGACCCCCCATGCGACCCCCTGTGGGTTTTGATCAATTTTCTTCCTTTTAGTCCATTCTTCGTGTTTGGGGTCCTATGGCTTGCTCCTACAGTCCATTCTACACACATTCTATGGTCTAAAACCATGACTCATTCACCTATATAGCTTTCATGAATTTCCCCATGATTTTTCATGAAAACCTAACCATGGGATAATGGTTTGGGACTCTCCGAGATCCTACTCTCTTCATTACCTAATCTAAGGTCTGTAGAAACTCATGGAATTAGTATCCATACCTGAGAAGAATACTCCTTCTCTGCAACTCTTCTCTTTTTTGCTTTCTTCTCTTCCTTGCTTCTCTTCTTCTTCTCTTCTTCTTCTCTTCCTTCTCTTCTCTTTCTCTCAATTCAATTAGGGTTGTAAAAGGAGTGAAAGAGGCTTTGGGACGTCCTATTTATAGAGTAGAAACTCTTAAAATAAGTCCCATTGAGATTTGGAAAAAGTCCAACCGAAATTAGGAAACTTTCCTAATTTCAGTTTCTGGCGGCAACTGGGGGTCGATGATCCTGTCGACCCCTAGTTCCTAAAGTGTCCGACCCCTTCTGCAAAACTGGGGGTCTGACTTTCTGTCTTGGGGGATCCGACCCTCCCTTGCCGGGTATGCGACCCTCCCCTTAATTTATGTATTTTTGGGTCGATTTGATACCTGGGATCACGATCTACTTCACGCCCTTGGTCCATTTGGCTCGACCATGATGGGTAAACCTGATTCAAGGTGGTAAGATCAAGTTAGTTTGATACGGGTCTTACATGAACAGTCTCCTTCCTCCTTGCTCCTTGTCAGATCTCTTCCAGATGGTTTAGGGTTTGAGAATGTTTGGAAAGGATCTATGGAGAAGGAATGATGTGTATATATATAGTGGGAGACTATTCTAGGAAGGTCTCTTATGTCTAAAAGGTTTCCTAAACTTGATTCAAAGTGTGGGACCCGCTGGAGTCCGTCTCCACTCGAGAAATACATACTGGTCGCACAGAGTGAGACTGGTACTGAGATCGGTATGTAAAAATTATATTTTTATGCATTGTTTCTCATACCTAGATAATGTGGTTCGTCATCTGGCCTCGCCTTCCGATCCGGTTATGATTGGGAGACCTATCACAATCTAAACCATGAGTTAAACTGAGTTTTCAGAGTACGGTTCTTACATCCATAATGAGGCTATTGGTACATTTAAGGTGAATGGGCAACATCTGAAGCCCTATCTTATTAGTGAAGTGGTACTTAATGGAGTGACAAATTCCTTGGAAGAACCTAGCTACGATTGATGGGTTGGTAGTCAAGCTAATGACTATAAACAAGCGCTTCTTGGGAGGCAACCTAAGCTACACTTTTTTATCTCTTTCTTTCTATTTTATTACTTCTTTTCTTTTTTGTTTTTCTCTAGTTGTGGAATAACTATGACCGTACTTACCCTCTTTTGGTTGTGTTGTTTAAGTACGAGCACATGGAGCAATAAATTGGTTTGAATATTATTCTTCCTTTCTTATTTATATTCATATTGAGGATAATGTTTAAATTAAGTTTGGGGGGGGGGGGTAATTGATAATTCTTATGCTCGTTTAACTGCTAGGTGTAATGTTTGAGAAAGAAATATTTATTCATTTCGAAAAAAATATTATACATCCTTGGCTAACCCTCGAACTAAATGTTTTAGTGAAAGAATAAGAAGGATGAACTTGTTATCTGGAGTTACGATTTACATTTGAATTTTTTGTCATGTTCAAGCATTGAAGTTTTAACTTAGGATGGGCAATATCTTATAAAGCGAGATTAAGCATGCTTGCTTTCTTTAAAAGATTATTAAAATACGTATTCTAGGTAAAGTTGTGTGAGTTATGTGACTATGCATAATATATGAGTGTACTTTTTTTCTTGTGAGTATTCCCTTTGATCTAGGCCTAAACATGATTTAAGTAAATAGGGTGGTATTATCTAAAAAATAGAGAAAAAATTCAAGCTAATGGGAAAGCATGTGGTGGAATTGAGAAACGAATAATAAAATTTTTACACAACCATAAACACATGCGTATAATAAAAGAACATAAAATGCAATCACTATACCAAACATTGCTTGACGTGGGAGAGCATAAAATGCAACCACCAAGAGCCCTAGTTAGCTACCATTATTTGTAGTAGTGAAAAAGGATGATTACAAGTTTAGTTGTTACATGAATAGTTTATGTTGGTTGCATGATAAGCATGATTAGTTTAGAATTATGTTTGGATATTTGAATTGGAGAATATGAGTATGCTTAGTTTTTCTTTATTTGCTATTGTTGTATTAAAGCTAAAGATTTGATGTTTGCATGGTAAGAGCCTTGGATGTGAGGAGTGATTCTAAATATGCTTCATATCCTTTGTTCTAAATGTGATTTTTTTTTCTTGAGGATAAACAAATACTTAAGTTTGGGGGTGTTTGATTCGTGAAATTTTTTAGCACATTCTTGATCATATTTAGCTTAGTTTTGTAAGTTTTCTAGGACATTTAGATTAATTTAATTAATATCTTTGGTATTTTATTAATTTATTTGATTTTTGGGTATTATTGGTTATTTGACAGGTTTTTGGGTTGGATATGGACTGAATTAGAGATGTCAAAGTCAGGTCAAAGCTTGGCGTTCAATTCCTAATTGGGTTAGGACATCTATTCTTTCCATATTTGATGTCTGCTTGGTATTTGGCCTGAATCTGGAGCTATGGACCTTCATTTTGGGCACTCTTTAGCTTTCTGAAAAGCTAATTTTAAGGGCTACAACTCTTATGAAGAGTCCAGAACTCAAAGAATTCGTTTTGGACTCAGAATCAAGCCTTGAAGTCAGAACAGAAATTTTGTCAACATTCTGGAACCAGTTTGGGTTTTTAGACAGCTTTAGGAGTTCTAGATGTCAAAAAATTTCAAGATCTGGTGCATTGGAAACCTAAGACACAGTCCTAAAACTTTTCTGAAGATACTTTCCTCTTATCAAGTTGTTTTAAAATTCAAATATAGTCTGGAAGATGATTGATGAAAATCTACCAAAAAATCAGCATTCTCCAACAAATTGTGTAAGTTAGTTCAAACGCAGGAGTGTAAACGGCTGATTTTAAGGGCATAAAATCAGGTCTATGGAAGCTTATATAAAGGAGAGAAAAATGTAGAGCAGGGGCTGTTCATTTAAGGGGTTGTAAGGCACGTTGAAGATAGCTGAGTTCGTGAGGGCAGGATCTAGAAGACTAGAGAGAAATCCTAGATTCAAGCTTCGTCTATTCCCAAAATGAGTTCTTCCATTTTCTTTGTGATTCTTTTGTTATGTTTTAAAATTGTCAATGATGATTTGCTAATTTTTTTTATTCTAAGATTAAAATAAATTCATTGGAATTATGTTGATTAAATCGTTGGCTTATTGAGTGAGCGTGATTTCTGCAATCTGGTATTTTTTGGAAAATTACATGTAATTAATTGATCACTAATTGCATGTCTAAAGGTATCAATTAATGGAGTGACAGTGGAAGATTGATATTAGTTCATAAAATATCAGTCCTTGGTAATGTGTTTTCTTAGAAATAAGAGCTTGACATTACGATATTTGTAATAATTCCATTGAACTTAATGAGTTTGTAATAAAATCCTGCAAACACGAACGTAGAAGTAGGACTACTATAGGCATAATTTGTTATTCTTGAAAGAGATAACAAAATATCTTAGGAAATTAATCATTGCATAAATAGAAATTTATTCGATAAGTCTGATTTGGTTAAGCATAATTCAATTGAGAAAGTCCGAGTCCTAGAACTTTTGTCAATAATCTTTGGTTTTATAATCTGCTTGTTAATTATTAATCTTAGTAATTCAGTTGTCTAAATAATAAAGAGAATTAATTAGGTTTGGTAATTAAACATTCTCTTTGTGGAAACGATACTTGGCTTATCACTATTATTTGCACGACCTGTATACTAACGGATTTGACAACAAGCAGGTTTACCCTTCAATATGTGGGGGGAAGGAATCTTATCTACTTATTTTATTTTGAATAGAATACCTCATAGGAAGACAAGTGCTATTCTTTTTTAACAATGGCATGGTAGGAAACATAACCTTAAATATTTAAAAGTTTGGGATTATTTAGCTAAAGTGAGCATACATGAACCTAATAAAAGAAAATTAGGACCTAAAACTTGTGATTGTATTTTTATTGATTATGCTAATGGTAGTACTGCTTATAGGTTCATGGTGTTCAAATCTGTTGATAGAATATTTGATGCTAATAATATAATTAAATCAAGAGATGCTGTTTTCTTTGAACATATTTTTCCTATGAAGAAAATTTTGCTTAGTAATGTATCTATTCCTAAAGAACCTATAATGCATGAATATGAGGATAATGATGACTCTATATTAAATAATAGAGAACCTAATAGTGAAATTAAATTAAGGCGAAGTACAAGACAAAGAAAGGAACCCGATTTGGGAGATGGCATGTTCACATATATGGTTTTAAACGACCCTATAACATACCAATAAGCAATTATTTCACCTAACTCAATTTTTTGGAAAGAAACAATAAAAAGTGAGTTTGATTCTATTATTGCTAATAATACTTAGGAGTTAGTTCCTCTCCCTCCTGGTACTAAGGTTCTTGATATAAAATGGATTTTTAAGAAAAAATTAAAACCTGATGGATCCCTTGACAAATTCAAGTCTAAGTTGGTAGTGAAAGAATTTTGTTAGAAAAAGGATATAGACTTTTTTTATACTTTTTCTCCTGTTGCTAGAATTACAACAATAAGATTAATGATTGCAATTGCTTCGATATATAAGCTTGTCATACATTAAATGGATGTTAAGATAACAATCCTAAATGGTGATTTAGAATAAGAGATTTATATAAAACCTGAAGAATGTGTGGTTTCAGAACAAGAGCACAAAGTTTGTAAACTTGTACGCTCTTTATATGGTTTAAAACAAGCACCAAACAGTGGTATGAAAAAATTGATAGTATGTTAATTTCAAATGGTTTTCATATAAATGATTATGAAAGATGTTTCTATAGTAAATTTCATGATAACAGAGGTGTATTCATAATTCTATATGTGGATGACATGCTAATTATGGGAACAAGCCTTGATATAGTTAAATCAACAAAAACTTTTCTCATGTCCAAGTTTAACACTAAGGATATGGGAGAAGCTAATGTCATATTGGGAATCAACGTTATAAGGAGACAAAATGAAATAATTATGTCTCAAAAATACTATGTGGAAAGCATACTTAAAAGATATGGTTATTTTGATGAAAAATCTCTAAGTATTCCATTGTCAATTAATTCCCATTTACGAAGGTATGAGGGAAAATCAATGTCTCAAAAATTATATTCTCAAATTATTGATTTGGTTTCATATTTAATAAATTGTACTCGACCTGATATTGCCCTCGTTGTAGGGAAGTTAAGTCAATTTACAGGAAACCTTAGAAAGGAAAATTAGGATGCCTTGATACGTGTATTAAGGTATCTAAAGGGTACCATGAATGATGGTTTAAATTATAGTGGTCACCCGGCAGTTCTTGAGAGATTTTGTGATGCGAATTGGATTTTTTATTCGAAAGAAATTCTTGCTACTGGTGATTATGTGTTCACTTTGGGTGGAGGTGCCATTTCATGGAAATTGATTAAACAATCTTGTGGGACAAGTTCTACCATGGAAGTTGAGTTTGTGGCTTTAGAGAAAGTTGGTTCAAAGGTCGAACGGCTTAGGAATCTAGTAGCGGATATACCATTATGGCAAATATCTGTGCCACCCATGCATATTCATTGTGACAGTCAGACAGAGATCGCTAAAGCTAAGTGCCTGTTTGGTAACACTCTGACTCCAGCTCCATGGATCTTGCTCTGGAGTCATTTTTGAGCTCTTACTTTTTTCCAGAGCTAATTAAGAGCTGAAGCCTATTCGGTAACGTTGCTCTAGAATCGATTCCAAAGCTGATTGAGGTAGGAACCTATATGGTAAAAACTAATCTGGAATTGATTTCAGAGCTCATTGAGAGCAGGATACTGTTTGGTAAACACTAATTTGGAATAAAAAATCTGGCCTAAAATATTACTATGACTGCCATTAAGCCATTAATATGTATGTATTTTTGCTAAAATTCAGATTTTTGCAAATTAATTAACATTGTCTTCACAAAGCATGGAATTAATTAACATTGTCTTCAAAACTAGTAGTTGTCTTCAAAACCAATACATGCACAATTTTTTATATCGATCTTACGAACAAAGCATTAAATAGATTAACACTATCTACAATACATAATACATCCTAACTGATGTATAAATAACAAAATCATTCCCAAAAGCATCCACAAGCTTTTCATTTGGATCCAAATATTACATCGAGCTTGTTTCATTGTGGATTTCCATATTTTATGTACTTTGCCCAACTTGGATTTTCATGAAACGCATAATGAAAATTTTTTTTATTACTTTATTTGACTTCAGAAACTACTCCAAGTATATGATGACGTATTTACTTTTAGTTGTCTGTAGCAAATTTCTTCGGTGCTAACTTCAATCCCAGTTTCAGTGCACCATCCAAAACCAATAATTGCCAACATTTTCTTGAATGACCTATACTCCATCCTCAACTTATGCACTTTGTTTTTCAGTTATTTTAGTTGATATGATTGCCCTAGTTTTGTCTCCATTTCAGACTTCATATTATTCCATCCAACATCGTTGAAGGTACTGGTTGTCTTATTGTCCTTCACAACTTCCTCAACCATAGTGTCAATGAAACAATCAACTTCAACCTTTACCCATTTCACCCTTTCATCGCCCATTCTAATGTAATATCTGTAATGAAAAAAAAAATTACTAAACTTTATTAAGTTGGTCAAAATGAATGGCAACTGTATGTAAGGGTAAATTGTTAATTTTAAAAAGAGGGTATAGCATGAAGTTTGGTGGAATATTGGTAGTCATATTTTTGTACCCACATGGATTATATAAAACAGAGTTATACTGGTAGTAGTTATCGTTAATTACAAAACAGAGTTATATTAGTACACGTGTCATAATGAAAACTGATCTTACTAAGAAGGTATCAAATTGATTAACCTCATCTTCAATACATCTTGGATGATGTATAAATAACAAAACATGTCAAGATAAATACCCATATGACTAGGAATACATTGACTCCATATAATGGGTATAAATAAGACTGTTCTCATGCACTTGCACCTCATAGCGTAAACACTGGGATTCCACAGTCGTATACAACTGTGGGGTGGGTTGAGATGAACACTCTTCATCCTCATTGCACTCATCCACCCAAAGGAATGCATGTGGATGTTTTTGTTTAACTGGACATGTGTAAAATTGTCATCCAACATTTTTCTTATTTCTTGAAGTCTTCATTAACATCCTTCCCATTCCACAGAAGCACATTGGTGGAATATTGGCAGTCATATTTCTATCTCAACATGAATTATATAAACATCAATTATATTAATTTAACAACAAAACAAAGTTGTAATAGTTATCAATAGTTACAAAAATTAATATGCCAAAATGATTAAGCACAAGTTTGTTGTTTGTTCACCAAGTCCTTTACAAAAAGTGATATAACAAAATGATTAACCACAACGCTATTGTTTGTTCACCAACATATAAACAAAAAGTGATATGAAAAAAATGATTGTGCATCATATTTGTGCTAGACTAGTCTAGCTAATTGATTTGTAATTTTTATCCTTAATGCGTTCATCTCTTAGCGGTTCCTTTCACATTTCCTGGATCTTTTGGGACATAATTAACAGTGGATAAAGTAGCATTGTCAGCCTCTTAAGCCAAATCTAATGCATCGTAAGCATTAAGTCTATTAAATTCTTTGTCGGCAACCTGCTCATCCTTAATATAGTTGTGAAGAGCATAACATACAACTATAATATAGGACTGAGCCTTAAGTGAATACGGTGGCATTGACTTCAAAATTTCGAATCGAGCTTTTAACACCCCAAAAATACATTTTATTACATTCCTTAAAGAGGAATGTCTATGATTAAATAACTCCTTAGGAGTTCTAGGTTCATTGCCTCTCCTTTATAATCCTACAGGTGATATCTGTCTCCTTTAAAAGGTGTCAAGTACCACGAAGACTTGGATATCCTGAGTCAACAACTTAATACTTCCCTATAACATTGGTCACCAATAGAATAAACAATACACTTTACATGAGAATTACAATGACATAAAGTATAGAGTACAAATGATTGGTAGTCATATCTTATACCTGTTGGTGGATGGGGATATCCCATATCTACTGATGTTTTAGCATACAGGATTCATTTGCACTCCCTTTCCAGCCGGAATTAACAAATGAAAACTTCATGTTGAAATTTACATGTTGAATGAACAAATACACATCACGTTCTGTGATAGTGTGTGTTTTATATTTCTATAGAGTACTTGCAAATGCTGAGGTACAGATGCATCAATATGTAAGCCATCAATGGCACCAGCACAATCTTAATACATAAAAAGTATCCTTCTTAGCTACATGAATGACTACAATATAAAAACAGAAAAGGTACGATATTAATAAATTTACCTTAAAGAATGGATAATGCTTTCAGTTACTTCTAATCTCTACGAGGACCACGTTCATGTCTGCGCTCGAATGTTCTCTTTTCCTAACTTCAAGAATGCTTCTAGCACTATCTTAAAATACTTGCTAATGGTCTCACTTGAATGTTGAAACCTTTCACATAGTTTTCTATTGCTAGCCTTACATAATACTTGAATGAACATTCCTATTTGTTCATCAACCCTTATCTAGCGGCTATCCTTAAGCCAACCCTGGTGCTTCATATGGTTGCATAAATTGATGAAGACATGCCGTTCCATTTGTCACTCGTCATAAATTCTGGTTGTTTGACCAACCAATAATTCCCTCATCCACTCTGCACCTACCATTTTACTATCTCTGTAGGGTTCTCTGTAATTCAGTGACTCCTGGAATTCATGAATTGCTAGTAATTGCATCCTTTCTATTTCTTCCATCTCCTCATACAATACTAATAATTTTTCTACATCACTCATCTGGTCATTCATCATGTGCACTATATATTTATTAAAAGAAAATAAATATAATTAATAAGAACATCATCTCATAAATTGTACTTCAAACCATTCAAGAAAAACATAAATTGTACAACCTACTAAAATAGTACTCCAAACTTTAAAACATAAATTGTTCAAACCATTCAAACTAAATCAAACCATACTATAGTTTAGAAAAAAAAATTTAAAAAAACATCATCCCATTGTGATGACAAAGTACGTCTCTCATCCACCCATCTCCGATGGATGGAAAAAATAATGGTTTGGAGTCGCCACCTAGATTAAGGTTTAAGACCTATAAGAATGTAGTCTCATCATAAGAAAATACTTATATTGACTCATTGGACCCAATATATTGGTTTTAATCTATCAGAGAACGGGTAAGCATCAAGGTACAGTTTGGGAAGGTGTTAGGCACCCAAAGCTGTCCGATCCCAAAATCGGCCTCCTATGTGATTCTACTTTTCTTAGACTCTATTGTTCTGACTATTCATGGTCAATGGATGATGACAAGGGCTCATAGGGGATCCTATGCCAATTTTTTAAATTCTTCTAATCTAGGGTTTAGCCAAACATGTTCTCAAAGTAAATAAACAAGCAAAGTAATATACAGTGAACCAAACCAAAGATGGTTTCAGTGATGAACTGAATCTAAGACATCCAAGACATCTCAAATTTCCTACGTATTCCAATCCTGAAAATTAAGTCTATAACATAGTTCGAACGGAATATGATTAATGTTTATGGATGTGGTTTATGCTTAAGCTTTTTTAGATTCAATTGTTCAAGTTGAAGTTTATCATTGATGATGATTGAGATTGAATCTAGAGATAACCTAATGTGGATTGAAGTGAATATGGATATGATATGGATATGGATATGGATATGGAGGACCTAAAGATTACAAGATGTGGTACCGTACTTGGAGAGGTCGTCCAAGTTGCCTACGTATTTTAGAAGTCCTGAAAATCAGGTACAACGTAGTTCGTTGTTTTTGGGTTGATATGGATATCCTAAAGAAGACTAAAGAAGGCTAAAGTGCGTATAACCCAAGTGGATCAAGGTACAGTTTGGGACCTAAGTGTGTACAGTTCGAGTGAACCATAGGTACTGGTTCAGAATCTAAGGGTATATAGTTCGAGTGAACCACAGGTACAGATTTGAGAGAACCTAAAGGGTGTATAGTTCGAGTGAACCACAGGTACAGATTTGAGTGAACCTATGGGGTGTAGAGTTCTAGTGAACCATAACTACAGATTCGAGTAAACCTAAGGGGTGTACAGTTCTAGTGAACCAAAGGTACTGTTGGAATCTAAGGGTGTACAGTTCAAGTGAACCACAGGTACTGGATAAGTGCATACAGTCTGAGAGAACCACAAGTACGACTTAGAATAGAGGTTATGGAACCGTGTTTGAGAATCTCTTCAAACTGCCTACGTATCTTAGGGTGCTGCCCTATAAATCAGGATCTGCGTAGTTTGGAATTACGGATTCAATTCAATGATGTATTATTTCAATATCAAGGTGTGGAATCTAAATGCTCTATGATTCGATTCACATCACACCTATCTAGTTCTCTGTATCTTAGAGGAGATGAGCTGAGAGGTAGGAATCGTCCTAAGCTACCCTTGACCTGAAACCCTAATTTGGCATGTGTTGAGCTAGGCTTTCTAATTCTTTATTAAGATTTATCATTTTTTCATTCTTACTTTTCCCGTGAATGTGGGTGCCTACATGTACGTCCCCACACCTAATATGTCTTCTAGGTGTACAAATATGGCAGTTTGACTAAGGTATTACAGAAATTAAATTATTCCCAATAATAAATATCATTCAAATATGACAAGTAACAACAATATCATCCCAAGTATAGCAATAAAGCATGTCATCTCAAATATTGCAACAAATATGTGAGTGCATTGATTAAGCATCGATCATCAACAATGTGACCAAGATCATATTTGATCGAATACTCAAATTTAATGTAATCGATCATCATCAATATTATTAAGATCATATTTAATCGATGGTTTAGATTCAATTAAAACATTCATGAGGTCAATCCAACCGTTTAAATTCAATTAAATCACTCAAAAAGGTAATCTAATGGTTCAAATCACTCCAAATGATAATCTATCCATTCAAATTCCTCTAAATCATTTATTTGATGGAAATCTAACAGTTTAAATTCTCTCAAAAATCATAATCTATCCGTTCAGATTCATTTACATCAATCATCAAGACAATCTGATGGTCCATATTTATTTATATTACTCATGATGTCAATCCAATGATTTAAATTCAAATAAGATGCTCATGATCAAGATCTAATTGTCTATATTTCATATCACTCATGATCAATAGCTAGATTCATTTCATTATAAGATCTAAATCAAAATTAAACGTTCAATGGCTCATAATTAATATTCTCTCATGATCCAAATAAAAATCAATCTTCCAATGGCTCAAAATTAATCATATTAAAAACTCTAGATCAATGGCTAGATTTTAATCACATTAAATTTCAAGATCAATGGTGAAGATTTAATCATGTAAAATTCAACATCACATGACCATATTTTTTTAATCACATTGAATTCAATCATCAATTATCTAGATTTCATTCACCTTAAAAATCCTAAATCAAATGCCAAGATTTATTCACATTAAATTCAAGATCAATGGCCCAATTTTATTTATATCATCAAAATTCCAAGGATATGGGATCGATCAATTTAATAAAAAAAAATCCAAGGATATGGAATCGATCAATTTCATAACAATTCCAAGCATGTGGTCGGACCAATTTCATCAAAATTTCATAATCGGATCAATCTCATCAACTTCCACAATCAGATCAATTTCATCATATTTTCAATCGGATCAATTTCATCAATTTCACACGATGGGATCAATTTTCAGTTTCATCAAAAATTCATATGATCGAATCAATTTAATTAAAAATTCCATTCATGTTTGGATCAATTTCAATTTCTTCACAATATACCATAGTCGGATCAATTTTATCACATGAAACTCCAAACATATGATGGACCAATTTCATAAAAATTCCAACCAAGTGGTCGGACCAATCATGATCAAATGGCTGAAATTCAAGCACATTAAAAATCCATGCAATGGATCAAATTAAATTTATGCTGGTGGCTAAAATTTGATTAAGATACATACAATGGCTTACATGGGATCAAGGGTTGTGATGGAATCATGGGCAAGACTGGTTTGTGCAATGGAATTGGGTTGTATCAGTGCCACTCAGATTTATTGGTTATAGTAGGTATGCAAGGATCTGTTAGGTGTTCAGTTGTGAGGATTAATGGCAGCAAGCAGAAAAATAAAGGAAAAACTAATGCAAGGGGAAGGTTGGGCTTACCTTGGACACTCCCACTTCTTATTCAACGTTCTTCTTCAATCTTCTTCTTCTCTTTTGGCTGTTCGATCTCCTTCTCTGTCTCTCGATTCTTTTTTCAATCGGCTCTCCAACTCTTCTCCTCTCTCTATTCGTCTTCTCCTCCTGTTTCTCTCTCGTTTTTTTTTTCTTTTTCCCCCGTGTCCCTCTCTCCAATTCTATTCTCTTTCTTTCTAAAAACAGAAATCCAATCCACTCTTTCTGTATCTTCCCCGTGCTCAACTCCCTCTTGATTCTTTCTCCTCTCGAGTCTCTTCTCAGTCTCTCAATCCCTAATATTCTCTCAATCTTCTCTATTTCCAATTCTCTAAATATTTTCCCTTTCCAATTCGGTCTCTGAGATATTCTGTTTCCACCCACTCCCCAAACCGGGTGCTCCTTTCCATTCTTTCTAAATTCCACTCCTAGAGCCGAACACTTCCTTTCCTTTTTGTATTTATCTTTGCAATCTTGGCCCTCCCCCTTCCTGGTCAATATCTTTCCATCCTATTCTTTCCTTTCTTCTTCTTTGCTCTCCTTCCCTATATTTTTTTGCCTTTTTTCTTCCCTATTTTGGTCTCCCTTTCTCCACCATCTTTCCTTTCTCTCTCTTCTTTCCTTTTTCTATTTTTTTCTTTATTTTCTCCAACTTTCCATAGATTCGGCCATTCCATCTCTCTCTTTCTTTCTTTTCTCATTCTGATCTTCTTTATCTCTCTTTCCTTTTAATTCTTTTTCTTTCCATGGGAGTCCCCACCCCGGGTTTCCTTTCTTCCCATTCTCTTCCTATCCCCTTTCCTCACTTATTTCCTATTCTTGGCTCTCAGATCCTTAAATATATATATATATCATAAAAATATAATTTATACATAAATTTAATGCACATGGACAGAACTGTTTCGAACGGGTTGAGACTGGCTTGGGTTGACTGAGTTAAACTGATATGGGTTGAGCTGGGTTGGGCCAATATTGATTTTTTTCTCTCTATCATTTCATAGACCATTTCCATCGTCATTCGGCATGGAATTTTTTGACAACCTCTACCCTAATTTTTCTACGTTTACTTTGTAGAACACTAAAAATGAGAAATACTGGAGTTTGAATCACCTCATTTGGACGTAAAGTGGCCAACTTATGAATTTCTGAAGTTTAAACATGCCAATTTACGATAATTCGGCTAGCAACTCTGCATGGGATGTCTCAAAGACCTCTGCCTCAAATTTTCTATGTCCACTTTGTAGAGTACTAAAAATGAGACATATTGGAGTTTGAATCACCTCATTTGGACGTTGGATAATAAAATTACGAGGAATTGAAGTTTAAGCGGGCATATCGGCTTGCAGCTTTGCATGGGATCCCTCGGAGACCTCTGCTCCAGATTTTTCACGTCCACTTTATAGAGCACCAAAAATGAGGAATAATGGCACTGGAATCACTTTATTTGGACTTCAGATAAGCGAGATATGAGAAGATGAAGTTTAAACAATTAAACTTATGATAATTTGCATGCAAGCCCCTGGATATTATTAATCTTCAGAAAATACCCTTATTCTTATTCTTAGACTAAAATCGCCATATCTTCTTCATTTGACATCGGAATTGAGCAATTCTGGTCTCATTTCGAAGGTATTTCCAAGACCTACACATCCATGCAAGTTGCAACCCATTTTCTTACTGTGGGATCTACCGAAAACCTCCTCAAAGTCGCAATCAAAAATCCCAATCTTGCATTGAGATCCACCAACTTGCCATATGTATTCACCGAGGCTCCTAGACACTACGGACCATCTCAGTTATTCTCAAAACACTATAGAGAGCATGCTGGGACTGATTGACTATCATTTTTTAGAGAGTTTCACTCGCCTCCCCTGTATTTTTTAAACTTTCTCTTACTTCTCCCACTTTAATGTCTACTCTCCAGTAAGACTTTGTTCAACTAGGGATAGCAAAAATGAGGTGCTTACACCCATTTTCTTCTGAAACACTGAAATCTACTAAGGGATTTCTTCTAACATCCACATTTTCTTCTCATCTGGTACGATAAAAAATATCCACCTCCAGTTTGCATATGTGATTAATAGCCCGCATATAAAGAGACCTATCTACGTTAAGCAAAGCTTCTAGTGCTTTCGCACATTCTATAAGTGACGGGTCCGCCGAACTCATAGTATTTGGAGTATTAGAGGATGAGGTACTGAACAATTCCGATCTACTACAGGAGTTGACGACCATTTCTAGTATAGCAGAGGAGATCTCAGCATTCCTACCCCTTTTTCTAAGGGCAAAAGGGGTACGATTAAGAATGCGTGTTTCCCATAGAGTTTGCTGGATTTCTTCGACATCATCAACTAGAGTGGCTGCATCTTCATTCCTTGGGCCAGTGGGCTCTACATTGATGTCATCCAGATCATCCAAGATATGTAGATCCTCAACTGCACTACAAGAAAATACCCCAGTGGCATATGAATGACCAAAAATCATGTCCAACTTGTTCCATTGTGGCAATCCATTTTTCTTGTACTTGGCCCATCCTGGGTTTTCCTAAAACCAAAACAGAAAAGTATCTTATTAATTCATTTGACTCTAGGTACTACTTATACTATAGGGTATTGTATATACCTTGAGATGTGTTTCCCATACTTTTTCGTGGTAAGCACAATCCTCTTTTCATCGTCCCAACCAAAACCAGTTGTTCCAAACAGTTCCGAGAATGCACTATACTCTATCCTCAACTTACATATTTTGTTCCTCAGTTGTTTAGTTGATATGGTCGTCTTAGTTTTGTCTCCATTTTCGTCTTAATATTGTTCCACCCTACCTTGTTGAAGGTACTAGTTGTCTTATTGCCCTTCACAACTTCCTCAACCAAAATCTCAGCAAAAGTATCAAGTTAACCCTTTAACCATTTAACAATATCACTGGCCATTATATTCTAATGTAGATTGAAAAAAATATTATGAAAGTTGATTAGGGAAAAAAATACATTACAATCTCAAGGATTAAATGAACTGATGATTGATAAGAGGGAACATGTCTAAAATATGCTTTATTATACATAAAAACCAGTATCAGTAATATAAACGACATAAGCTAAATAAAAAAAAATACAAACCATCTCTAGACCTTTCTGTTTTTTTTTTTTTCAGCTCTCTGCCCATCAACAGTTGAAACAGGTTTGAAGTCCAAAGTAAGCTTAAAAATTAAAAAGAAAAAAGATAGCGCAGATTGAGGCTTCAGATTGCGTAAAAAGATAGTCCATTGAGTCAAACTATTATTCTGTAACAACCACCCTTCCCTATCTAGAAATCCCCAATTCTTAATCTCTTTGAGAATTTGATATCAAAATATATCCTCATGAAGAAGGTCCATAATATCTAAATTAGACCTCAGGCTTGGCATACAAAAACAATGGATGGAGTTCTTAGTTACATACTTGCACCCCCAAGAGGTTTCTAGAGAATGCAACAACATATCTAAGGCCAAACCCAATTTAAACCAAGTCAAACCATACCTGACCTAAATCCAACTGAACCAAATCTCAAACCTAGACCAGACCCAACCAAAACCACTAGACTAGCTTGACCAAACTCTGAACCAAACCCAATCCAGATCCTAGCAAACCAAATGGACCCAAATAACAAAAAACCTAAATCAAGCCACAATAGATCCACACCCTATTCGGATTCCCAAACTACAAACAACAGATGTAAAATAAAAACAGCAATAAAATGAAAATAAAGAACAAGATGAAGAACACATCAATAAAAAAAATATATATTAGAGTTAAACCTAACCTGCAATAGGTAAGTCAAATTAAAATAACCCTAAGTACAGGACAGGAGCAAACCAAACCAAATTATACAGTTGATGGCAATAGAGAAAAAATATACATGAAACACAAAATCTAACCTATATACAAAACATACGATCCTCTGTCACACCCCAATTCTACACCAACCATAATGGTGTGATGAACCGTCAATAAACCAACGGTTTAACCAGGATCTCGTATAGGCTATTCCACGTTGTTAAACCAAAACATATTCCACATTAATCAGAGGTAATAAAGTAAATAGCAGAAGGCTTATAGATAATGAACTGAGGTCTAATCATGATAAATAATTAATATTCCATTTATCTCCAAGTAACCAAAACATTATTTAATACATATTATAATATCTAAATACGGAAATTAAACACTAAGCGTATCCATAGTTGAAACGCTAGCTTGACGAATCACAATAGTCCTCCATAGCTTGCTCATCATAGCCGCCACCCGTTTACATGTTGGCTTGTTGACATAATCTTCAACCGTAATACCTGCAACATCAGAAACTAAGAGATTTGTGCGCACGAGGGTCAGCTCTCCAACTTGAGCTCAGTGAGAAAACAAAACAATGCAACAAACATATGCATGCATTCAATTCATAACTGTGGTCTGGTATATAAGTTTGCAATGTGCTATAGAAAGGTTTGGTGGTCGTCTCACCTCTATACACGAGTGTGTGAAGCCGCCCAATGAAAACAGCACTGTCGACCCCACATGCACCCACTGTGGTATAATATACCCAATGAAAATGGCATTGCAGTACCGGTTGCACTATACCAACACGTAAGCCTCTATTGGCGAGGGCTTGCAAACTGGGCTCGCAACTAACCAATCATAATGGCAAACAGTGTATCCAAGGCCTCACCCCAGCATCCCTCAATACATCCATAGAGATAGAGCTAAGGCCCCCCGACAGAGTCGAAGACTACACGGTCTGAGACCACCTCCTCAGATGCCCTACGACGTAATAGTTCTGCTAAGGTAATGGCGATACGACGATGTTAATGGACAAAACTTGTATAGTTCTATGGCACAATATACCCAATGAAAATGGCATTGAAGTATCGATTGATACCATCCCCTATTCGCATCAAGTACACCAACATTTGCTTAGTGGACATGACTTGAGTAGAACTGTCACACCCCAATTCCACACTGTTCAGAATGGTGTGATGAATCGCCAAATAACCAACGGTTCAACCAGGATCTCTAATAGGCTATCCCCGCGTTATCCAAACTTTACACGCATCCACAATCATAATCAGAGTAATACACAATAGCGGAAAATTTATAAATAATATGAACTGAGAACTAGAATGATACCCATAAATAATATCAAATTATTCTGTGTTTAACTAAGACATAAATATTTAAATACCAAATACATGTCTTATAAATCCAATGAAGAAATCTACAAAAAAATATCTAATCGAATACACACGAGTTGCACTCGCAAGAGGAGTCGTGTGTATCATCTTCAGCTCCAACTTCCATAGCTGCTACAGTTCCGTACGCCGATGCATTCATATAATCTTCGACTGTATAACCTGCATCATCAACTAAAAATATTCGACGTCGAGGGGTGAGCACACAACACGGCTCAGTGAGTAGCCAAAACAATGCAACAATACATATGCATGCAAAAAGTCAATTCATATCTTTGGTCTTGGTTTATAGTTTGCAATGTGCAATAGAAAGGTTGGGTGATCAAAGGTTAACGGTTATTGATACCGCCTCTATACACAGGGTGTGGAAGCCCGCCCGAAGGTTAACGGTTATCGTCGTCCCCATCCACCCTACCATAACATTATACAACAAAGGTTAACGATTATTGCTATATAATGCTATACCAACACGTAAGCCCCTGTTAGTGAGGGCTTGCAAACTGGGCTCGCTACTAACCAATCCTAATGCCAAACAGTGTATCCAAGGCCTCACCCCAGCATCCCTCAGAACATCCATAGAGATAGAGCTAAGGCCCCCGGTAGAGTTCGAGACTACAAAGACCGAGACCACCTCACCTGATACTCTACGACATAATAGTTCTGCTAAGGTAATGGCGATACGACGATGCCAATGCATAAGACTTGAGTTAGAGATAGAGCTAAAGTGCTGAGACCCGCCAAAGGTTAACATTTATTGACGTTCTCATCACACCTCCCCGGATACTCGCTCGCATCAAGCACATCAACTACACACATACAAGCACATGTCTATTCCTATCATCATCATCATCATCATGTTATAAACAAAATAAAGTAAATATGCATGAACAAGTAATAGAAATATTGGATGGCATGCTGTATGCACATTACAAACATATTCGCATAGAATCAAACATGGCATAGGACTCAAGAAATAGAAAACAATTTATTATTAACCAATTTAGTTTGGGGTTAAGGTTCCTCACCTTTGCTTGTTATTAGATCCTCTTCCAAGCTTTAGAATCACCTTTATATTGTTATTATATTGCTAGCAAACCTAACAAAGTTGATAGAATTTAATTAGAATTAATTTCCAATTTAAAAACCATGCTGTTAACTGAGGGTCGGAGGTAGGGTCGGTGCTAGGGTCGATGGGTCTATCGACCCTCCCTCAATTCTGAACTTCCCGAACACTGAGGGTCGATGCTAGGGTCGGATCTGCCATCGACCCTAGGTGCGACCCTCCATGGTTTGAGTCGAAAAGATCAAATTTTATCCATTCTTCCATGTTTGGGTCCTATGGCTTACTTCCACAATCCATTCTATACATGTTCTATGGTTTAGAACTGTACTTTATTCACCTACATAGTTTTAATGATCTCCTCCATGGTTTTCCATGATAACCTAACCATGGATGGATGATTTGGGTTTCTTCTAAATCATATCATCTTCATAAACCATTCTAAAGTCTTAAATAATTCATGGGGAATGTATCCATACCTTAGTTTTGCTGAGATTCAAAGTTCCTCTGAATTTCCTCTTCTTCCTTAGCCTTTTCTTAAAGTTTTCCTTCTCTTCTTCTCTTCCTTCTCTTCTCTTTCTCTCAATCCAATTAGGGTTGTAAAGGGAGTGAAAGAGGCTTAGGGACGTCCTATTTATAGTGTAAAACCTCCCAAAATAAGTCCCATTGAGTTTAGGAAAGGTTCCAATCGAAATTAGGAAGGTTTCTCAATTTTCGGTTCGTGCTGTTTTTCTCGAATGTCGAGGGTCGATGGTGAGGGTCGATGGGAGGGTCGGACAACTCATAGACCCTGCGACCCATGGTTGAGGTTCGATGGTGAGGGTGGATGGGAGGGTCGGACCTGCCTGTTAAAACATGCGACCCTACCCTCATTTTGACTGTTTTTGGGTAAATTTTCATATTGGGTCTTGGGTTTCTTCACACACTTGGTCCACTTGGCTCGACCATGATATGTAGACGGGTCCCAACACGAAATGTAAGGTTAGGCCAGGTTCATGGCGTGTGGGTCTTACAACTCCACCACCCTTAAAAGAAATTTCATCCTCGAAATTTGAGCGTACGGATCTTACAAGAACTATGACACAATATACCCCAATGAAAATGGCATTGAAGTACTGGTTGATACCATCCCCTACCGGCACCATGTACACCAGCCAAACATAAACATTCACATGCCTATTCCTATCATCATCATCATCATGTTATAAACAATGAAATTAAATATGCATGAACAGTAATAATAGAAATATTGGATGACATGTTGAATGCACATTACAAGCATACACGCATAGAATCAGTCATGGCATTGGACTCAAGAAATAAAAGCAGTTTATTATTAGCCAATTAGTTTAGGTCTTGTTCCCTCACCTTTGCTTGAGTGTAGATCCTCTTTCAAGCTTTAAGAATCACTTTTATATCAATAGGAAAACCTAACAAGTCGATAGATTTTAATTAAAATTCATTCCGACAATTTTAGGCTTGCTGTTAAGCGAGGGTCGTAGGACGGGTCGCAGGTAGGGTAGTAGTTTTCTGCGACCCCAGGGTGTAGGGTCGATGCTAGGGTCAGATGTTCCATCGACCCTAGGTGCGACCACAGCTTCCCTGGACTTCCCAAAAGCTGGGGGTCGATCCTGTGGTCTGGTAGGGTCGATTCCCAATCGACCCTACGTGCGACCGCACGTGGTCTGAGTCGACCTTTTCATCCTACAGTCTATTCTTTCCTGTTTGGTTCCTTTGGCTTACTTTTATAGTCCATTCTATGATTGTTCTATGGCTCAAAACTCCAAGTTACTCACTTTTCATAGTTTTCTATGATTTCCATTGGAATTCATCCATGGATGGATGGTATTAGGGTTTCTCCTAACCTAACTTCATCATAATCTATTCTAAGCTTTCAATTTAGATAGGGATTGAGGTTCATACCTTCTGTAGTCTGAGTTTCAAATATTTCTCTGAGCTTCTTCTTCTTCCTTAGCCTTTTCTTCAAGTTTTTCTTCTCTTCTTCTCTTCCTTCTCTTCTCTTTCTCTCACTTTCAATTAGGGTTCTAAAAGGAGTGAAATAGGCTTAGGGAGGAGTGAAAGAGGCTTAGGGACATCCTATTTATTGAGTAAAACCTCCCAAAATAAGTCCCATTGAGTTTAGGAAAGGTCCCAATTGAAATTAGGAAAGTTTCCTAATTTTCGGTTCGTGCTGTTTTTGCTGTTTTCCTAGGGTCGATGCTAGGGGGTCGATGAGGGGGTTGGACAATCCGAGACCCCTGTGACCCCACGACCAAAAATTCATGGGTTGGACTTCTTTTGAGGTGGGGGTCGACCTACCTGTTTGGGCATGCGACCCTACCCTCTTTTTGACTGTTTTTGAGTAAAATTTCATATTGGGTCTTGGGTTTCTTCACACACTTGGTCCACTTGGCTCGACCATGATATGTAGACTGGTCACGACACGAAATGTAAGGTTAGGCCGGGTTCGTGGCGTGTGGGTCTTACATCCTTAGTGGGAGAGCAGGGAAAAATATGCTGCAGAACAGACAGATAAGTAAATTCAATTAAAACCATAACTGTGAGGACAAAGTATGTCCACCTACGCTGATGGACGGTAATGATCTGGAGTCTCCACTTAGATTATGGTCTAAGACCTAAAAAAATGTAGTCTCATCATAAAAAAGACTTATATTGACTCATTTATCCCAATATTTTGGCTTTAATCTATCAGAGAATGGGTAAGTGTTCAAGGTATAGTTTAGGAAGGTGTTAGGCACCCAAAGCTACCTGATCTAAAAATCAGTCTCCTATGTGATTCCACTTTCCTTAAACTCTTTGGTTTTGACTGTTCATGGTCAATGGATGATGACTAAGGCTCATGGGGAGATCTTATGCCAAGTTACTAAATTCTTCTAACCTAGGATTTAGCCAAACATATTCTCAAAGTAAATAAACAAGAAAAATAATATACAGTAAACCGTATAGAAGATGGTTGGATAATGGACTGAATCTGAGACACTCAAAAACATCTCAAATTTCCTACGTATTCCAATCTTGAAAATCAAGTCCATAACGTAGTTCGAACGAAATGTGATTAAGGTTTATGGTTGTGATTTATGTTTAAGCTTTCTTAGATTCAATTGTTCAAGTTAAAGTTTATGCTTGATGATGATTGAGATTGAATCTAGAGATAACCTATGTGGATCAAAGTGAATATGGATACGGATGATGATATGGGGGACCTAAAGATACTAAGATGTGTTACCGTACTTGGAGAGCCCTCCAAGTTGCCTATGTATTTCAGAGGTCCTGAAAATCAGGTACAACGTAGTTTGTTGTTTAATGGATTGTGAATATGGATATCCTAGAATTACTCAGGTGTACTCTACCTCGATTTAGGAAGGCTAAAATAGATAATATTCAAAGATCACTCACGTGTACTCTACCTTGATCTAAAAAGACTAAAGGGTATGTCTAAGACCACTCAGGTATACTCTACATTGGTCCAGGAAGACAAAAGGGGTGGCCAAAACCACTCAGGTGTACTCTACCTTGATCTAAAAAGACTAAAGGGTATGTCTAAGACCACTCAGGTATACTCTACATTGGTTTAGGAAGACAAAAGGGGTGGCCAAAACCACTCAGGTGTACTCTACCTCGGTTTAGGAAGCCTAAATGGATAGTCTAAAACCACTCAAGTGTACTCTACCTCAGTTTAGGAAGACTAGGATTTGCTAACCTAAAACTATTCAGGTGTACTTTACCTTGGTCTAAGGATACTAAAAGGTATGTCTAAGCCCACTCAGGTGTACTCTACCTTGGTCTAGGAAGCTAAAAGGAGTGGCTAAAACTACTCAGGTATACTCTACTTCGATTTAGGAAGTCTAGATGGATTTTACTAAACCTAAGACCACTTAGGTATACTCTACCTTGGTCTAAGGAAGCTAAGAGGGTTAATCAATACAAACTGAAATGTGGAACCATGTTTGGGTATCTCACCAAACTGCCTACATATCTTAGGGTACTGTCCTTAGAATCATGATCTGTGTAGTTCGGAATAGCAGATTCATTTCATTGAGTTCAAGAATGTGTGCTCATATAACAGAGTGATGATCCTAGATGATCTATGGCTGCATTCGCACCACACCTATCTAGGTCTCTGTACCCTAGGGGAATGAGCTGAGGGATAAAATTCGTCTTAGAGCTACCCTTAACCTAAAACCCTAATTTGGAATGTGCTGGGCTAGGCTTTTTATCTCTTGATTAAGATTTATCAATTTTTATTATTACCCTTTCTATGAATGTGGGTGCCTACCTGCATGTCCCTACACTTAATATGTCTGCTAAGTGTACAAGCATGGCAGTTCGACTAGGGTGTAGTAGAAATTAAGTTAATGCAAACAATATGGAAACATTCAGATATGGCATATAGCAATATGGATCATATCAAATATAGCATGTAAATCAATATGGAAAGAAGCATTTGAACAAGCATGTGAGCATCAAAAGGATAGACATGGCATCTCATGTATTATTTTCCATCAAAGTATGTCTCAGTGTGTCAGATGGGATTTTCTAAATCTATGGTTGATGTCTAATATGAATTTCTCAATGTATCAAGATCAGATCCTTGATTAACGGTCTGGTTTTAATTTACCTCTTTAATAATATATCTAGATCAAATCCTCAATCTAACGGTTTGGATTCAATTTATCTCTTCAATAATGTATCAAGCTCTAATCCTCAATCTAACAGTTTAATATCTTCCAACATATTATCACTAAGATCAACACCTCAGATTTCATCAAAACGGCCAAGATCAACGGCTCAGATTCATCTAATCAAGTTTAGTTATGATCAAACTAGGAAATCAATGGTTCATATCACTCCTAAATCAGTTATGATCAAGATCCAAAGGTTTAAATTCTCAAAATCATAATCCAACCGTTCATATTACTCAAAATCACTCACACTGACATTCCAATGGTCTAAAGCACTCTTGATGGTAATCCAACCGTTCAGATTGCTTTAAGACACTCATGATCAAGATCTAATGGTTCATATTTCCTTAAGACACTCATGATCAAGATCTAGTGGTTCATATTCATGTGTCAACACACCTAAAATCAAGGGTTCAGATTTGATCATTAAAACATCCAAGATTAATGGTCAATATTAAATCACTTAAAATTCTAAGATCAATGGCCAATATTCATCACATTAAATCCCAAATTGGTGGTTCATATTTAATAATGAATTCTGGATCAATGATTCACATTCGTCACATAAAATTCCATTCATGATCGGATCAATTTCATTACATTGAAATTCCACTCATGATTGGATCAATTTCATCACATCCAAGCATGGTACGATCAAACATATTAAATTCCAGCATGGGTATCAATCTCATAAATAATTCCAAGCATCTGATGGGATCGATTTTCATCTACGATCAAACACATTAACCTTCAAGCATGGGGATCAATCACATTAAAAATCCCAGCCACAAGTTGGACCAATCATATTAAAAATCCTAGCCATAAAGATCAATAACATTAAAAATCCCAGTGGACCAATCATATTAAAATTCAAAATTATATGGTTGGAATCACATATGGAAAAATTCATGATCTAATATGGTCATACTTTATCACATTCAACTCAAGATCAGATGGTTAACCACATTAAATTCACACAAACAAATGGTGAGATGGTCAGTTGAGTTAGTGGATGAGGGTTGTGGCATTCATACATGTGGGGTTTGGGTATGAAGATGGGTTTGTTTCGCTTTGCAAGATTGATGATTGATAATCGGGCTTCATGGTTCTCAGCCATGGGGTATATGGGTAGGCTCCTGTAGAGTGGCGGCAGCAAGTTGGTTTAGGAGGAGTGTGTTAAGGGATTGATAGATTGTAAATTGGTGAGGCATGTGGACAGATCTGGGGTATGGAGTTGTTTGGTTGTAGTGATTCATGGCTGGAGAGTGCATGCAAGTGGAGGTGGACAGGTGGTGGTGCATAACTGATCAAGCGGTGGCAGCAAGGATCATGAGGTGCTGATATGCATAGGTCAGGTAAATTGGGGTGGTTTAATAAAAGGGAATAGCTAGTATGCATGGATGATGTGGCGGGATATGGCAGGAACAGGTTTAATGGTGGTCTATGAGATGGAGGTTAGAGGGAGATTGTAATGGCTACGGTGGGACGGGTGATGATGTGTTGGGTGTGGTGATCATAAGTTGCAGCAGGGATTGAGGATAAACCAAAAAGAGAAACCCAGAAAGATGGTGGCCGGTGGTCTTACCTGAGGTGGGCAGCAAGTTTATGCTCGGCTCTGCTCTCTCCCTCTCTATCGATCTCTCTCAAACGCCCTCTCTTCCGCTCCCCAATTGTGAAACCTACATGCGAATTTCGGGACAAAATTTCTTTTAAGGGTGGGGGAGTTGTAAGACCCGCACTCCATAAATCCGGTCTAAACCTTGATTTCATGTCGTAGCAGGTCTTCCGATCATCACCGGGCCAGACGGGACGAGCGGATGACAATCAGGTACAAAATTGGACCAAAGACGGACAACTAAGTATGATTTTACTCATACCGGTCGATGGTACCAGTCTTGGTACCGGTCGACCGGTATGGTCTGCGCAGCAGACTACCAAGATCCGGAATTGGATCTCTGCGGGTCCCACTTTCCCAATTCCGAATCCTAAGACTTTCCTAATCCTAAGAGGCTTCCTAAACCTAATTCCTAGCCTATTTAAACCCCTCTAAGCCTCCTAGAATCCTTTCCATGATCTCTCACAAACCCTAGAGAGGAGAAAGAGGTTGGAAAGGAGAAGAAGCTAGGAAGAAGAAGGAAGTGCTGCCATTGCCATTCGACGACGCTCACCTTACGCCAGTCGACGATAAGTGTTTTAATCATTCTTATTACTCTATGACTCTAGGATAGTTGTATGGTTGGATCAATACCATGCAAAGCAGGTATTGATCTAAACCCTAATTGGCCATTAAACCCTAATTTGTCGTCAAACCCTAGATTCGAGTTCTAAGATGATTATCATCAAAACTAGACTTGAATGAGTTGGAGATAACTCTAACTCAAAGCTCAGACTTAGAATGGATAGTAGAAACCCTAGAAATCCATGGATATTGATCGACGACAGTTGAAAAACCTAATGTATGGTCTTCAGGAGACATACCAGTCGACCATACCGGTTGCAAGCTTTCCCACAGTGATGTGACCGGTCAGCTCTGAAAGACTGGTTTTGGAACCCTGTTGGTTTTTTGACCAACGTGAAACCCTAAGAAATATTCTAATTGAACCCTAATATAATGTAGGACTCTGTGATAGCACGTTTGGATCTTGCGATGTGGAGCAAGTTTTCAAACGAGCGTCAGGTAAGGGAATCTGACCTAAACCCTAATAATTAAATGACAGTAAATCGTTGTTAATAACCCTGAATAGATATGATGTGATGTTTGTGCATATTCACATGCCATCCTTTACTTTCAGTTATTATTATTGTTCATGCATGATATGATGTGATTGTTAGGCATGTGATTATTTTCGTTGGTGTGTGGAATGGAAAGGGCATGGGGCCTGGGATCATTCCTCATACTGGCACCTTTTGTAGTATTCTATTTTAACATGCTTGGTACGGGTGAGGTATCAGGGGAAGGTCATGGCACGGTGGTCTCTGATGTTGACGTTGATCTGGCCATGATGATGTGGCACTGTGGTCTCCGATGTTGACGCTGGTCTAGCCACGATGCTTTAGCTCTATCTCTATGCCGTAAGGAGTTATGTTGGGATAGGGTCTACCTGCGTATTGTTCTATCCTAGTATGCTTGTTGCGGGTAGGGTAACAAGGTGAGGTGAGGCATTGTGGTCTCCAGCCCGGCCTGCACGCTCTAGCTCTATCTCTATTCCGTAGACGGCTATACTAGGATAGAGCCTACATTGATGACATATAGGATTGGTTAGTTGTGAGCCCAGTTTGCAAGCCCTGGCCAGTAGGGGCTTAGGTATTGGTATGGGTAGAGTATCAGGGGAGGTACGGGTATACCTTAGCTCTATCTCTATTCCATGATGGGTGCATATGGGTCAGTGGTGGTGTGATCTACTGTGCGATGCCACACACTTGTGTATAGGGGTGAGACGGCCTCCGAACCTTTCTATAGCACATTGCAAACTTAAACCAGACCACAACATAAATGATTGTTACTCATGCATAATATTGTGAAACTGTCTGATTGTCTTACTGAGCTAAGTTGTGAGCTCACCCTTTGTACGTACATTGTTTTTAGATGTTGATGCAGGTTACATGGTGGATGACTATATGAACGCGTCGGCGTATGGTGGCGTTGTTGCCCTGGACGTACAGGCAGGAGAGGACGAGCATGACGCTTCATGCGAGTGTTCTTTCTACGTGTACCTTTGATTTAATTTTATTTATTTGTTTCAGTTATTTTCGATTGATATTAAAGAGATGTAAAGATATTTAGTTATGTTTGGAATTTGAATAATTGGATACTTTATTTAAATTTATCAATAGATACTCAGTTCATTTTATTTAAAGACTTCCGCTGTATTTATTATATTCTGATTTTGGTTATGTGCAATGGTTTGTATGAGTGGACACGGTCTTATTGAAATCCTGGTGTGAACCATTGGTTCAATGACGGTTCACTCACACTATTCTGGTTCAGTCGGAATTGGGGTGTGACACCAATCTTCTTCTTCTCATCTTCTTCTTCTTCTTCTTTTTCTTTTTCATCTTCAACTCTCAGTCGGTCTCTCTTCTTCTTTCAATCTCAGCTCTCTCTCTCTCTCTTCCACCCTTACTTTCTTTTTGAAAATTTTCTCCCTTAATTTCCTCATTACTTTCTTTGGCCAATTCCCTCATTTATAGCTGCATCGACCCAGATTTCTTTTCTTCTGATTCTCTAGGAATCCTTCTCTTTCTAATCAGATCTCCCTCTAATCTGTCTCACTCTCACCTTCTATTTTTCCAATTCCTTTTTTAGCTCTCCACCGACTTAGCAATCTCCTATTTCTATCTTTCATTCCCTCCCTTAGAGTCCTCCACCGACTGTACCTTCTCTCTCCCAATATTATGTCCTTTCTTAGCTCCACGGCTCTCTCTCTCTTTCTCCACGGCTAGCTTCCATCTTTTTTTTATATTTCTTTCCTTTTCTCTAGTATTAGAGTCCTCCGCCGACTCTCTCTCTCTTTCTCACTTTCCAATTCAACTTCTTTCTATTTTCATCTTAGCCTTTCTCGGATTCTTTTCTCAACTCCCTTAAAATATAACCCGTGGATTCCACTTTCACTACTTATATTATAATATATCTATATGTAAACATATAATATATATTATATAAACATATAATATGAACTATGTAATATCCATATAATACAATATATAGTTAATACATAACACATGATATATGCACATAGGATAAACCAATTCGAACCAAGTTGAGACAGGCTTGAGTTGATTGTCCGGAGTGAGACTGGGTTGGGTTGACCGGGCCAAACTGGTTTGGATTGAGTTGAGTTGACTAGGTTTTCTCTCTCTTTGTCATTTCATGAGCCATTTCGACTGCAATTCTACAAGGAATCTTTTGACGTTCTCTGTTCAAAATTTTCCACATCCACTTTGTAGAACACTAACAATGAAGAATATTGGAGCTTGAATCATCTCATTTGGATGTAAAATGGCCAACTTATAAATTTCAGAAGTTTAAACGGATCAATTTACAATAATTCAGCTAGCTACTCTGGATGGGATGCTTCAGAGACCTCTGCTCAAATTCTCCATGTCCACTTTATAAAGCACCACAAATGAGGAATAATGGCACTGGAATCACTTCATTTGGACATCGGGTGAGCAAAATATGAGAATATGAAGTTTAAATAATTAAATTTACGATAATTTGCATGCAGGTCCTTGGATAATTATTAATAATTTTCAAAAAATCCCCTTATACTTTCTCTAGACTAAAATCGCCACATCTTCTTCATTTGATATCAGAATTGAGTGATTCTAGACTCATTTCGAAGGTATTTCCAAGACATACGCATCCATTATAGGTTGAAGCCCATGACCTTGTTGTGGGGCCCATCAAAAACCGTGTCGAAGTCGCAGTTAAAAATTCAAACGGATCCACCAACTTATCATATGGTTTCACTTAAGCTTCTGGACACTGGGGATCATCTCAATTCTTCTCAAAACACTATAGAGAGCATGCCGGGGCTAATCGACTATCATTTTTGAAAGAGTTTCACTCGCCTCCCCTAAACTTTTCCAAACTTTCTTTCCTCTCTCCCATTTTTCTTTCTACACTCCAGTAAGACTTTGTTCAGTTGGGGATGACAAAAATGGGGCGCTTACAGACAGTGAGGACAAATGTGGATCATCGACTTTTGCCTTTAATCTAAATGTCCACCCACACTGATGGACGATAAATGATTTGGAGTCGCCACCTAGATTAAGGTCTAGGACTTCTAAAAATGTAGCCTCATATAGGATAAGACTTCTATTGACTCATTGGACCCAATATATTGGCTATCAGAGAATGGGTAAGCATTCAAGGTACAGTTTGGGAAGGTGTTAGGCACCCAAAAATGTTCAATCCAAAAATCGGCCTCCTATATGATTCTACTTTGCTTGGACTCTATAGTTCTGACTATTCATGGTCAATAGATGATGACTAGGGTTCATGGGAGATCCTATGCCAAGTTGTTAAATTCTTCTAACTTGTGAGAATTTGAGTACACATCCCTTATTCTAATCTTTCAATTTTTCATTCTCTTTTTCTCAATGATGTGGCTTTAAAACGGGATTGATCTTCAAGGTGCTCACGCCTACCAATGTTGTACTCCTATGTATTTGGATCAATCATTTCAAAGTCATCCACAGACGGGTTGGACTTTCTTTTTTCAAGTGGCCAATGGCATAAAATTTCAGGTGACAGCTCATCATCCATATCATCTCCAGAGCAAGATTTAACTATGTACACGAAAGGGGAAGAATTCCAAGCTGGGAAGAAATGTATTGGAAAGAAACCAAGCACACAATAGAAGTCCAAAATGGGATGATTTTTTGTTTTTATTTGACAGAGCACGAACGGACTGAATTTGTGTACAAACCTATTAAACTTGGGCCTAGACATACAACCTATCAAATACCGATAATAACAAGTAAAGATAGAAATAATATATCCGAGCGACTTCAATTGGTTACAAACGTCTTCGGTAACACCCTACGATTCGTTGCGGGACTAAATCACCATTTAGACCTCCTCTAGTAAGGTCCATGAACCCTTCCTGCCAACAGGTGTTCGATGCTGAGCATTATGATTCACCCCAATTTAGGTTCAAGGTCATTCAGGTTCATATCCCAACTTGGGATCTATTTAAGTTTAGCCCTGGTTGTCCCACAATTTGGGTTTCCTTAGAGCTCATTCTTGGATTGCTCACAGTTTGGTTCCAATATATTTTTTGGTCATACCCCAACTTGGGGTTCATTGCAGTCCAACATCGGGTTGGTCCATTATGATCCTGGTCTACCTTAGATTAGGTCCATTATGGCTCCATTAGGTTTCAATCTTAGTTTTCCCTAGCCTGGGCTCCATTGAAGTTCATTATTGGCTTGGTCCATTACCATCTTGGTCTATACCCCAATTTGGACTGAGTTCATCATTGGGCTGTCCTATTTGGGTTCTAAATCACTTTGCTTCATACCCCAAGTCTGGATTCATTGAAGTTCGGCTTTTGGCTGCTCCTATTTGGGTCCACAGTCCTTAGGATTCATATCCCAACTTGGGGTTCATTAAGGTTCATCATTGAACCACTCCTATTTAGGTCCAGTATCATTATGGTATATACCCCAGTTTGAGGTTCATGGAGGCTCAACCCTGGGCCAATCAGGTTTGGGTTCAAATTCACTTTATTTCATACCCAAGTATGGGCTCTTCAAAGTTCATTGCTGATTTTCCACAGTTTAGGTAATGGTGGAAGATGGGAGTTTTGGATTCTTGAGAATTTAGGACCAACTCCATTAGTCAATAAGACTCAGTTGCCATGGATAGGTGGAATATTGTCACAGCTCAAATGTTCAATAAAGATTGGCCGACAGCATGACTATAAACACAACCCTTCAGTTTTCCCTGTAGATGGTTAAATCTATTTTGCAGCATCGGGTTTTGATTGGTAGAGACAAAAAAATGAGATGAAAATTGGATGATGGGGTTTCCCTCAATTTTGAAACCGAACCGAAACATAAACCGAAGGTGACGATCAAACTGGCCTAGGGATAAATCAGGGCATTAGGTCTAGATGGGTCTAACTTTCCTCAATTATGGCTTGAACCAGAGGTAATAGTTGAACATCTCAGGGATAAACATTGACATTAAGCTCATACAAATGATATTTTCCCTTAGTCATAGCATGAACTAGAACATGAACTGGAGGCAACAGTTGGATGGACTAATGGCTAAAATATTGACACTGAATTCAGATGAAATAGAGCTCTCTTTGATTCTGACGCAAACTGGAACATGAACCAGATGTGACTATTGAATTGGTCTAAGGCTAGATAATGGCATTAAGCATAGAGGGGTGGAACTCTTTCGAATTTTCACGAACCAGATATGACAATTGAATCGGCCTAAGACTAGATCTCTTTTTAGTTCCAACATGAACCTGACATGAACCAGAGGTGATGGTTGAACCATCCTAGGACTAAATCTCTCTTTAGTTTCAACATGAACTTGACATGAACCGGATGTGACAATTGAACCATCTTGAAAGTATTTATTCAGGTACCATCAAGTATTTTCTCAGAAATTGGCATCCATTCTTGCCCAAATCAAATCCTCAACTGAATCAAGTTCCGTAGGATAAAAACAGAATTCTTTAATCTGGTTGTCCTATCCTTTCTAGAACTTGGCTTTTACTCAAACCATTGTAGACCTTCAGAAGTTTGACAGGATGATCAAATAGGCTTTGGGATGGAACCCTAGTCATACTTCTAATCATAGGTCTTACGCCATTGATTGATAGGGGTCCTAGTCATTTTCCTAGAAAGAGAGTATCTTACTCAAAGGGTAGACAAGATTGCAAATTTAGCTCGACTCTCTTGAAAAGTATAGGAAAAAGACCGAAGGACACGTATTATGAATATGGAGTAATGGGGACAGAAAGGGATCACATACACAAATAGGCTAACTCGACCAAGAAAATGTTGGCTCCCTTATGAAACCATTGAACAAACATTATCCGAATCAATTTAGTTGCTTTGACTGACCCTGTGATTGGTCTTGGGCTTTATGACCCGAACGATTCGTTAGGCAACAAGATCCTATCACTTGGTTCATTAAATTCAAAGATATTGAAATTGATATACTCATTCGTAGCTTTCATATGGGATAGTTAGCAAAAGCAGTTCATGACTGAACAAACCAGTAAATAATAGCTCAATCACAACACTGATGTCATGACAGGGAATTTCTGTTCATTTTTGAAGCCAATGTGTTAACAATGATGAACCCGACACTCTAAGTACATTGATAGAGAGTATACAATGGTCGTCCACTATGACGTGGAACTGATTTATACATTCCTCTCATTCCCAACAAGTGAGAGTTCAAGATGTTCATTGTGTGGATTCTAACATATCAACCAATTGAGAGTAAAAATGGGTAGAACTTCGACATCACGAGCATGGATATCGTGATTGAACAGGTTTTACCGTGTTGGTTCATGGATGGACCAAAAAATAACAAACATGTAGCTCAAACTGGGTTAGGACAGGCAAGGATACTTTGACGAGGAGGAGTGGGCCTATCCTGTCTATACGGTGAATCAAGGGCCCCTCGATTCCTTTTGATATACCATTTTGTAAAATATCAAGACCTAGAGTAGTATGACGCCTTCCCGAGTGGACCCAGGAAACAATCATCAGAGGCTCTCATCCATAGAGACTTTTATAAGGTACGTGTCAAGGCTGTGCTTTTCGCCTAGGGGGTGATCCCATATGCATGAAGACCCGGGTCAGCTAATGGCACGATGTGTGATTGAACCCATACCCTCCAAAACAACATGTACAAAGATAAATAATTGTAGTCCTAAATCTAGCATCCAATGTCAATCAATCAATGTAAGAAAGTGAATTTGGAGTCTGAGTATGGAATCCCCATTGGAGTTGCCACTATGAGGACAAATGTGGATCATTGGCTTTCGCCTTTAATCTAAATGTCCACCCACAGTGATGGACGGTAAATGATTTGAAGTCACCACCTAGATTAAGGTCTAGGACCTCTAAAAATATAGCCTCATCATAGCATAAGACTTCTATTGATTCATTGGACCCAATATATTGGTTTTGATCTATCAGAGAATGGGTAACCGTTCAAGGTACAGTTTGGGAAGGTGTTAGGCACCCAAAGTTGCCGGATCTAAAAATTGGCCTCCTATATGATTCTACTTTCATTGGACTCTATGGTTCTGACTATTCATGGTCAATGGATGATGACTAGGGTTTGTAGGGGATCCTATGCCAAGTTGCTAAATTTTTCTAACCTAGGGTTTAGCCAAACATGTTCTTAAAGTAAATAAGCAAACAAAATAATATATAGTGAATCGAACTGAAGATGGTTCGGTGATGGACTGAATTTGAGACGTCCAAAACATCTCAAATTGCCTACGTATTCCAATCCTAGAAATTAAGTCCATAACATAGTTCGAATGGAACGTGATTAAGGTTTATGGATGTGATTTATGCTTAAGCTTTATTAGATTCAATTGTTCAAGTTCAAGTTTATACTTGATGATGATTGAGATTGAATCTAGAGATAGCCTATGTGGATCGAAGTGAATATGGATAATGATATGGATATGGACGATGGTATGGGAGACCTAAGGATACTAAGATGTGGTACCGTACTTGGAGAGATCCTCCAAGTTGCCTACGTATTTTAGAGGTCCTAAAAATTAGGTACAATGTAATTCGTTGTTTGATGGGTTGTGAATATGGATATCTTAGAATCACTCAGGTGTACTCTACCTACATTTGGGAAGGCTAAAAAAGATAGTATTCTAAGACCACTCAGGTGTACTCTACCTTGATCTAAGAAGACTAAAGGGTATGTCTAAGACCACTCAGGTATACTCTACCTTGGTCTAGGAAGACAAAAGAGATGGCTAAAACCCCTTAGGTGTACTCTATCTAGGTTTAGGAAGCCTAGATGGATAATCTAAAACTGCTCAGGTGTACTCTACCTTGGTTTAAGAAGACTAAAGGGTTGGCTAAAATAGCTCAGGTGTACTCTACCTAAGTTTAGGAAGCCTAGATGGATTTTTCTAATTTAAGACCACTCAGGTGTACTCTACTTTGGTCTAAGGAAGCTAAGAGGGTTAATCAATACAAACTGAAATGTGGAACAGTATTTGGGTGTCTCACCAAACTGCCTATGTATCTTAGGGTGTTGTCCTAAGAATCAGGATCCGCGTAGTTCAGAAGCGGATTCAAATCATTCATGTATACTTTCAAGATTAAAGTGGTTATCCTACATGCTCTATGGCTGGATTCACATCATACCTAACTAGGTCTCTACACCCTAGGAGAAATGAGCTAAGGGGTAGGGATCTTCCTAAATGCTACCCTTGACCTAAAATCCTAATTTGTAAGGTGTTGGGCTAGGCTTTCTAATTCTTGATTAAGATTTATCATTTCTATTTTACCCTTCCCATGAATGTGGGTGCCTACATGTAGGGGTGCAAGTTTTACCCTGAGGACCGTAATCCGCCTAGGCCCGCCCTGAACCATGGCAGGGTTAAACCTTGCCCGAACCCTAACAGGGCTGGGTTAGGGCTTCATTTTTTGTCAACCCTGGCAGGGTTGGGTTGGGTTAGGGTTGACCCCCTGGGTTGAACCCGGCCCGGCCCGACCCTGTATATATATGAATATACTCTGGGAAGCGTTGCTGACTTTAAGAGGCTTTGAGACATTGTCTGAGAGACTGAGAGTCGACTGTCGAAAAAGATTAGGTGAGAATCGATGTCTCCTGAGGAGTTTTTCTTGTTTTGAGTTAAATGTTTTTTATAGTTTGATTGTTATTGTTTTGACTTCATTTCCTGATCTATTAGAAAACTGTAAGGAGATTTTACTTTGTTTTGAATTATGTGTTTTCAATCTTTCTGTTGTTCTTTTGACAGATTGAGTATGTTGTTTGATTTTTGTTGTTTCTATTTTATTTGTTGATCTTTTAGAGTTCCCCTCTATTTTGGCTACCAATCTTGTTTATATTTGGTTCATAATTTCATCGGTAGAGATTTATGATTCGCATGAGTGTTGTAATGGACAATCAAAAACATGTTTAATAATCAACAGAAGATTTCGATTTGAGCTAAGATCAAACAGGTTCTAAATGAATTATATGATTGATATCGTTTATCCTCTCTTATTTCTATTTTTACCTACGAGGATCTTTTTTTCTCTTTTTACCTCCTCTTGAATCAGGGTTAATCAGGGTTAACCTGGCCCAACCCGGTACTGTCAGGGTCAATTAGGGCAAGTTAGGGTTAGGCCGAACCCTACCAGGGTCAGGGTTAGGGTTGTACATTTTTTGACGCTAGCAGGGTTGGGCTGGGTTAAGGTTAAGTTTAAATAGTCAGGGTTGGGGTTAGGGTTTTGAAAAACCCAGCCCAACCCGGCCCTGTTGCATCCCTACCTACATGCACGTCCCCACACCTAATATGTCTTCTAGGTGTACATGCATGGCAATTCGATTAAGGTGTTGCAGAAATTAAGTTATTGCCAACAACATCATATCAAGCAAGGCAAGCAACACATATCATATCAGGTATAGCAAGAAGCATGTAAACAAGCATAGCAGCAAGAAAAAAGTATGGCATCTCAGATATAGCAAGAAGTATATGAATCAATATAGCAAGAAAACATGGCATCTCATGTTTCTCCAACAAATTATGTCTCAATATGTATCAGATGGGATTCTCTAGATCAATGGTTAAGATTTAATGTGATTCTCTCAATACATCCTGATCAGATCTTCGATCAATGGTCTGGATTCAATTTATCTCTTCAAAACACTATTATTATGATCAACACTCAAATTTCATCAAAACAGCCAAGATCAATGGCTCATATCTCACATCAAATTATTATTATGATCAGTGACTCATATCTCATCAAAATAGCCAAGATCAACGGTTCAGATGTATCATATCATCCATAATGACAATCCAATGGATCAAACTCATCCAAATCACTCATGATCATAATCCAATGGTTCAAACTCATCTAGGACATTCATAATCAAGATCCAATGGTTCAAATTCATATACGACACTCGTGATCAAGATCCAATAATTAAAATTCACCCAAAACACTTATGATGAAAATCCAATGGTCTAAATCAATCCTGATGATAATCTAACCGTTCAAACTCATTTAAATCACTCTTAAAGATAATATAATGGTTCAGATAGTTCAAATCACATCATCTTGTCATCCAATGTTCAGATTGCTTAAAATTACCTCATTGTGTCATCCAAAGGTTCAGATTGCTTAAAATTACCTCATTATGTCATCCAATGGTTTGGATTTAATCATCATAAAAATCCAAGATCAATGGCCAATATTAAATCACTTAAAATCCCAAGATCGAATGACCATAATTTTAATCAACTAAAAATCCCAAAATCAAATGGCCATAATTTCAATCATCTAAAATTTCAAGATCAATGGTCATGATCAATTCTCTTAAAATTCAGATCATGTGGTTGGATCAACCACATAAACTCCAAATCATGGAGTTGGATCAATAATAATTTACACATCCATGGATCAGATTTAAACAACAATCATGATAAAAAAAAATATCAATATCATCTAACCAAACAAATTTGGTATCAAATCCAATCAATTTATCTTAATCAAATTCAACATGAAAACCCAACCAATTAGATTTAATAAAAATCCTATCAATTAATCTTAATCAAATTCAACATGAAAAGAGGTTGAGAGGATGGACAGCGTGTCTCGGGTATTGTTGGGTAGCGGGATGCATGAGGGATTTAATAGTGGGATAACAGTGGGGGTGCATCGGTTAGGGGTAGACAGATGTGGGATTGAAATCCGATGTGTTGGTTGAGATGGGATTCGGTGGTGGCTGCAGGGTTTTGCAAAGCTGATCGGTTGCATGGCTGGACCAGGTGAGGTTTTGGTTGCATGCTAGATGAACAGGTGTGTACAGGTGTGTTCATCTAAATAAATAAATAAATAAATAAATAAATAAAATAAAATAAAATAAAAAGAAAAACTTACAAATGTCTAAAGGGATTTAACAAAAATCCTAAAATATCCAAAGCAATAACAAAATAAAGAAAGCAACACGACATCACATTGCATTAAACAAAGAACTTAAGGATCTAGAACTTACCTCCAAGACCACTAACTCTACTCCCTTCTCGCTTTTCCAAACCGCCTGCTCCCTCCCGAGCTTCTTCCTCTCCGGCCAGTCCCAAAACCCGAAAACCAAATCCCTTATCTTGTCTCTCTTTTCCTTTTTATTGCTCTAAGCAATCCCACTCTCTCTCGACTTCTCTCTCGGTTTTCCACTCCTTCTCAAACTCTCTTTCTCATCTTTAACTCTCTCTCAGTCTCCTATTCTCCCTCAAACACTCTCTCTCTCTCTCTCTCTCGATCTCTTATTCTCCCTCCAACTCAAACTCTCTTTCTTATTATTCGATTGATATGTATAAATACATATAATAATAATTCTATATATATATATATATATATATATATATATATATATATATATATATGATGGACCTTGAATGACACTGAGAGGGGGTAAATCAGTGTGAAAATTTTTTCTCAAACTTTTCTTTATTGCATAGCATTGATGATGAACCAGACTGTCACACACATACGAGCATATGCAAATCTACCTTGCTACCACTTAGTGGCCAGGTCTACCAGATTTGCACACCCATCCTGCAGTTCATTCCACGCACTTCATAAAATACAGAAATAAAGCATTCCACAACACAGAAGGATTACGTGGTTCACCACCACAGTGTGTGATGGCTAATCTACGGAGTAATGCCCAATGGGCTCTGTATTTACTCAATACTTAACTTTTAGTCCTTTACAGGACAAGGATATTCATCCTGTGTTTTCTCAGCATAGAACTGAGAGGGCATGACAATGCCAGGGTTCAGGCTATGATTGCCAGTGTCCAGCACCCACTGAACATAATACAAAATAATAAATTTGGGGCTTATAGTAGTGCCCTACAATGAAACCCAAACTAGCTAGATGTTTAACATTTACCACCTAGGTTAGCATACAATAGACTCCCAAACTAGATAGGCATTCAGAGATTTCAACCTACTCTAGCATACATAGTATTGAATCAATAAACAACAAGAGAGTTAATAAAGTCTCACAACCAATGCTTCCAAGTAGCCGACAGTATCTTAGGAACTCCACACTACTCTCAGGAGGCTTTAACAACCTCCACCATGGGCAAAACTCGATTCTCCAAGCATCTCCTTACCAATAAGCCACATTCTCCCTCTCATAGCCTAACAAACACCATTGACGCACAATGAAGTTTCTACCAACCTCTCATAAGCATTTAAAACACCATTAATGAGTAATGGAGAGGTTAGTTAGAAACCAAAGCTTCCGAAACCATAAAACCCACTCTTCTTTCGTTGTTTTTCTTCTTTTTCAATTTTTCAGCTCTCCTTACGAGCTCACAACCAGTCCCAACTAATAGAGAATTCAAAAATGATTCTGGTGCAACTTGAACCATCCGATTTGGATATCGGATGGCCAAGTTATGGCCAAAACAGTGAGGCCCAATGAGATCATTTCATACGGAATCTTTCAAATGGATTCAATACACCTGTGCTACACTGAAGCTAAGCCGACGCTGACACGTCAGTCGGCGCTGTTGAGTTTTGGTTGGTTGGAGAAGGAATCTCCAATATCAGTCGCTGGATCAACCTGAAAAGGTGGGATGGGCTCTGATCCGTTGGATCTTGTCGGATCGCGTCAGGCGTGATCGAGGTAGAATCTAGCCATTCGATTTGAATTTGCCCGTCGTTCTATCGCATGCGCATCACACGGGATCAAGGCGCTGCTTGCATGATGCGCGATACAACGTATAATGTTGCTGCCAACCAATAGTAAGGCTCGCGGGAGTATCTGACGGGATCTCCGCGATACACTAGATACCGCATCTTTCTAAGCCGTCTGATAGGAATTTTAGCTGTGTGGCTCATTCTTGACTGCCGATTTTGGATCTCTATCATTTTGACCTGACGAAAATAACCCTGCATATATATTGAATGGCTTCTGTAACTAGAGAACAAAAGTGTTAAACCGTCCCAGGGTCTGATTTCCAGAGAGCTTTTCTCTCTCCTAAAAATCAGCCGAACACATGGTGTGTGAGAGTTGCGGCTTGTGGGGAGGGAAAGCCATGGGCAAGGCCATGGCTTGCAGCATGCCTTGCTGTGGCTTACGGGGAGGGAAAGCCATGGGCAAGGCCATGGCTTGCGGCTGCGCATGCTGCTTGCTGCTGCTGTTGGCCTCGGCTGCGGTATGCGGCATGGCCCTGTTGGCCTTGGCTGCGGGGCTGGCGGCCATGGTGGCAGGCCACCTCGGAATGGTGGGTCCCATCATCAATTTTCTCTCTCCTCTTTCTCTCTCATGATTTTTCTCTCTTCAGAGAATGCCATACCATCATAAACACTGTCACACCGCCTGTAACATAGCCACATCACCTGTGTCATTGCCACCTTACCTGTGGGGCCTACAGACACTCTTTCTTATCTAACTTGGCCCGCTTTGCCCATTTTGCCAACAATTACAATACGAAGGCCAACAAACTCCCCCTTTGGAATTGTTGGCAACTTCAATCCACATCAATCTGCTCATGAGATCTTTCTCCCCCTTTGACAACAAGTACAAAGGGATTTGCCACATAGGAGTGCCCACCGCATCTTTTCAATCCTATGGGCGTTCAAAAAACATCAACTCATCACCACATCAACAAAAAAAAAATACCAAATGACTCCCCCTGAGTCAAATATAGGGAGCAAAATAGATATAACAACCACACACTGCTGCCTCTCACTCCAAGCTCCTCAGTGCTTGGGGAGGATAACCACTCCCAACTTCTGTCTCAAATACACAAATTGTCATACCCCAATTCTTGCTGAATCAAAAGTGTGAGTGAACTACCACTGAACCAACGGTTCACACCAGGATCTCAATAAGACTGTGTCCACTCATACAAACCATTGCACATAACCACAATCAGAATAATAATAAATACAACGGAAGTCTTAAATAGAATGAATTGAGTAATCTATTGATAAATTTAAATAAATAGCAAGTTATTCAAATTCCTAGAACTTAAGTAAGTATCTTTACAACAATTGTATCTTCAACCGAAAATAAATAGAATAAATAAAATCAAATCCTAAAGGTACACGCAGAAAGGTCACTCGCATGAAGCGCCATGCTCGTCTTCTCCTGCTTGCACGTCCAGGGCAGCCATGCCTCCATACACTGGAGCGTCCACGTAATCCTCCACTGTGTAACCTGCATCAACATCTAAAAATAGTGTGTACACAAGGGTGAGCTCACAACTTAGCTCAGTAAGAAAATCAGACAATGCAACAAACATATGCATGAGTAACATTCACTTTATGGTCTGGTTTTAAGTTTGCAATGTGCTATAGAAACGATTGGCAGCCACCGCACCTCTATACACGAGTGTGTGAAGCCACCCAATGGATCAAACACCATTGTCATCCCACATGTACCCTATCATGGAATAGAGATAGAGTTAAGGCGTCCGGATCAAACACCGCCAACACCTCCCCTAATACTCTACCGATACCAACACGTAAGCCCCTATTGGCGAGGGCTTGTAAACTGGCCTCGCAACTAATCAATCCTACATGTCATCACAGTAGGCCCTGTCCCAACATAGCTTCCTACGGCGTAGAGATAGAGCTAGAGTTTAGTGACCAGGCCGGAGACCACAGTGCCATTCTCTCCCCCTGATACCCTACTCACACCAAGCATGCTAAGATAGAACGATACGAAAATGTGCTAGTATGAGGAATGATCCCAGACCCCAGGCCCTTCCCATTTCACACACCAACGAAAACAATCACATGCCTAACAGTCACAACCTAGCATAGCAAGTATGCATGAACAATAATAATAATTGAAAGTAAATGATGACATGCGAGTATGCACAAACATCAATCCACAGAATCATAGTTATTAACAACGGTTTACTGTTATTTAATTATTAGGGTTTAGGTCTGATTCCCTTACCTGACGCTTGTTTGATAGCTTGCTCCGCATCGCAAGGTCCAAACGTGCTATCACAAGGTCCTACATGATATTAGGGTTTAATTAGAATAGTTCTCTTAGGGTTTACGTTGGTCGGAAAACCAACGAGATTACAAACACATCTCACAGAGCATACCGGTCACAGTACCGGTCGCAGCACTGTGGGGAAACCTGCGACCGGTATGGTCGATCGATCCCCACAGACCAATCCCCGAGAGGTACCGATCGCAGTACCGGTCGCATATGGTGCGACCGGTATGTCTCCGAAAGACCATACGATCGGTTTCTCGACTTTCGTCGATCGTCCCCTAATGATCCTAGGGTTTCTCCTACACATTCTAGGTCTGAGCATTGAGCTAGAATTGTTTCCAACTCTATTCAAGTCCTATTTTCGATGGTTTCAACCTAGAACTTGAATCTAGGGTTTATTGACTAAATTAGGATTTGTCGACAAAAATAGGGTTTAGATCAATACCTCGCTTTGCATGGTATTGATCCAACTACAATTAACCATTCTAGATTACTTATGGTAGAGGAAGGTTTGAGAACTTACCGTTGACTTGCGGTAACTTGTTCTTCGTCGAACGGCAATGGCGGCTCTTCCCTCTCCTTCCTAGCTTCTTCTCCTTCTTCAGCCTCTTTCTCCTTTCTAAGGTTTGTGAGGATCATGGAAGAGGTTTTAGGAGGTTTAGAGGGGTTTATATAGGCTAGGTTTAGGTTTAGGAAGCCTCCTAGCATTAGGAAAGTCCTTCGGTTTAAAATTTGGAAAGTGGGACCCATAGAGATCCGTTTCTGGATCTTAGTGGTCTACTACGCAGATTATACTGGTCGACCGGTACCAAGACTGGTACCATCGACCGGTATGAATTAATTCATACTTAACTTGGTCCGTTTCGTACCTGTTTGTCATTCGCTCGTCCCGTCTGGGCCGGTGAATGACATGAATTCAAGGTTTAGATCGGGTTCATGGAGTGCGGGTCTTACAACTCCCCCACCCTTAAAAGAAATTTCATCCCGAAATTTGCATGTAGGTTTCACCACTCCCCCACCCTTAAAATAAATTTTGGCCTCGAAATTTGAACATACCTTGGTCATAAAAAAAGTTAGGGTATTCCGTTCTCATTGCGTTCTCTTCCTCCCAAGTAATGTCTTCTACATCTTGGCTTTTTCAATGCACTTTGATGTAGTGGATATCCTTGCTTCGAAGATGTTATACCTTTCGGCTTGTGAGCATCACAGGTATTACTTCAAATGTTAAGTCCTCTGTCAAGTCTGGTGGGTCGGCTGTCAAGATGTGCGATGGATCCCTGACATACTTCTTCAATAAAGATAAATGGAACACATCATGAACGCTTGACATGGATGGTGGTAGAGCCAATTGATATGCCACATTACCACGTCTAGTCAAAATCTCGTATGGTCCTACGTACCTGGGGCATAGCTTTCCCTTCTTACCAAATCGTTTCAGACCTCGCACAGGTGATATCTTCAAGAATACTTTATCACCCACTGCAAACTCCAGATCACGACATCAGTTATCAGCATAGTGTTTTTGTCGAACTTGAGCTGTCTTCACTCTTTCTTTAATTTGATCAATCACTCGACAAGTTTCTTCGACGAACTCTGGTCCTACAATCCTTTTCTCTCCCACCTCATTCCATAACAGAGGTGTACGACATTTTTTCCCATAGAGTGCTTCATATGGAGCCATCTGGATCGTAACCTGGTAATTGTTGTTATAAGCAAACTGGATGAGTGATAGCTTCTCGTCCCAAGCTCCTTTGAAATTTAGAGCACACGCTCTGAGCATATCTTCTAAGATTTGAATAGTTCTTTCTGACTGCCCGTCTATCTGAGGATGAAAAGCTGTGCTAAACATCAGCTTGGTTCCCATTGCTTTCTGTAATTCTTCCCAGAATTTTGATGTAAAACGGGGATCTCTATCAGATACTATACTTTCTGGGACGCCATGAAGTCTGACTATATTATCCACATATAACTTGGCCAACTTCTCCATGGTATACTGAGGTCGGATAGTGATGAATCGAGCTGTCTTGGTAAGTCGATCGACTATAACCCATACTGCATCCACTGACCTTGGTGTCAAGGGTAGGCCAGTGATGAAATCCATTATGATACAATCCCACTTCCATGCTGGCTTCGGTAGTGGTTGTAGCAAACCTGCTGGTCTCTGCCTTTCAGCTTTAACTTGCTGACAATTCAGACATTGGAATACGAACCAAGCTACATCCGCTTTTATACCCCTCCACCAATATAATCTTCTTAAATCATGGTACATCTTGGTGCTTCCTAGATGTTCCGAATATGGGGTGTAATGAGCTTCTTTCATAACTCAATCTCTGATATTTGAGTTCTCACTCTCAGGTATACATAATCGTCCACGATACCTGAGTACCTTGTCTGAATCCAAGGTAAAGTCAGGATTGTTTTTACCCTTCTCTAGATCTTCTTGCATAGTCTTGAGGTATGGATCCTGTAAGATTGCTACTTTGACGTCATCTATTAGATCCGATGAGATCTTCAAGGCTGCGAACATCAATGTAAACTTATGAATTAAGCCCTGTTCCACTGGATCTCCTACAGTTTCTATATATATTCTTCATCATTTTCTATTGTGTTTGAAACTGCAGCACATAATGCAGCATTTGTACTAAGCCCTGCCTCAGGCTTCGATGCCTACTTTCGGCTTAAGGCATCAGCCACAACATTTGCCCTACCCGGATGGTATTGGATTTCACAATCATAAACTTTCAATAATTCCAGCCATCTCCTCTATCTCATATTCAGGTCCTTCTGAGTGAAAAGGTAAGTTAAGCTCTTGTGATCTGACTTAATCTGAAACTTTTCACCGTAAAGGTAGTGTCTCAAAGTCTTGATTGCGTTAATAACTGCTGCTAATTTCAGATCATGCGTAGGATAATTCTTCTCATGCTCTTTTAACTGTCTTGATGCGTAGGCAATCACCTGTTCTCCTTGCATCAACACACATCCAAGACCCAACCCTGAGGCATCCGTATATAAGGTGAACGGAAAGCCTGGTGCTGGGATGGTCAAGATAGGTGCAGAAACTAGTCTTGACTTCAAAGTCTGAAAGCACTTCTCGCACTCATCTGTCCATATGAATTTTTCTCCCTTCTTGGTTAGTCTGGTAAGTGGAACTGCGATCCTTGAGTAGTTTTCCATAAATCTTCTATAGTAACCAGCCAATCCAAAGAAACTACGAATCTCCGCAACTGATTTCGGTGCATCCCATCCTACTATAGCTGCGATCTTACTTGGATCTACCTTGATACCATCTGCAGATACTATGTGGCCCAAGAAAGCCACTTCCCTCAGCCAAAATTTACACTTCTTGAACTTGGCATAAAGCTTCTCCCTTCTCAACCGTTGTAGGGCTGCTCTCAAATGTGTTGCATAAGCCTCGCTGTCCTTTGAGTAGACCGATATGTCGTCGATGAATACGATGACCGAAGTGTCCAACATGTCATGAAACACTCGGTTCATCAGTTCCATGAATGACGCTGGAGCATTAGTCAACCCGAACGACATTACTAGGAACTCATAATGCCCATACCTTGCTCTGAAAGCAGTCTTTGGAATATCTGAGGCCTTGATCTTCAATTGATGATACCCTGATCTGAGATCAATCTTTGAGAAAACTTTTGCACCCTGCAACTGATCGAACAGATCATCGATCCTAGGCAAAGGATATTGGTTCTTAATGGTTAACTTGTTCAGCTCTCGGTCGTCGATACATAGTCGTACACTACCGTCCTTCTTCTTGATGAATAATACAGGTGCTCCCCATGGCGATATTCTTGGTCGTATAAAACCCTTATCTAATAGTTCTTGTAATTAGGTCTTCAACTCCTTTAATTCAGTAGGGGCCATCCTGTATGGTGCTTTAGACACTGGCGCCGACCCTGGCATAAGGTCTATCACGAACTCTGTAGCCCTGTCTGGAGGTAGACCCAGGAGATCTTCTGGAAATACATCTGGAAACTCTCGTACCACATATAGATCTTCCATCTTTGGCACCTCAGTAGTTATGTCAACCACAGACACTAAGTACCCCACTCCTCCCTTCTCTAAGAATCTCTTAGCTTTTAGGGCGGAGAGGATCAACTTCTGCTTCCTAGGTAACTTGGTCCCAGTGAAGCTAAACTCTTTTTCTTTCTCATCTTTAAGCACAAGTTTCCTTTCACGACATAATAAGCTAGTTGAATGATGGCCTAGCCAATCCATTCCCAAGAAGATGTCAAATTTTGCCATCTCGAGTAGAACCAGATTTGCTTCTAGGTTTCGGCCCTCAATACTAACTGTACACGGCCCATAGTATTCATTCAACACCACTACGACTCCCAACAAAGAGCAAACTATCAAGCTTTGGTTCAAACACTTGACAGGTAATTCCATTCGCTTCCCAAAAGAAATAGAAACGAAGGAGTGCGTGGCCCCAGAGTTAAAGAGTACTCTGGCAGGTATACCAGCTATATTTACAGTCCCTGAAATTTAATTATCCCTTAGTTCTACATGCTCAAACACAACAAATAGTAAGTCAAATAGGAAGGAATATAATCATACCAGTAACCACATCAGGTGATGTGGCTACCTCTTCAGTGGTGACTGCGAATACCTTTCCTTGCTGCGGCAATTGCTTTTTAGGTAGAGTACAGGTTTTTGTATAATGACCCAATTTCTAGCAGTTGAAACGTTTAACATTTGGGTTCTGTCCAGCAAAATGTGATGGTGGTGGTGCAGTATTGTTCCTTGCAGGCACCACAGCAGACTGAGCCCTGTATGGGCGGAATGGTCTACTATTGCCTCCACCTGAAGTCTCAGTAGCAGGCCTCTTCAGTCCCCTGTTTTGAGCAGAGAAGCTGTCTCTTTGACTGGATTCAACTACCCTGGCAATCTGCACAGCCTCATTATATATTTTCTTTTCCAAACCCAAGACGTGCTCTCGAATACTTCCTCGTAATCCCATGGTGAACCTACGGGTCTTGGTTTCTTCTTCTTGCATGCTTGCCGGAGCGAAGAAGAATAGCTCTTCATATCTCTGGTGATAAGCATCAACCGTCGACTGGGATTGCTGCAGGTTGAGGAATTCCTTCTCCATTTGATCTTTAAGGCTCTTCCGAAAGTATTTATCGAAAAAAGCTCCCTCGAATATTGCCCAATCGATCTGTGTGCTTTACCTCTAGGTATGATCGGGTAGAATTCCACCAGGCATTTGCATCTTCCTTAAGCATTTGCATAGCAAACATCACCTTCTCATCTTCCATATAAGTCATCAAATGGAAGTTCTTCTCTATTTCAGACACCTACTGTGCAGACCACAGTGGTTTCCCTGGTTTCCCTGTGAAAGTAGGGGGTTTCAGTTTCAAGAACCTATCCACTGCTCGGCTTAGGTCATTCTGCCCCTGTGCATTGGTTCCATACCATGGTGGTGGGTACGGATAGATTCCATGATAAGCAGATGACGATGGAAATTGATGTGGTTGTAAGAACCGTGTTCTAAAAACCTGGTCTAATGGTTGTAAGAACTGTGTTCTAAAAACCTGGTCTAACCCATGGTTTTATATGGTGACAGGTATCCCAATAATAATCGGACCGGAAGGCGAAGCCGGGTGACAAACCACTCAATTTTCAGGTATGAAAACCTGTGAAAAACTATATAAACTTCATACCGGTCTGACTATACCGGTCTGAGTCAGTCAGATCGGTATGTGCGATCGGTATGTTTAGTTTTGGCTGGAGACGGACTCCAGTGGGTCCCTCACTCTGAATTGAAACTTGAAAAGTTTCCAATCGTGGGAAACCTTCCTAAGAACGGTCACCCACTATTAATAGAGGCTTGGACACTCCTTTGATCCTTCTCAAAACCCTAGCCGTCTGAAGAGATCTGAGAAGGAGCAAGGAAAGAGGAGGCCGCTCGAGAAAGGGGTTTCCATCGTAGGAGCACGCCGCCAACCGACGAACACCGCCGGTAAGTGCTCAATTCTCTTAGTCATGATAGGATTTCGGATCGGAGCCGTGAAGCGGCGCAGCGATCCAAAATCCTAGGACTTTGATTTAAAGCCTAGTTTTTCTTTTAGATCTGATCTGGTTCGATATGACGTTCTAGTCACAACCAGAAGGCCATTAGAATACTTGGACCTTAGAATTGGTTAGGAGAAACCCTAGAAAACCAAGCCGAAGACCGACGAGGGAGGGAGATCCGTGATCGGGTTCTCGGATCCAAACCACGGCACATATCGGTTGGACACAAGGTCATGCGGTATGGACCTGCGGTATATATGCAGGCACAGTGAGACCGGTATGTACCGCAACCGGTATATACCGGTGGCACCGTACCGGTCTCACTCTACTGAGACTGGTATACTGAAACCGGTATGCCTTCCGAGCCTTGTTTGCTTGACCAAACATGGTTCTGACCAGCTGTGACCTTCATAGATGAATTCTAACCTTAATAAATGAATTCTGACTTAAAGGTATGACTATGTAGGACTTGTAGACAGCGTGAGTAGATCCTGTGACGCTGTACGAAATTGTTATCACGTGACAGGTAAGGGACAAGACCCCAAACTCTAATTAATTAAATAACAGTAAACCTTTGTGATTAAATCTATGTGTGAATTGAATTGCTTGGTGTTTGTGCATATTCACATGCCATGTAGTTGTTTCATTTGCTATTATCTAATCATGCATTTCATATGCTAGGATGTTGGATGTTAGGCATGTGTATGTTTTTAGTTAGTGTGTGGAATGTGAAAGGGAGTGAGCCCTGGATATATCCACAACTAACACTTTTCTCGTATCACCTTCTACTTTAGCAAACTCGGTGCGAATAGGGTATCAGGGGGAGGACGTGGGATTGTGGTTCATCCTGCCCACTAAACTCGAGCCCTATCCCTATGTCGTAGGGAGTTATGCTGGGGTAGGGTAATATCATCGTTTACTTTAGCGGACTTGGTGCGAATAGGGTATCAGGGGGAGAACGTGGGATTGTAGTTCATCCTGCCCACCAGATTCGATACCTATCTCTATGTCGTAGGGAGCCGTGCCGGGGTAAGGCCATAGATATTGTATTGACATTTAGGACTGGTTAGAAACGGAACCCACTTGTAAGCCCTTGCCAATATGGGTTTAGGTATTGGTACGGTGTAGGGTATCAGGAGGAAGACGCGGTAGTGTGGATTGTTGCCTGACCGCCAGACTCTAGCTCTATCCCTATACCGGAGTGAGTGATGTGGGGCAACAGCAGTAGTGTGGATTTTTTCCTGACTGTTGAGTGTGCTCACACTCTCGTGCATGGAGGTGCGGTGGCCGCCAAATCTTACCATAGCACCTTGCAAGTTATACCTGACCCAAATTGAAATGTTATCTCATGCATTTGTATGTTGCATTGGTTTTGTACTTATTGAGCTAAGTTGTGAGCTCACCCGAATATATATATTCTTCTTTTTACATTTTGATGCAGGGTATACCGTTGATGACTTCATGACTGCCCCAGCGTACGGTACAGTTGCTACCATTGACACTCAGGCAGTAGAGGACGAGAATGACGCATCATGCGAGTGCTCATTTTGTGTTTTTCTTTCGAGGAGATTTTATTTTAAATAATACATTGTAATATTTTTATTATTTAAGTTTGTGAATGATGGAATAATTTAGATAATTATTTAATTTACAATATAGAGCTCAGTTCATTTATCTATTAATTTCACTGCTATTTATTATTCTTTGATTATGTTAAACTGCTTGGAATGATTGGTTGACACGGTCTATTGAGATCCTAGTGTGAACCGTGGTTTAGAGTCGGTTCACTCAAACTTCTGGTTCAGCCAGAATTGGGGTGTGACAACTTGGTATTAGAGTCCTAGGCTCTATCCAGTTAATCATTCTGCATCTAACTACGTCCAATGAGTTGAGTTAGGAAAATTAAAAACTTTAATAAGAACACACCATAAGCTTGTTTGATGCTTGAGACTTAAGAAAGATGCATAATATACTATTAATGGAAGAACAATTATAAACACTAAAGTATTAAAGAAAAATAAATAACCATTCATAATTTTAAGTACAAAGTGAACGACAGAGTATAGTCCACAAGTCAGACAGTTACTCTATTAACAAAATAAATCACATGTGAATAAAATGAAAACTATATCAGGCTATGGTGGAGTAGCGAGCCTGGGCGGTATCGGGTCTGCGATATCATAGTCGCTCTCGTTCGCCTCTCTAAGCCAATGAACCTGGTCCTGCGTGACCCGTAGGCTGCGAGCTAGACGCCCCAAGTCCTGACCCATCTCCCTCTGAGTATCTATGATGCCCCTCTGAGTATCTCAGATCTCCATGAGCATGCTCATCACTGGGTCCGAAGAAAGATGAGATGGTCCCGCCACTGAAGAAGGCCGAGATGGTCCTGCTCCTGGAGAATGCTGGGGTGCAGGTGCTGGGATGTCCTCCATGTGTGCATCCCCATCACCCCCTATCTCTGCTGCTGCTGCTGCGGCTGCCGTATGACTCCTAGGTGGGAGAGGACGAGCCTGTAGCTCCTCGTCACTGAGCTCTAGATCATCCATCTGCATCTTATAGATGGCCTCAACATCTATGTCGGAGCTCATAGTGATCTCAACAGCTACCTCTCCCTGCATGTCCACACCCAGGCAATGCAACAGTGCTGTGATCAACCTACCATATGGAAGATTGCCCGTTACATTGGGCTTTGCCGCATAAATCATGGTACAAAGGATCAGGTAAGGCAGACAGATCCGGTGCCTGGTAGTCACACAGTAGGTCAGATACTGGGTCAACTGGGACAACTCTCCATAGTGACCACTTTGGGGAACAATGTCGTGTTGTATAATATGACAATATAGACGAGGCACATGACGAAGGTTTGAAGCCAACATGATACTGCCTGGCAACAAAATCTGCTCTGAAATGGCTGCTCTCATGTCCTCAGTAAGGTACCCTTTAGCTTAGGGTGGACAATGGATGAGATCCCCATCATCTAGAATCTCAAGAAGTGTGGCTAACTCAGCAGTGTTGAAAGAGATCATCGTCCCTTTCACATAGCTAGTAATGCGTAGGTCCCTAGCATGCTCCCAGTCATTAGGATCCCCTTCTACCTCCAGATTAGCAAAGAACAGTTTCACCAAGCTGGGACGAGTGGTCTCTCTATACTGAATAATGGGTAACCAACCCATCGCCCCAAAATCTGCCTCAACATCGAAGTGCAGATGCTCTAGGTTCACAAAACGACCTACTTCAATATGTTTTGCTCGAAAACATGCAAGGCGAGAAGCGACAGTCTCTGAACGAAAGAACCTCTCATCATAAGGGACAGGCGGAGGATGTGGTGGGTTCATACCCGACATATATGATCGTTTCACGGTGCCACGACGTCTAGACATATTGTAACTATTAAACAAAGAAAAGTGAGACAGTTAGAGAACAATTTAAAAAAAAAAAAAAAAAATTCAGCATAACTGTAGAAAATGGTGAAAAAGCCTCCAACACACCCAATATAGGTAGGAGGACTTATTGTGGTGTCACAATGCTAACATAGATCAAACAATTACACCACAAAAACAAAGAAATAGAGACATATTAACAAAAATTTATCAAAAACATCAAAAAACCTAGAAACCTAGGTTAAAAGTCAAAATTTTGGAATTTTCTTTAAACCAACCGATGGAACTTCGAATTGGTTGAGGGGTTTTGCACATTTAGACCCCTAAAACCTTTCTCAAGCGAAGAAAGAAGTTTTCTACGGTTAAAAACTTCCAAATCGAGAAAAACCTAGGTTTTGGCATAAAAGACGATGAAAATATTTCTAAAAAGAGGGAAGAGAGGGATAAGCTTACCTGAGAGACGAGTTGATACTCTTTGTTGAAGTAAAAACACTCTTTGAGGCACCGGATGGACTGTAGAAACTCAGAGACACGGAGAGGAATCGCCATCGGAGTAAAATCTATAGTAAGAAATGAAAAATGAGGCGGAAAATCACGATTTTAAAGAGTTTCTAGTGATACCGGTCGCACTTTTGGACTGGTATGTGCGACCGGTACCTCCGTTGGTATGGTGCGACCGGTACTTACCGCAAGGTATACCGGTCTCACCCAATGGGGTTGTGTACGACCGGTACCACTGGCGGTATGTGCAACCGGTATGTACCGCCAGGCATACCGGTCTCACTCAAGGAGAGACCGGTACCACAGTCGGTACCTCATGGGGGTTTGGGAATTCAAAACCATTCCCCGAACCTGCCGAACTTCACTACCAGACCTCACGTCTCCATGTTATGACCAGAATAAATGATTGTGCCTAGAAAATTTTTGGGAAATAATTATAAATTGCTTATTTTCTTTCCCTATTGATGATTACTTATGGTGAATATGCATTGAGACTAAATATTATCGTTGGAATAAATGTCTCATTTGTCTCATGTGTTTCAATGTATTCAGATATCGCACAGGAAATTAATTTGCTTCAATGGTGAGAGGAAATGGACGTAGAATTCCTCACAGATGCCGTCACCCAAGGGCGTCTCCAATAGAAAGGAATTCAAGGACTGAAAACTCGGAAGAGAATGAAGAGAGAGTAAGTGGGGAAGAACTTAACCCCCTAAATGAAAATGAAAAAAAAACCACTATAGGGGAAAACATCTACAAGCTCTGAAGCAATGATGGCAGATTTAGTCACTCATATGGAGGCACAGCAGAAAAAGTTTTTCGATGAAATGTTGAAAATGTTTAGGCCACCTGGGCCTGTACCAGCACCTGCATACATGCCATCCACAAATGCTGAGAATGTACATGCGGAACCAATGTGGGTTAGTACAGCTACTGAGGGACCACCACCATAGAACCAACCCAATATGGTTCCCCACACAGTTACAGGAACGCCCATCCCTAACCAGGATCAGGGTGGATATCAGGGTCCATATCAGGGTGTATACTATGGTGGGAATCAGGGAGCAAATCAGAGTGGCTACTCTTACCAGCCACAATGGTATGGTCAGACAGGGTATGGACAAGCACCACATGGACAGGTCCCATTTGCGGAGAGTAGTCTTTCCAGAGCGGTAGATGGATTCTTAAAGCTCAAGCCACCAACTTTTACAGGAAAGCCAGGGATAACACTTCGTGGCCGACCAGGTGGATACCTGAAATGGAGAAGAATTTTCGCCTAATGGAGTGTCATGATGGGGAAAAAGTATTATATGCGACCCACATGCTGAAGGAGGAAGCCAATGGATGGTGGAACTCAATCAGGGCGTATCTGGAGATAAAGCACCAGATAATCACTTGGCCAATATTTAAGAAAGCCTTCTTTGACAAATATTTTCCCATGAGTTTTCACGATCAGATGGAAAGGGAGTTCCTTAACTTGCAGCAATCCCAAATGACCGTAGAAGCATACCAACAGAGGTATGAGGAGTTATTCTTTTTCGCTCCAACCAGTATGCAGGAGGAAGAAACAAAGACTCGTCGTTTCACTATGGGTCTTCGGGGTATTATAAGAGAGCATGTGTTGGGGTGAAGATTGAAGATATATAATGAAGCTGTACAGGTGGCTCGAGTCATCGAAGCAAGCCAGAGAGATAGCTTCTTTGCACAAAATAGGGGTCTGAAGAGGCCTAACCCTGAGGTCCAAGGCGGAAGAAGCATTAGACCATACCGTCCATTCAGGCCACCAACTAGCACAGTGCCTCCCAGACCTGCTCTTGTAGTGACACCACAGGCAGCGGGGCAGAACACTAGTATAAAGTGTTTTAATTGCCAATAGATGGGACATTATGCCAGAACCTGCCCACAACCAAAGAGGGAGCAGCAGCAATGCAAGGTATATGCTGTTACTACAGAGGAGGCAGTCGCATCACCAGATGTGGTTACAGGTATGATTTTTATACTTACTCCTTAACTGCTGCATTAATTGTTTGTGCATTTGAAACTAAGGGAAAATTTTAAAAACCTCAGGTACAGTAAATATAGCAGGATTACTTGCCAGAGTCCTGTTTGACTCGGGGGTCACCCATTCCTTTGTGTCCGTGTCATTCGGAAAAGGACTAGATCAACCCATCAAGACTTTGGAATCCAGTCTGTTAGTTCGGTCCCCCATGGGAATGGAGGTGGTATTAGAAGAATATTATGGGCCTTGCCCAGTGCTTATTGAAGGACGAGAGTTGGAAGCCAATCTAGTCCAGCTGGAGATGTCAGATTTCGATGTCATTCTGGGCATGGACTAGTTATCTAAACATTTAGCAAACCTGTTATGTGCTGAGAAGAAGTTGGTGTTCAAGGACAGTGAAGGGACGGAGTTTAACTTTAAAGGGGCTAAGCTGCTTAGGAAGAGAAAGCTTATACTCTCAGCCCTAAAAGCAAGGAAGTGCTTAGAGAAAGGAGGAGTAGGATACCTTGTATCAGTGGTGGACGTTACCGCTGACTTGCCAAGAATGGAGGATATCGAAGTGGTATGGGAATTTCCTGATGTATTTCCAGAAGACCTACCCGGATTACCACCTGACAGGGCTACTGAGTTTGTGATAGACCTCCTACCAGGGGTGGCACCTGTGTCTAAAGCACCTTACCGGATGGCTCCTACCGAGTTGAAGGAGTTGAAAACTCAGCTGCAAGAACTGTTAGACAAGGGATTTATAAGGCCAAGTATCTCACCTTGGGGAGCACCTGTGCTTTTTGTCAAGAAGAAGGATGGTAGCGTACGTCTTTGTATGGACTATCGAGATTTAAACAAACTCACCATCAAGAACAGATATCCACTACCAAGAATAGATGATTTGTTTGATCAACTACAAGGGTCGAGTGTATTCTCAAAGATTGATCTGAGGTCAGGGTATCATCAACTCAAAATAAAGGAGGCAGACATTCCCAAAACAGCTTTCAGGATGAGATATGGACACTATGAGTTCCTTGTGATGTCCTTTGGGTTGACTAATGCACCTGCATCGTTTATGGAGCTAATGAACCGAGTATTCCATGACATGTTGGATACGTCGGTTATCGTATTCATAGACGATATTCTAGTATACTCCAAGAACAAGGAGCTGAAGGAATTAAGGTAGATCCCAGCAAAATTTCAGCCATAGTAGGATGGGAGGCACCGAAGACAGTTGCTGAAATACGTAGCTTCCTGGGCTTAGCTGGATACTACAGAAGGTTTGTGGAGAATTATTCAAAGATTGTTGTTCCACTCACCAGGTTAATCAAAAAGGGAGAGAAGTTCATATGGACTGAAGAATGTGAGAAATGCTTCCAGACACTAAAGTCAAGACTGGTATCAGCACCTATATTGACTATTCCAGCTCCAGGCCTTCCATTCACACTTTACACAGATGCTTCAGGTTTGGGACTAGGTTATGTGCTGATGCAAGGAGATCAGGTGATAGCCTACGCCTCAAGACAATTGAAGGAGCATGAGAAGAACTACCCTACACATGACCTAGAGTTGGCAGCGGTCATTCATGCTATCAAGACTTGGAGGCATTACTTGTATGGTGAGAAATTCTAAATTAAGTCTGACCACAAAAGCCCGACATACCTTTTCACCCAAAAAGACCTGAACATGAGGCAGAGGAGGTGGTTAGAATTACTCAAGGACTACGACTGTGACATTCAGTATCACCCTGGTAAAGCTAACATTGTAGCGGATGCTCTGAGCAAGAAATGGGCATCGAACCCTGAAGCAGGGCCAAGTACAAATGCAGCATTGTGTGCTGCCATTTCTGGCTCATCAGAGGATGAAGAACAGCTCTTAATAAAGTCAGCAGATGATCCTATTGAGCAAGGGTTGATACACCAGTTTACCCTTATGTTTGCAGCACTGAAGATTTTGCCTGACCTGAAGGAAGAAATAAAAGCAGCAGTCCTACAGGACCCATACCTTAGGACAGTTCAAGAAGATTTGGTAAAGGGTCGAGCCAACCCTGATTTCACCTTGGATGCAGACAAGGTACTCAGATATCATGGGCGTTTATGCATACCTAAGAATGAAGATCTGGAAATCAGAAACCGAATCATGTTGGAAGCTCACTCCACTCCATATTCAGTACATCCTGGGAGCACTAAGATGTACCATGACCTAAAGAGATTGTACTGGTGGAGGGGTATGAAAGCAGATGTGGCCCGATATGTGTTTCAATGTTTAAACTGCCAGCAAGTCAAAGCAGAAAGACAGAGGCCCGCAGGATTATTGCAACCTTTACCTGAGCCGGCATGGAAATGGGATTGTATTACCATGGATTTTGTCACTGGACTACCTATGACTCCGAGGTCAGTGAATGCTGTTTGGGTAGTTGTAGATCGCCTTACCAAGACCGTCAGATTTATCCTTGTCAGACCGCAATACACCATGGACAAGTTGGCAAAATTATATGTGGACAATATAGTCTGACTGCACGGTGTCCCAGAGAGCATAGTATCTAATAGAGATCCACGCTTCACATCTAAGTTCTGGGAGGGACTACAGAAGGCCATGGGAACGAAACTAAAGTTCAATACAGCCTTCCACCCTCAAACGGATGGTCAGTCAGAGAGGACCATCCAGATCCTAAAAGATATGCTTCGTGCATGTGCTATCGACTTTAAGGGGGCTTGGGATGAGAAGCTTTCCCTCATCAAGTTTGCCTACAACAATAGCTACTAGGCTACGATTCAAATGGCCCCATATGAGGCCTTGTATGGTAAGAAATGTCGAACACCATTATTATGGGATGAAGTTGGAGAAAGACGAATCGTAGGGCCAGAATTTGTGGAAGAAACTTGCAAGGCAGTGGATCAGATTAAGAACCGAGTAAAGACAGCTCAGGTGCGTCAAAAGCACTATGCTGATAACAGGAGACGGGACCTTGAATTTACTGTTGGTGATAAAGTGTTCTTGAAGGTGTCACCAGTAAGAGGCCTAAAGCGGTTCAGAAGAAAAGGAAAATTGTGTCCTAGATATGTGGGACCATATGAAATTCTGTCCCGATGCGGCAAAGTGGCCTATCAACTTGCATTGCCACCAGCGATGTCTAGTGTCCACAACGTCTTCCATGTGTCCTTACTAAAGAAGTACGTGAGAGACCCTTCGCACATTCTTGTTGCAGACCCCTCAGATTTGACAGAAGACTTAACCTTCGAGGTGGTACCAATCCAGCTAATTAGTAAAAAGATACAACAGCTTCTAAGGCGAGCTATCCACTATGTCAAGGTAGTTTGGAAAAGTCAGGACGTAGAAGAAATTACCTGGGAGGAGGAGGATGCCATGCGACAAGAATACCCTCATCTTTTCGACTCTGAAGGTACATACAATTTCGAGGACAAAATTTCTTTTAAGGGTGGGGGAATTGTGAGACCTACATGCAAATTTCGGGGACGAAATTTCTTTTAAGGGTGGTAGAGTTGTAAGAACCGTGTTCTAAAAATCTGGTCTAACCCATGGTTTTATATGGTGATAGGTATTCCAATCATAATCGGATCGAAAGGCGAAGCCGGGTGACGAACCACTCAATTTTCAGGTATGAAAACCTGTGAAAAACTGTATAAACTTCATACCGGTCTGACTATACCGGTCTGAGTCAGTCAGACCGGTATGTGCAACTGGTATGTGAATACCGGTCTGACTATACCGGTTTAAGTCAGTCAGACTGGTATGTGCGACCGGTATATTTAGTTTCGGCTGGATATGAACTCCAGTGGGTCCCTCACTCCGAATTGAAACTTGGAAAGTTTCCAATCGTGGGAAACCTTCCAAAGAACGGTCTCCCACTATTAATAGAGGCTTGGACACTCCTTTGATCCTTCTCAAAACCCTAGCCGTCTGAAGAGATCTGAGAAGGAGCAAGGAAGGAGGAGGCCGCTCGAGAAAGGGGTTTCCATCGTAGGAGCACGCCGTCAACCGACAAACACCGTCGGTAAGTGCTCAATTCTCTTAGTCATGATAGGATTTTGGATTGGAGTCGTGAAGCAGCGCAGCGATCCAAAATCCTAGGACTTTGATTTAAAGCCTAGTTTTTCTTTTAGATCTGATCTGGTTCGATATGACGTTCTAGTCACAACCAGAAGGCCATTAGAATACTTGGACCTTAGAATGGGTTAGGAGAAACCCTAGAAAACCAAGCCGAAGACCGACGAGGGAGGGAGATTCGAGATCAGGTTCTCGGATCCAAACCACGGGACATATCGGTTGGACACAAGGTCATGCGGTATGGGCCTGCGGTATATACTGCAGGCACATACCGGTCTCACTAGTGAGACCGGTATGTACCGCAACCGGTATATATCGGTGGCACCATACCGGTCTCACTCTACTGAGACTAGTATACTGAAACCGGTATGCCTTCTGAGCCTTGTTTGCTTGACCAAACATGGTTCTGACCAGCTGTGACCTTCATAGGTGAATTCTAACCTTAATAAATGAATTCTAACTTAAAGGTATGACTATGTAGGACTTGTGGACAGCGTGAGTAGATCCTGTGGCACTGTACAAAATTGTTATCACATGACAGGTAAGGGACAAGACCCCAAACTCTAATTAATTAAATAACAGTAAACCTTTGTGATTAAATTTATGTGTAAATTGAATTGCTTGGTGTTTGTACATATTCACATGCCATGTAGTTGTTTCATTTGCTATTATCTAATCATGCATTTCATATGCTAGGATGTTGGATGTTAGGCATGTGTATGTTTTTAGTTAGTGTTTGGAATGTGAAAGGGAGTGAGCCCTGGATATATCCACAACTAACAATTTTTTTGTATCGCCTTCTACTTTAGCAAACTCGGTGCGAATAGGGTATCAGGGGGAGGATGTGGGATTGTGGTTCATCCTGCCCACCAGACTCGAGCCCTATCCCTATGTCGTAGGGAGTTGTGCTGGCGTAGGGTAATATCTCCGTTTACCTTAGCGGACTTGATGTGAATAGGGTATGAGGGGGAGGACGTGGGATTGTGGTTCATCCTACCCACTAGATTCGAGTCCTATCTCTATGTCGTAGGGAGCCGTGCTGGGGTAAGACCATAGATATTGTATTGACATTTAGGACTGGTTAGAAACAGAACCCACTTGCAAGCCCTTGCCAATAGGGGTTTAGGTATTGGTATAGTGTAGGGTATCATGGGGAGGATGCGGTAGTGTGGATTGTTGCCTGACCGCCAGACTCTAGCTCTATCCCTATACCGGAGTGAGTGATGTGGGGCAACAACAGTAGTGTGGATTGTTGCCTGACTGTTGGGTGTGCTCACACTCTCGTGCATGGAGGTGCGGTGGCTGCCAAACCTTACCACAGCACCTTGCAAGTTATACCTAACCCAAATTGTAATGTTATCCCATGCATTTTGTATGTTGCATTGGTTTTGTACTTATTGAGCTAAGTTGTGAGCTCACCTGAATATATATATTCTTCTTTTCAGATTTTGATGCAGGGTACACAGTTGATGACTTCATGACTGCCCCAGCGTATGGTACAGTTGCTGCCATTGACACTCAGACAGTAGAGGACGAGCATGATGCATCATGCGAGTGCTCATTTTATGTTTTTCTTTAGAGGAGATTTTATTTTAAATAATACATTGTAATATTTTTATTATTTAAGTTTGTGAATGATGGAATAATTTGGATAATTATTTAATTTACAATATAGAGCTCAGTTCATTTATCTATTAATTCCGCTGCTATTTATTATTCTCTGATTATGTTAGACTGCTTGGAATGATTGGTTGACACAGTCTATTGAGATCCTGGTGTGAACCGTGGTTTAGAGCCGGTTCACTCACACTTCTGGTTCAGCCGGAATTGGGGTGTGACAGTGGTGGTTGGAGATTCTGTCCTTGGCCCATCGGCCCAGAGCTACCATCCATTGGCAATGTGGTATTATTTCCCCTATGTACAGGTGTACCTTCTCTAGGGATATAGCCTGGTGGCCTGAACATCTTCAGCATCTCATTAAGGAACGTTTTCTGCTGAGCTTCCATCTGATACACCAAATTTGTTACAATTGTCTTGGAGTTAGTGTGAGGAGGGCCTGGCAAATTTGTTGGTGCCCTGGGAATCTGGCCTTCTCCACTCTCTGGTTTCAGGTTTTGCTTTTCAGCAGATCCTGTTTCTGCATTGTCCTCAGCTTGGCGTACCCTGGAGTAGTGACGCTTTCATGAGCCTCTACGACCGTTTCCGCCTGCCATCTCAGATTAGTCTGTTTGGATCTGAGAAGAAGACATAACACATGAGATACATTCGAATAATCATAATAGTGTTAGTCTTTAACAATGCAAGGCCAAAAATCGTAACAAAAACTTAAATTGGAATTTTACAAATTTTTTCCAAACTTTTTTGGGTTTCCATTAGTTGTCCGGTCGCAAAACACCTGTCGTGGCACAGTATATGGTAGTGCGACCGGTATGTCCAGGCGGACAAAATTTCTCGGATTCTCGAGGGGTACCCGTCGATGTACCGGTCGCTACCCTGTAGGGTATGGAGCGACCGGTATAGTCGACCGGTCAGAATTTCTCTCCTGACCGAGAGGTATTGGTCGATATACCCTGGGGGGTATCGGTCGATCGGTATGGGCAAAACCGTCGACCGGTATGCCCAGAATGGCTTTAAATTAGTGAAAAGTGAGATTTTTCTCACTTTTCTTTTCTTCTTCCTCTCCGGTGGCGATTCCTCTCCGGCTTGCTGAGTTGCTACAGTCCAACCGGTGATCTTATAAGCTATTTTCTTCCGATCAAGGCGTAGAACATCGCCTCCAAGTAAGTTCTTTCCTTCCATTCATCATTTTCATATATTGTTTCTCTATAGTTCCAAGCCCAAAATTTAGGTTTTTCTTCGTTTAGGAAATTTTAACCGTTGGAACTCTTTTCCTTCGGCTTAGAACGGGTTTAGGGACCTCTATGACCAAAAGCCCTCAAACAATTTGAGGTTCTACCGAAAGGTTTTTACAAAAATCAATTTTTTTTCGATTTTTAACCTAGGTTTTGAAAAAAATCGATTTTGCTGAATTTTCCCAAATTTCTTGTTTAATTGATGTATGCTTGGTCTTCCTGAAGTGTTTGGGGGTTACGTAAGTCCTCCTCCCCAAGTTTTGGGTGAGTTCGAGGCTTTTGCTTGATTTACTATCGTTATGCTGTCGAAATTTATAAAATTCTAACCCATTTCTCTTTATTTGTCTTTGCTTTGTAGTTCAAAATGTCTCAACGCAGAGGTGCCGATAAACGCTCATACGGTCTTGGCATGCACCTTCCTCACCCACCTGTTCCACAGCTCGATGGGCAGTGGTTTCGTTTCGAGGCGGCACAAGCCCGTTTTTCCTGGTTTGACGAGAGAAAAATATTGAGTCAGGACGACGGGTAAACCTAGAGCAGTTATAGCGGTTTGACATTGAAGCCGCTTGGCGGACTTGGGTGGTTGCCTATCATCACCTATACCGTGATCACCCACCCCAACCTCGTCAAACATTTCTTCGCCAACCTGGAGGTCGAGGGAAATGTTAACGACTTCAGCCGTGGTAGGGACCTCCGCATCACCAGCTTTGTCAAGGGCGTTCCCATATCCTTTGACACTCACCAACTTGTTGATCTTTTGGGGATACCTAATGATGGTGACTTGGTGTACTGCGCCCCCAAAGTGAAGGGATTTCTCCCTAAGGATCTGCGCCAGGAGATTTCGGAGTAGATACTTAACCCTGGGGCGCCTATGAAGGCTGCTAGCTTAAGACCTATGCCTCGGGTATACTGCTGCATCATTCAGCACAATATCGTGCCTCAGAGCAGTCATTATAGTGAGTTGTCTCAGCTCACTCAGTATTTGACCTATTGTGTCTGCACTGGGGAGCGGGTCTGTCTCCCCTACATCATCATCAAGACCATGCATCAGGTTATGGCCAACTCATCACCACTCTTCTGCAGCGATTACGAGTGGACATGAGGGGTGAGACTGCTATCGAGGACACCATGACCTCTGACATCGACTGGGATGCTATCATTCGGATGCAGATGAGCAACCTGCCGATCAGCGATGAGGAATTGGATGCTCGCCCTCACCCACTCAGGAGGGTAGCAGTCGCGGCAGCAGTAGCAGCAGCAGCCAATGAGGCTCATGCAGTAGAGGCAGGGGGTGATGATGGGGGTGGCGATGATCAGATGGAGGATGTACCAGCACCAGCACCGCAGCCCACACATGTAGTGGGACCATCTCAGCCTCCTCCAAACATCGTGATAGGTATGTTCACGGAGATCAGGGATGCTCAGCGTGAGATGAGCCGTGACTTGGGGCGCCTTGCTCGCAGCCTCAGAGTCACCCAGGAGAAGGTGCACTGGCTCAGGGTCGCCTATGAGCGTGATTATGATATTGCTGACCCTATTCTTCCTATGCCCCCAACCCCATGATAGGTCTCTTATTTTTCTTTCTCTCCAGTATGCTTATATAATAGGGTAACTGTCCAGCTTGTGGATTGTACTCTGTGGTACACTTAACTCAGGATACACTTTAATATTTAATAGAAGTTTATGGTTTGCCTATCAAGAGCATGTGTATTTATTAATTTCATATTTAATATAGTGTGTTATGCTCTTTCATATTTAGTCTCAAGCATCAAACAGTGCTTAAGGTGGGTTCTTATTAAGACTTTTAATTTTTCCTATCTCAGTTCATCGACTTAGTTAAGTGCAATATGGTCTGTTGGACAGAGCCTAAGAGCTCTGATACCAAGTTCTCACACCTCAATTCCGACTGAACCAGAAGTGTGAGTGAACCGTCACTGAACCAACGGTTTACACCAGGATCTCAATAAGACCGTGTCTACTCATACAAATCATTGCACATAACCACAATTAGAATAATAACAGATACAGCGGAAGTCTTAATAGAATGAACTGAGTAATCTATTGATAAATTTAAATAAAATATCAAGTTATTTAAATTTCCAAAACATAAATAAATATCTTTACATCACTATATTTCCAACCGAAAATAAATAGAATAAATCACATCCTAAAGGTACACGCAGAAAGGGCACTCGCATGAAGCGTCATGCTCGTCCTCTCCTGCTTGCACGTTAAGCATCTACTCCTTTTTTTTTCTTTTTTTTTGGGTAAAATCTACTCCCACTTATTAAATAGTAGATTAAGTTTGGTATTCGTTGGTCAATCTTGGTTGAGTAAGGTTCAAACTAGGGTTTGACACCTTTAGATCCACTTATAGATTGTTTTGATATGCCAATTGTCTTTTTCTTTTTTCTTTTTTTTTTTTATTTTATTGTTAAGGGTAATATTTGATGCCAATAAGTCTGGTGAACAAATTCACTTTGCAATGACTATTTTGCCCTTGTCTTTTATTCATATTATTAAGGCATTATATAAGAATTTCACTTATTCAAAGAATTGCACCAAATCTCACTCTAGCTCCCCCCCATTCTTGAGAAAAGGGCACCATCAGCAACTCCTCCTCCACTTGCTATCCCCTGTCCTACACAGGGATCAAAAACATAGACTCGGGCACGGGATCGGCCCCAACAGATTCCGATCCAATCAAAGTTTGATCGGCCTGGATCAAGCTGAATTTCCCCCAAAAAAAAAAAAAAAAAAAATAGGAACTAGCACGTGTGTTTTTGGACTTAGGGTGTTGCACAAGATCAATCCCGATCCAAATCGGATCATCCAACCAAGCTGATCCCATTCCCTTACAACACAGGCCTGCCCCCATACTCCTTGTAGCACCCCTTTCCCTGCCACTGAATCAAATCCTAGTGAACAGAGCAAAAAAAGCACTTGAAAGAACTCCTCTGCAAACAATCCCCTCTGTCGTCCAATGCCAAAACCTCCACGAAGAAGCAGACAAAGGTGAAGTCCATCTCGAAATTATTGGATATGTAATGGAAAACTGTATCATCTAGATTTTTTATGATAAACCCAATGCCTTTTTGAGTTAAGATGTTTGAGTCAGGATCTGATATATTTGCCATAGATCATTATGGTAAAACTAGTTTTCTATTTTTGCTTTTCAAATCCTCTAGTTACTTTCATTCAAGCTAATCATTCATGTTATGGTACTCTCTTCCGTTGTTGACCCACAATTACAACCACCTTGCTCTTATGCCATTTATTGGGACTCGGGTAGAACTTATTCTTCAAAACTATCAAATCATCTATGTTATTCACATCAGATGTGCAATCATTGCATTCACATGGAAACCCAACTAGGGCATGGGCATCTCGTCTAATTATTTTAGAACCCTGGTGATATTGGGACTTATTATGCAACACACTGAGTTGGCACAATTGGAATGGCTTTTTTCACTCGTGTTAGCCGAGTCCTTAGATTCTTTTAGACAATTCAGTCCAATCTCGCCCGATCCCGATCCGAATCCGATCGGATCAGGATTGGCTTGAGTCTATGTTATTAACCTTGGTCCTTAGACAACAGTTATAGTCTATACCCACATGTATGCATTGTAACCCGTGTTTCCATTAATTACATCATCGGAGTTCATGGCGTTTGGGTCAAATGACTTCTGGAGGGGCTAGTTCTCCTATCCGGTCAATGATTTAAAGTAAAAGATGCCATCTTTAAATTTTTCTATTTTTTATAATTTCTTGTAATTTATTAGTAATATTTATGCATATTTATTATATTTAAATAAATATTGCTGCTGAATGGCGATGGAGCTCGTGCCATCTGGTGTTTTTCAAACACCAGTAGCATCTGTTAAGCATCTAATTGATCGCTCTTTCTTTTGATTGAGCGTTGATACTTGTAGAGTATCTCTCAACTGGCGTGCTAGACAACTGATCCACTGCTCTTCGGGGGGGACAATTCCTAAACTCGGCTTCGGAGGAGCAACCTTGGTTGAATAGATACAGCTACGCTCCTCCGCTGACCTTCCTTTTCGGGGATGAGAGTGCGGAACCCCGTTTTGGCAAAGAAGGTGCTATAGAATGTAGTAGTTTCCGGTCCAAGACCACATCCAGGCACATATAAATTGGTTCGAGAATCTCAGCATGCTTTTTATTAAGAGGGTCCCATTAAAACATAGGGGTGTCCAAATTAGGTCTAAACCAAAAATGGAAACCGAACTAACCTAATTTGACTTAGATTAAATCAAAACCGAACTTTATTGGGCTTTGTTTTTAGAGACCAGTGAAAAACTAAAATCCGACCAGACTGGACCAATTGATAAGTCCAACCAACCGAACCATTAGATTCAAACCGAATCAACCTGATAATGGACTAATAAGTTAAATATACACGTAAGAAACCAAAATCGAAACCAAACCAGCCCTATAATGACCTAATATTAGCCCATTAAGCTAACTTGTTACTACATATACATAGAGTAAATTGAATAGACACTGGACTGATAAGAGCCCACTAAGCCAATCCCATAAAAGCCCGAAACCAAATTTTTTTTATTGAACCATAATTAGGTTGGAGTGTATATGATCGAAACCATAATTAGGTTGGAGTGTATATGATCGAAACCAAATTAGCTCAGACATAACCAAACCCAATCAAACCGAACTGTTGACTTCTCACGAACTTACGCACAAACTTTGAGCAGCCAAAAAGGTTTATTTCCATAAGCCGAAGTATAGTTAGTTTGAAGGTTGAAATTTGAAATCTTAAAAAATCATTAGTTTAAGAGAACCAGAAATATTTCTGACTTACTTGCCATTTTTGTTTCTCTTTCCAATAAAGCTAGAATCTGTCTCATCATCAAATATCTTTCTTTTCTTATAGTAATATCCACAAGCAAACGAAGAGGGCTCACAATTTACAATTAAACATAGCCCACACTTTACAGGATTTACATCGTCTCCTTCTAGTGGTTTTGGGAGGACAGTGGCAACCTATCCCGGATGGTTGCCACGTAGTTCTCGGTGAATCCGAGACCCACGTCCGAACCGACACCCTCTGTCGGCTTGGCTTGTTGGCTCGAATGTAGGTCTCGGATTCACCGAGAGCCACGTGACAACCATCCGGGATAGGTTGCCACTGTCCTCTCAGACCACTGGGAGGAGAGGATGCGGATCCAATTTACAATTAAACATAACCATATCTTATGCCATCTTATTTTGTGTCTTTGGTTTCCATTAATATGAAGATGAATATATTTTTCTTTCTAAAACTATATATCATACAAGGATTCCACCTTTGCTTCTATATATCATACAAGATTCCACCTTCCTTTGCTTTTATATAAGTCCATATAACTCCCTTTTAATTACTTCTCTGCATTCAAAGTTTTTTTTTGTTTTCAGTCGTTTTCTTCATCCCTGATCTTCCTCTCTCTCGGTACTTATTCAACTTTATTAGTTCATCACTTCTGTATGATTTCTCTGTTGGGTTGTATTGATTTCTCATTAATTCTTGAACCCATGACTTGATTTTGATGTTCTCTGTAGGAATGTATTGATTTCTCATTAATTATAGTTCTCCTCCATCTCTTTTTTTTTTTTTTTTGGGTTGCAGAAACATTATGGAGAAGGAGTTCATGGTGAGTACTATTTCAAATATGAGATTCAAAGGTGTAGTGTTGCAGTCAAATGGTCACTGGGGTGCACAAATTTATGCAAATCACAATAGAATCTGGTTGGGTACCTTCAAATCAGAGAAAGAAGCTGCAATGGCTTATGATAGTGCGGCAACCAAACTCAGAAAAGGAGATTCACACCGAAACTTACCATTAACTGAGATCACTATTCAGGAGCCTAGCTTTCAAGTTCTTTACAGCACTGAGGCTATTCTGCACATGATAAGGGATGGATGTTATCAACTCAAGTTCATGGATTTCTTAAAGAAAAAAAGCTTAAATTATGGATTTAGAGGAACCAACCAAAGCCAATCAACTGAAGAAGGCATCTTTTATCATGAACTTTTTCACAAGGAGTTAACTCCTAGTGATGTTGGGAAGCTTAACAGGCTTGTAATCCCAAAGCAAAATGCAGTAAAATACTTCTCTTTAGTTCCTGAAGTTAGTACTGGAGGAGTTCAACATGGTGGTCAGGTGGAAGCCATGCAAATTGCTTTTTATGATAAGCATTTTACTCTCTGGAATTTCAGGTATTGTTACTGGGAAAGTAGCCAGAGTTTTGTTCTAACAAAAGGATGGAGCAGGTTTGTTTCGGAGAAAGATTTGAAGGCCAAAGACACCATTGTCTTCTATAGGGTTGAGTATAGAGGAAAATCTGAAGATCGGGTGCGATCGATCTATATGATTGATGTAAAGGCTAATACTGAAGAAATAACTGAGGGATCTTACATGGAGACAGAAGCGGAAACAGCCTCTCCACATTGTGGGGGTAAGGCTGCGTACATTCTGCCCTCCTCGGATCCTGTAATTGCAGGAACCTCATCCGCTGGGACACCTGTTTTCATGGAGGAAGGAGGTAAAAAAGGAGAGGAGACTAAAAAAGGCATTAGGATCTTTGGTGTAAATATCAATGTCTAACTAAGATGATGCAGAGAAGATGCTTTTGTTGACTTTCTTTCAGTTAGAAGCCCTTTTGTTCTTCTTCCCCTTCCTTACTTTTGAGTCCCATGACAATGGCGTTTATGTTCCCCGTTTAAATAAATTCTCAAACTTTTTAATGCATGAGATAATGATTTTCAGTTTAATAATGTTTTGTCAATTTTGTGAATGATAGGAAGTGAAAAATCATACCTGATTGGGGCGTCATAACCTTTCAATTATTATTATTATTTTTTTCCTATTAGGTGGGTCCACTACTATAGTGGTCCATGGAAAAAGATTCTTTCCTGGTGTTCAGTTCCTCTAGCGGTTATATTTAGCAGGTGGAATTCACATAGCATACATACTGATGTATTGATATATGTAGTGAGTGAATTCCATCCCTTCAACAACAAGAGAAGATTTGAACCCAATGAACCAAAGGATGATTGGAAGAGAAAGAATGATGGAGAAATTGAATGCATAGATCCAATGGGTGGTATCTCTAGGATTTATACGAAGTTTCACAAACTGGCAACTACTACTTCACTGTGGGTGCTTCCCTTTTTCAAAATTTTTATGATTGAATTATGCGTCCACATAGCTATAAGTTTATGACATATATAAAGAAAAGGTAGAGCATATCCCAAATTTTCCTCCTAAGAGAGGAAAAACCCTATAAAACCAATATACAAGTGCACAGATTTGAGAATGGGATCAGCTGTCGGTCATCCCAATCTTAACACCCAAGCAATCGACTCTTGCCAATGAGGTCAACAACTTGACATGGATTCTAGGGCGAATCTCAATTTGGATGGCTAGAACCGATCCAATCCAATGCCATATAGTTTACTATATATATATATATATATAAAAAAAATAAATAAAAATAACATATCTATATATATAAAAGTTAAAAGAAAAAGTTTAATGGACTCTATCTTATAGGGCTGATTCGGTTTGGGTGCTGATTTCTTACATGTATATTTAATAAAGAAAAAATTTCATCTAGACCCCATCAAAGATTGTTAACATCATCTACACCCACAAGAATGCAAAAACATCATCTACACCCCAAAAATTTTGTTGTGCTAATTAAAGAAGTCCACTCTGTTACAAGATTCCCGATAAATGCTGATGTCAGCTGCATTGGAATATTATATGGACGATACTACCCTTTTAGCCGGGTTAAAAGACCATTATACCCTTTATGTGATTTGTTACTCTACCCCCAAATCTGTTTTCCATTCATTACAGTAAAATCAGCGATTGTCTTCTTCTTCCCCGACCACCCTGCTTCGTTCAATCCTCTGAATATAGTTTTAAATCTCTTGTTTTTTTCGATTATTACCATGATCTCCGAAATCGCAGGGAACCCAGCATCTTCTTCTCCCTTAGATCGAAGACAAATCCTCCTCCGCCTCATTCATACAGAAGCCCTGTTTTCTCTTCTATGTTTTCTTGTTTGATTTCTCTTTCTATCGCTTAATCAGAAAATGTGAGGACAAGGGGATTAAAAAAAATCTGAAAATTTAATTATCCTCATTTTATATTTGAGTTTACATGTTGTGAAACTTGTCTACCCTCATTACACTCAAACTAAGAACTGAAAATTTATCACCTTCAGATCCCATCCGTTCATGCCAGTGGAGGGTAAGAAGACTGGAGTCGCCACCTAGATAAGGTCTAAGACCTATAAATGATGTCCCTCAATGGAGGGACACTAATGACTCGTGCAAATGGAACGGCTATCTTGTCTCACCAAAGGCAGGTAAGTGCTAAACTACGAGTTGGGAAGGTGTTAGGCATCGAACTCGCCCGATTTAATCGGTCTCCTTAAATCCTATCCTTTCCTACAGTTTATGAATGTTTGGGGCTATCTATCTAATTAAATTACAAGGTACAAGAAAAAATCCTAATTTGATCTCTAATTCTTTACTAACTATGCATGCCTAAGCTGAAATTAAACAAATTAAACAAGAAAATAATTACAAAATGAATCAAAGAATTTAATGAATGACTTAATCATACATCAAAAGAAAAGAAAAAATGATATATAACATATGACCGAGGTCTGGAAAAATCCCAGACCGCCTACGTATCCCTGTGCTGCGGGAATCAGGCCAAGCGTAGTTTGGGCGGGTGTGTATGTACCAGGTGTGTGCAAGAGAAGGGACGCTCCCAAAATATTGGAACGCATCCCAAGCGATGGATGTTCCCATAATCATAGAACAAATCAAATGGTGAGAGATGTCCCCACAACAGTGGGACCCATCTCTGTGTTGAGGTACTCCCTATCACAAGGAAGTCCCTTCGGTGAGGTAATCCCATAATACATGGAACTTACCTCAATTTGACCGAGCGTGGAGCGATCAAACTCTCCCGCAGCCTACGTATCCCTCGAGACCTCTGTCTCTCCAGAATCAGGTCAAGCGTAGTTCCCATGGATTGACGAGCCATGGACACGCGTGACAACACTTAGGAAAGGCCAAATGCCTCAGTTCCCCACATACGGGGTTCACTAATATCTCACTCATATCCCACATTCGGGATACCCAGGTGGACCGTCCGTTGGGCCACCCATCCTATGCATACATCTACCCAATCGCATATTTTTCATTAATAATATTTTTGATACAATAATTTTCCATACTCTTGGATCCAATCCTAGGGTTGGGTAGGCTCATTCTAAATGGGCCCATAATGAGTTGGACTCTTTGGAGACCCCTAGCCAATCACATCGTGGGAAGTGTGAATCCTAACATGCATCTATTACAATGAACTGTTAAGAATGAGGATACATCACTTGGGTAGGGGTAGGAGGCATAGATTCAATAATGCATTTACACATACATTCACTAATATCTAACATGAGAGACATACAAAAATAAACATGTGATTCAATCATGGATGACAGAGATATAAGCATTAAGCATGTGATTAGGTTATCATGAATCTATACATGTGATCAAATTATGCTTGGGTCGAGCCAATTCAAGTTAGACCAGATAAACCAAACCGAACTAGACCATCCTAAACCCAATTCTAGCCTAAACTAAATTAACACACCAAACCCCAGAGACTTAAACCTAGATTGACCTGAACTAGTCCAAAGCTAAATTAAACAAACTCTAAAATCAAAACTTGGGCTGGCACGAACAAGCCCAAAACCAACTAAGAAAAATAAACTCTAAAGGCCTAAACCTGGATTGGCCCAAACTAGCCTAGCACTAACTGAACCAAACAAAAGCAAGTTCAAAGGACAAAATTATGGGCTGACCCGAACCAGCCCAGAACTAACCTAGACCATACTTAAACCTAAGCAAATCCGACCCCCACCAAATCAAACCAGAACACACATAATCCCTGAAGCAGACTAAACCAACTCACAGGCCTAAACCTTGACCTAAGTTGAACCAAACCAAACCAAACTCCAACTTAAACTAGACATGAACCCTAAACGAGCTTAATCAAGAGACCCAAGTCAAGGTTTAGGCCAAACTCAAATTTCAAGCCATTAAGGCAGACCAAATATAATCTCAAATGGAATCATGAATCCAGAAAAAATCCCATAGAAAAAAACCTGCTGCTCCCTACTTGCTTGAAACCATGTTAGGGGAAAAAAGAAAAAAAGAAAAAATGTAAAAAATAAAAAATAAAAAAAAATCAAAGTTGTTTATGCTAAACTGAGAGGTAAAACAGAACCAAAAGGATCAAAAGCTTTCCATGGAGGAGAAAACAAAACAAAGCTCAATGCCCATCATGGACCATCCGAATCTACTCTATAGGAAAGGTCCGGAGAGAGAAGAAAATAAAACTCACACACAAGACAACAAGACAAAAAATAAAAGAAAAACACACTTAAATCAAATAATGTATTGAGTAGGAAGCAAGGATCATAGTAATAAAGAAAAAAAAAAGTATAAAGAAACAAACACAACCTCATTAGGAATATGCTAACTTAGAAGTGAGATGCAGAGTGCAAAAGAAAAATTAACAGAAGCCATGGACACTATGACAGATTTAACAATGAGAAGTAGAAGCATGGAGTGGAAAGAAACAAATAAAAAATAAAATAAAATGAGAAGGACTTACCTGCAACGATGGTCTTCCTTTCCTCTTTACAACAGCAGTGGTGGTGTTGCTCTTTCTTGCTTCACGGTGGCAGCAGTGTTGCTGCTTTCCTCCTCTTCTGATGCTCTTGGTCAGACCCCAGGAAGTAAGGAAGCCCTCTCTCCTCGCTCTTATCTCTCTGGTCTACGAAACCCTCAGCCGTCGGCCTTCTTCTTTCCCCTTCTTCACATCTGTCTCCTTGATCCCACTCTGAAACCCAACCAATAATCTGGATCTCAAATCAGATCACCTAGACCTTCTTCTCGATTTCTTCTCGCTAAGAAACCCCTAGAAATCCCCAAAAATCCACTTACCTCCACTCACTAGCCTAGCCGTTGGCCTTCCTCTCCTCCACGATTTTCCCCAAAATCCACCCTTCCTCTCTTCTGATTTGATTTTTTTTTCTCTCCCTCTGCTTCTGTCCGCCCTTCCTCTCTGCCGATTTTTTTCTCCTGTCTATTGTCGATAATAAACCCAGAAATCAGAAAAGCCCCGTCGGGTTCCCCAATTTCCTGTCGAATCCTCTCACCTCTAACCGCCGACAATCGCCCTGCAACTCCTATTTCTTCTCCTCTTTCTCCGGCCCTCTTTCTCCCTTTGAAAGCTAGCCGCCGACCTCCGTAGCCAAAATCGAAAGAAAAAAAACCCTTCTCCCTCTCTATTTTTCTTTTCTCCTCCCCTCCTCTTCTTCTCCAAATCTTTGGTCCTTTTTATTCTTGTTCTGGGCAGCATCCCAACAATGAGGTGTCGATGGGAGAGGGTAGAGGCGGCGACGGCTGGGGGTAGCTAGTAGGCCTGGCAGTTTTTGGGGGAGGGATTTCAGGGAGAAGAGTCGAGGTGTCGACCTCCCCTCTTCCCCTGCAACTCTCTCCCTCACCGCCTCTCTCTGGGATTTTTTTTTTTTTTTTATTCTCATTTCTTCGATCCCTTCTTTTAGGGATCTGGATTGTCCTCCTTTTTCTTTTTTTCTTTTTTTTTTCATTTTATACCCAAATTGCCCCCACCCTTTTTTTTCTTTTTTTTATATATTTATGGAATATATATATATATATATATATATATGATATTTTATTTATTTATTATTATATTTATTTACTATTATTTACTATTTTATTTTATTTTTTTTTTTTTTTTCGATACACCTCTCTCGTTGGGTATGGTGCCCCAATGAGAGCGGAGATCCCCGTGGTGACAAAATCGGGGTGCTGACAGATACCCCTCTTCAGTCGAAGTTGTTTCAATCGAGGCTGAAGACAAGAAGACCCCAGTTTTACCACAACCATTATTGGAAAGCAAAGAAAAACAAAACACGGGCTCTCCCGAGCAGCGGCCATGGCGACCTTGATATTCTCAAAATGAACCCGAAAAACAAGGATGAGCTTTCATGCATTTCGCAGAACCGCTCGGGGAGATTATTCTCAACAAAGGAATCAAATCTCAAAAGCCAAACTGACACCTCGCACATGCGAGCCCCAAAGTCAAAATCGAAGGCGAGCTTTCACGCATTTTGCGGAACCACTTGGAGAGATTATTCTACAACAACGGAACCAAATCTCAAAAGCGAAACTGACATCTCACATACGCAAGCCCCAAAGTCAGAATCGAAGGCGAGCTTTCATGCATTTAGCGGAACCACTCGGGGAGATTATTCCGCAACAACGAAACCAAATCTCAAAAGTGAAACTAACACCTCGCACATGCGAGCCCCAAAGTCAGAATCGAAGGCGAGCTTTTACGCATTTCGCGGAACCACTCGGGGAGATTATTCCTCAACAAAGGAATCAAATCTCAAAAGGGAAACTGACACCCTGCATACGCGAGCCCCAAAGTCAGAATCAAAGGCGAGCTTTCACGCATTTCACGGAACCACTCGGGAAGATTATTCCGCAACAACGGAACCAAATCTCAAAAGCGAAACTGACACCTTGCACACACGAGCCCCACAGTCAGAATCGAAGATGAAAGGCCAGTGCCACAATGAACAAGGACTGCATTAGCGCGAACTGTCAAAACTCGTCAGACAAAAGATGGGAATTCCTATACTCAATAGGACCCCATCCATAAGTGATTCACCGGCGATGCATGGGATGAATCGAAAAATAGGCAAGCTCAAGAAAAACTACACAAGAGTTAAATACCTAAGGCAGATATCAAGCATCAATCATAAGATGAATAAAACATTAAATGGTGATGAAATAACTAAGATAAATTATATGAAGATTTTCATTTAAAGTTAGAAGCAAACATCACAATGCCAGCGTACTAAATGTAAACATCAGTGAAATTTAGTACAGAGAAATGTTAATTCAGGTAACAAAGGACCTGGGATACCCCTAAGGGACAAACACTTGGATGGGGGAGACAACGGGTAGGGTTTTAGTCAAAACCATGGTAGACCAGTTCTCCTAGGCAGAGGCAATGTTTTGAACCAAATCTGGAGTTAGCTCCCTGCAAGGCACTGGCTCATCAATAGATTCATGTACAGGAGGTGGTAGGCCATGCAGTTGATGAAGTCGATTTGGAGAGTAGAACGTCGTATGTGTAAGACCCATAAATTGGACATGAGTGCCACCTGGGGTGCTCGTCACGATGCAATTCTCTCTCCACCAGCTACAACCCCACCGGATGTCTGCAGATCTGATCAAGGTGAGCCGCCTTGGCCAATCTGTCTCTTTATAGAAGTCCGCACCATTGGCTCTCCCCCAGTATTGGTTATATGTGAACTTAGGAACTTGTAGAGCCAGAATCAAACTCAATCTCTCTAGGAGCCAACACTGCAGTAAATCCGGTGATCCTATGAATCGATCCAAATCGAACTTGTTGTTACGCCTTGCCATCACATCAAGGCCATTCAAAGTTTCTGCCAATATAGTTGGTATAATATCACCACCATCATTAGCATGGATAATGAGGTCCACTATGGCAGGGGACTCTGTGTGCTTCTGGCTTCTTAGCAAGTAACGAGCGATCAAGCAGTAGATGAATGCTCTTCCTCTCTGTACCTTTGCTTAGAAGTCCTCAGGATCTTTGCATGCATACTTTTTAGTCATTTCCTAGATGTCCAGTCCCCCATTCTTGAAGAAAACTTTGACTTCTTCCTTACTCTACTCGAAGTGTTCTCGGATCTTCTGAGTGTACTCACCCCGAAGCAGAGGTTTGAAGATCCTCTCCCTGTAAGGGTACATCAGACATACCCTGAATTCTTCCACTGTAGGGCACATCATTGCATCACCAAATTTGAAGACGTGCATTGAAGGGTCCCAGAATTTGGCGACTGCTTTCAACAGACCAGGACAGAGGCGCATATTCTGAAGGCCACATAGGGCTTCGAGATGATATGGCTTTAAAGGTGAGGTGTCTCTCCCAGAGTTGAACCATTCCCACTTCCTAAGACCTTTGTTCATGTTGTCGCGCAGCTGTCAAACAAAAAATCAGTCTTGTACATCACAAAAGTAGTAAAATTAAAATATTCATACAGTTGAGAGGTCTCCCACTTAGGAGTGCGTTGTCACACCCCAATTTCGGTTGTACCAGAAGTGTGAGTGAACCATCACTAAACCAACGGTTCACATCAGGATCTCAATAAGACCGTGTCCACGCATACAAACCATTGCACATAACCACAATCAGAATATAATAAATACATCGGAAGTCTTAAATAAAATGAACTGAGTAATCTATTGATAAATTTAAATAAAATATCAAGTTATTCAAATTCCCAAAACTTAAATAAATATCTTTACATCACTGTATTTTCAACTGAAAATAAATAAAATAAACCAAATAAACACCCTAGAGATACACGCAGAAAGGGCACTCGCATGAAGCGTCATGCTCGTCCTCTCCTGCTTGCATATCCAAAGCAGCCACGCCTCCATACACTGGAGCATCCACGTAATCCTGCACTGTGTAACCTGCATCAACATCTAAAAACATGTATATATACAAGGGTGAGCTCACAACTTAGCTCAGTAAAACAATCAGACAATGCAACAAACATATGCATGAGTAACATTCACAGTATGGTCTGGTTTAAGTTTGCAATGTGCTATAGAAAGGATTGGCGGCCACCGCACCTCTATACACGAGTGTGTGAAGCCGCCCAATGGATCAAACACCACTGCCGTCCCACATGCACCCTATCATGGAATAGAGATAGAGCTAAGGCGTCCGGATCAAACATTGCCAACACCTCCCCTGATACTCTATCCATACCAACAAGTAAGCTCCTATTGATGAGGGCTTGCAAACTGGGCTCGCAACTAACCAATCCTACATGTCATCACAGTAGGCCTTGTCCCAGCGTAGCTCCCTACGGCATAGAGATAGAGCTAGAGTCTAGTGGCCAGGCCGGAGACCACAGTGCCACTCCCTCCCCCTGATACCCTACCCGCACCAAGCATGCTAAGACAGAACGATACGAAAAGGTGCTAGTGTGAGGAATGATCCCAGACCCCAGGCCCTTCCCATTCCACACACCAACGAAAACAATCACATGTCTAACAGTCACAACCTAGCATAGCAAGTATGCATGAACAATAATAATAACTGAAAGTAAAAGATGACATGCGAGAATGCACAAACATCAATCCACAGAACCATAATTATTAACAACGGTTTACTGTTATTAAATTATTAGGGTTTAGGTCCGATTCCCTTACTTGACGCTTGTTTGATAGCTTGCTCCGCGTCGCAAGGTCCAAACGTGCTATCACAAGGTCCTACACTATATTTGTCACACCCCAATCCCGCACTGTTCAGAATGGTGTGATGAACCGCTACTAAACCAACGGTTCAACCAGGATCTCAAATAGGTTGTGTCCGTTTGCTTAAACCATACACATCCACAACCATAATCAGAGTAAATACACAATAGCGGAAGTCTTAAATATTTAATGAACTGAGAATCTAAATGTGATAATCATAAATAAAATATCAATTATCTTTCATTGAGTGAGACATAAGTAAATAAAATAATCAATTACATTTACTCAATAATCCAAATAAAATCTAATCAAAAATGCATGAGTTACATTCGCATGACGAATCATGTGTCTCCATTATTTCTTCTACGTCCATCACCGCAACGTGCCCGAATGCGGGAGCATTCATATAATCTTCCACGGTCATACCTGCATCATCAACTAAAAATATTCGAATTCAAAAAGGGTGAGCACACATCACGGCTCAGTGAGCAAACAAAACAATGCAACAAACATATGCATGCATTCAATTCATATCTTTGGTCTGGTATATAAGTTTGCAATGTTCTATAGAAAGGTTCGGTGGCCGCCTCGCTCTATACACAGGGTGTGTAAGCCCACCCAATGGATCAAACACCATTGTCGTTCACATCCACCCCACCATGGAATAGAGATACAACTAAAGTGCTTAGGACCGCACCGCATCACACTTCTCCTGATGCTCTACCCATACCAACACATAAGCCCCCGTTTGCGAGGGCTTGCAAACCGGGCTCACAACTAACCAATCCTAATGTCAAACAGTGTATCCAAGGCCTTAGCCTAGCATCCCTCAATACGTCCATAGAGATAGAGCTAAGGCCCCCCGACAGAGTCAGAGACTACACGGTCTGAGACCACCTCCCCTGATGCCCTACGACGTAATAGTTCTGCTAAGGTGATGGCGATACGATGATGTTAGTAGACAAGACTTGAGTAGAGATAGGGCTAAAGTGCTTAGGACCGCACCGCATCACACTTCCCCTGATGCCCCACTCGCATCAAGTACACTAACCACACACAAACATTCACATGCCTATTCCTAGCATCATCATCATCATCATGTTGTAAATAAACTAAATTAAATATGCGTGAACAGTAATAACAGGAATAGTAGATGACATGTGATATGCACATTACAGTCATACAATCATAGAATCTTACATGGTATTGGACTCAATAAATGAAAACAGTTTATTATTAGCCAATTAGTTTAGGTCTTGTTCCCTTACCTTTGATTGAGTGTAAATCCTCTTTCTAGTTTTAAGAATCACTTTTATATCACTAGGAGAACCTAGAAAGTCGATACATTTCAATTAGAATTAATTCCAACTATTTTAAGCTTGCTGTATAGCTAGGGTCGCAGGTTGGGTCGCAGGTAGGGTAGCAGTTGTCTGAGACCCCAGGGTGTAGGGTCGGTCATAGGGTCGGTTATCCATCGACCCTAGGTGCGACCACAGCCTCCCTGGACTTCCCGAGAGCATGGGGTCGATCCTGTAGTCTGGTAGGGTCGGTTACCAATCGACCCTACGTGCTACCACATGTAGTTTGAGTCGACCTTTCATCCTACAGTCCATTCTTTCATGTTTGGATCCTTTGGCTTACTTTTATAGTTCATTCTATGATTGTTCTATGGCTCAAAACTCCAAGTTACACACTTTACTTTGTTCACAATGATTTCCCCCATGGATTCCATTAGAATTTATCCATGGATGGATGATTTGGGTTTCTCCTGGATCCTACTCTCTTCATGAATTATTCTAGGGTCTTACATAATTCATGGAGAATGAATTCATAACTTAGGGTTGCTGAGATTCAGAGATTTCTCTGAATTTCTTCTCCTTAGTCTTCTTCTCCAATTCTCCTTCTCTTCTCCTTCTCTTTTCTTTATCTCACTTTCAATTAGGGTTACAAAAGGAGTGAAAGAGGCTAAGGGACGTCCTATTTATAGATGAAAACCTCCCAAAATAAGTCCCATCGGGATTAGGAAAGGATCCCCTTGAAATTAGGAAAGTTTTCTAATTACGGTTTCAGTCTGTCATCCTAGGGTCGATGCTAGGGTCGCAGGATCCGTCGACCCTAGGGTCTCAAGTCATCCGACCCTAGGACTGAAAAGTCATGGGTTGGACTCTGTTGAGGTGGGGTTGACCCTACCTATTTAGGCATGCGACCCTACCCTCAAATTTACTATTTTTGGGTCAATTTCATACCTGGTCTTATGATTTCCTTCACGCACTTGGTCCACTTGGCTCGACCATGATAGGTAGACCTGGTACAAGGTGGTTAGACCGATTAGTTTGATATGGGTTTTACAACTCCCCCTTCTTATTAAAAATTTTATCCTCGAAATTGGTATATACCTTTCGAGTCGAAAAGATGAGGTTATTGCTTTCGCATAGCATTCTCTTCTTCCCATGTGATTTATTCTATATCTCTGCTTCTTCAAGTGACTTTAACATAATAGATGTCACGATTGTATAGTCATTGAACCTTTCGATTGGTGATTTCAGTTGGTGCTACTTCAAATGTCAAATCACCAGTCAAATCAGGTGGATCTACTATCAAAACGTGCGTTGGATCTCTGACGTACTTCTTCAATAATGAAACATGGAATACATCATGTACAGTTGACACAGATGGTGGTAGTGCTAACTGGTAAGCCACTTTTCCACGTTTGGCTAGAATCTCATATGGCCCGACATATCTCGAACTTAGTTTCCCTTTCTGTCTGAACCATTTTAAACCTCGCATAGGTGATACTTTCAAGAATACCTTATCACCTATAACGAATTCAAGGTCTCGGCGTCGAGTATCTACATACTGTTTCTGACGATTCTGAGCCGTTCTTACTCTTGCCTTGATAATGTCGATTACTCGACATGTCTCTTCAATAAATTCTGGTCCAATAATGCTACGTTCTCCAACTTTATTTCAAAATAAAGAGTTCGACACTTCCTACCATACAGTGCTTCATAGGGTGACATCTGTATAGTAGCCTGATAGTTGTTGTTATAAGCGAACTCGATCAATGATAATTTTTCATCCCATGATGCTTTAAAATCAATTACACAGGCTCGAAGCATGTCTTCTAAAATCTGAATGGTACGCTCCAACTCTCCGTCTGTCTGAGGATGGAATGCAGTACAAAACTTCAATGTTGTACCCATAGCCTTTTGCAATCCTTCCCAAAACTTTGAAGTAAATCGTGGATCTCTGTCGATCACAATGCTTTCAGGTACACCGTGTAATCTGACAATATTATCCACATATAACTTAGCTAACCTCTCAAGTGTATACTGAGGTCATATAGTTATAAATCGAGCCGTTTTAGTCAGGCGGTCTACAATCACCTAAACCGCGTCAACTACTTGGGGAGTTAATGGTAACTCGGTGACAAAGTCCGTAGTGATGCAATCCCATTTCCATGCTGGTTCCGGTAACGGCTGTAACAGTCCTGCAAGTCTTTGTCGTTCAGCCTTCACTCTCTGACAATTTAGGCATTAAGACACGAATTTATCTATATCTGGTTTCATTCCTCTCCACCAATATAATTTCTTTAAATCATGATACATTTTTATACTTCCAGGATGTATCGAATAGGCGGTGGTATGGGCTTCCTTCATTAGTCGGTGTCTAATGTTTAAACTTTCTGTTTCAGGTACACATATTCTTCTTTTGTACTTCAGTACCTTTTCATCGTCCAAGGCGAACTCAGGGATAGTCCTACCTTTTTCAATGTCCTCTTGTACCGTTCTTAGATAAGGGTCTGATTTAATAGTTGTTTTCACTTCATCAATTATATCAGGTACAATCTTCAATGTGGCAAACATATTCGAAAACGGATGAATAAACCCTTGATTGGTGGATTCATCCGGTGCATCTATCACGAACTGCTCATTACCGTAATTAAACACTTTTTCGGTAGTACACATTGCGGGAGTTGTGTTAACCTCTCCTTGAGATTTTATCATTGCTTTTCTACTCAACGCATCAGCTACCACATTAGCTTTCCCCAAATGATACTGGATATCACAATCATAGTCATTCAATAGTTCCAGCCATCTTTTTTGTCTCATATTCGACTCCTTCTGATTAAAGAGATAAGTAAGACTCTTATGATCTGATTTAATCTGAAATTTCTCTCTGTACAAGTAATGTCTTCATATCTTGACAGCATGTACCACTGTCTCTAATTCCAAGTCATGAGTGGGATAGTTCTTCTCATGTGTCTTCAGTTGTCTTGAGGCATATGCAATTACTTGTTCTCCTTGCATAAGTACACATCCTAAACCCAATCCTGACGCATCAGTGTACAAAATAAATGGTTGTCCTGGAATCAGAATAGTCAAGATCGGAGCAGATATCAATCTAGCCTTCAATGTTTGGAAACTCTTTTCACATTTATCAGTCTAAACAAACATTTTGCCCTTCTTAGTCAAACTGGTGAGAGGTACGGCAATTCAGGAATAGTCTTCCACGAATCGTCGATAATACCCAGCTAGACCTAGAAAACTTCTAATTTCTGCAACGCTCTTCGATGCTTCCCACTTCAAAATGGCGTCAATCTTGCTAGGATCCACTTTAATTCCTTCAGCGGATACAACGTGGCCTAGGAAAGCGACTTCATTTAGCCAAAACTCACACTTTGTAAATTTGGCGTAAAGCTTCTCTTTCCGTAATCGCTGCAGAGCGGCTCTTAAATTCATAATATGAGTTTCCTTGTCCTTAGAGTAGACCAATATATTATCAATGAATACAATGACCGATGTATCCAACATATCATGGATTACCCAATTCATAAGTTCCATAAAAGTTGCTGGTGCGTTAGTCAATCCAAAACACATGACCAAAAATTCATAATATCCATATCTCGTCCTGAATGCTATCTTGGGAATATCTCCGTCCTTGATCTTCAACTGATGGTATCCTAACTGAAGATCGATCTTGGAGAACACCTAGGCACCTTGCAACTGATCAAACTCGTCATCGATCCGAGGCAATGTGTACCGATTCTTAATTGTCAGCTTATTCAGTTCCCGGTAGTGTATACACAGTCGAACACTATCGTCCTTCTTCTTTACGAATAATACTGGTGCTCCCCATGGTGATATGCTAGGTATGATGTAAACCTTGTCCAGTAGTTCTTATAACTATACTTTTAATTCCTTCAGTTCACTAGGAGTCATTCGATAAGGTGCTTTAGATACTGGTGTGGCTCCGGGTATCAGATCTATAACAAACTCTGTAGCTCGGTCAGGTGGTAGTCCTGGTAGTTCTTCAGGAAATACATCCGGAAAGTCACGCACGACATCAATATCCTCTATTCGTGGTGCTTCCTTTGAGAGGTCGACCACTGATATTAGATACCCAACTCCTCCTTTGTCGAGGCATTTCTTAGCCTTTAATGCAGAGAGGATGAGTTTTCATTTACGGGGGAGTTTGGTTCTCGCAAAACTGAACTCCGCTCCTTTCTTGTCTTTAAATGTCAGCTTCTTTTCGGCACATAGTAGGTTTGCAGAATGTTGAGCTAACCAGTCCATTCCCAAGATGACGTTAAATTCTGCCATCTCAAGTTGAATCAAGGTTGCATCCAAGGTTTTCTCGTCAATAAGAACTGGACATGGTCCTTAACCTTTTTCTAATTCCACTTCTATTCCCATCGGCGATCGTACAAGCAGTTTGTAGTCTAAAGATTTGAGGGGTAGGTTCGGCTTCTTTCCAAAAGACACAGATATAAAAGAATGAGTAGCTCCTAAATCAAAGAGTACTCTGGCGGGAATGTCATTTATAGGTACGATACCTATGATTTGTTTTAATTTAGTCTACATGCTCACACAATGTAACACAAAATGAAAGGTTCAGGTCATACCTGTGACCACATCAAGCGATGCGGCAGCATCTTCAAATGTAACAGCATAAACCTTTCCTTGTTGTAGCTGCTTCCTGGGTTTAGGACACTCCCTTGAATAATGTCCTATTTGATTGCAGTTATAGCATTTTACTCCTTCGTTATTTTGCTTTTGTTGCCGTTGAGCTGCTAGAGTAGTCTTGGCTGAAGCATTAAAACCTTGAGTATGGAAGGTTTTGAATGTCCTTGTATTCCCTCCATTATATGAATTTCCAATTGGCCTTTTAATACCCCTGTTTTGAGCAAAATAGCTCTCTTTCTGGCTCGATTTTATCACCCGAGCAATTTGTACAGTTTCATTGTAGACTTTCTTCTCAAGTCCTAGAACATGTTCACGAATACTTCCCCTAAGTCCCATGACGATCCTTCGGGTTTTCGTATCTTTTGCTTGCATACTGACTGGTGCAAAGAAGAACAGCTCCTCATAACGCTGTTAATATGCATCGATAGTCATCTGTCCCTGATACAAACTCAGGAACTCTTTCTCCATAGAATCTCTGAAACTTTTAGGAAAGTACTTCTCAAAGAATGCCACCTTATATATATCCCAGGTCAGTTGCGCGTGCTTTGTTAACAGATAAGTCTGTGTGGACTTCCACCAGTGGTATGCATCGCCTTTCAGCATGAACGTTGCACACAGTACTTTCTACTCCTCAGTATTCCTTGAGCTTCATCTTCAAGAAACGCTCGACCAGTCTGGAGTTGTCCAGCTGATACGGAGCGTAGGCCCCATACATAGGTGGTTGGTACTGATAACCACCTTGAGCTACTTCAGGATTCTGCACTCAAGCCTACATGACTGGAGTTTGAGGTGCATGGGGTACCGTGTTACTTCCCCCTGGTACTGTGCTTGCCTGTCCTGCTGGCATCGATGTCGTCTGTGCAGCTGGAAAAGCCATGCCTATGACAGCTTGCATATTAGCTTGTACCTGTTGTATTTGCTACAGCTATTGTGCCAAGTTCATTACGGTTGTGGCCAGGTCTGTAGGTGGGGCTGGCAAGTTGGTAGTATTTGTTTGGCCATTAACCACGGACGGTGCCGTATTTAGATTCTCCTATGTCT